>VZTB01007834.1:337672-382479 GCA_013397245.1 Thryothorus ludovicianus | reverse complement strand
CCGATTTGTTTTTTTTTTTTTTTTTTTTTTTTTTTTTTTGCAAAGATAGCATCAGAGTATCTTCAAACTTGTTTTTAGATTTCTTTTTTTTGGTAGAACTTCAGTTTAGGACTGTATTCCAGTAATAAATAACCTCAGTCCTGTGTCCCTTATTAAGCAAGGTGCACTCTGTGTGGTTAATGAAAATGCTGATGTATGACAGGAATCAGTTAAATATATCCTTATGTCTAGGTAGCAAGGATGCTAAGCAAACAAGCAAGCAGGATTTTGGGGAGTTTGGTTTCATTTGGAGTCTTTCAGCCTCTTTGTGCCCCTTCTGCCCAGTGGGGATAGTTTAAGGCTGTGGAGAATTTTATGGAGTGTTCCCCTGCAGCAGAGAGGAACATCCTGTCAGTGCATGTGAAAAATGTATAAATATATACACCCAAAATACTGCCTCATTTGAGTTTGCTCCATGATTCCTCATTATAGCAAGTGTAAATTAAGCATGTAATTTCATGTGTGTTTCTGCATCTTCTTAACTCTTGAAGGAACAATAGCGAATGACTTGCAAAGTTTTGGAAGGGGGGTGTGTATGTGTGTTTATTGTTACAGTCTTTGTTCCAAGTACAATTCAGAATGACTTCTGTTAAAAGACAGGTTGTTTATTTATATCATAAAAAAAATAGTATTTATAGGCTCTCAATTTATATTTGCATTTCATGGGTTCTTATCCTCAGAGAAGAATTTCAAATATTGTCCTTTGTATATGCTGCTTTCAACCTGGAAATTGAGAGAATTTATTTTGTTTTAAATATTCTTACCCAAGGCAAATTGAAAGATGATTTAGTTATGTAAGGCAGGTTTTAAATAACAATAAAAATGTAGAGTATTTCAACTATGTGAAGTAGTTTAAGCATTTCAGAGGTACGACCTCAAAAAGAAGCCTCTCATTTTAATGAAGTAAAAAACAAACCTTTTCAAAACAGAATAGTAAGAGCATAAAGTATCCATCTTTAGCCTGAAATCCTTCTAAGAGCCTACAGGCAATTAGAACTCTCAAGTCTCTCCTAAAATTTAAATTTACTTTATTGAAGTTTAGGAGCAGACCACACAGTAGATACAGAGATGCTGGTACACACTGGTAGACTGTCTAATATTTGCACTAATTCTAAATTTTTGATGAGACAGATGTGAAATGTGCAAGTAATTCCTGTGAACTGGAACTCTGTATTTGATGAGTTGATTAGTTTGGCGTGCTGCACCATTCTGCATGGTCCCTGCAGGACTCTCCTGGTGCTTGCTGCATGGGAGTGCATGGCAGAGGTTTTGTAGGAGCCGAGGACAGAGTTCAGCAGCAATGCAGGCCCTGCCCTTCACGAGGATCTATTAGAACAATTTCTCTTACACTCCCAGTACTAAACATTGCTATGAAGCTCAAAGTAAAAGCTAATCAGAGAACATCTGCTTGTTGTACTGAACTGTGTGTAGGAGCTCCTCAGAAAATGAGAAGAGTGAGGGTGTAAGATGAAAGTGCTGTAGCATAAACCCACCTGTCCCTTGGCAGCGCTCCATCAGCTTCCGCAGCGACAGCCGCCCCGACCTGCTCAGCCCACGGCCATGGTCTCGAAATGGGCCCCCTGCTAGCACCAAGAGGAGAGACAGCAAACTCTGGAGTGAGACCTTTGATGTCTGTGTCAATCACATGCTTACATCCAAGGAAATCAAGCGGCAAGAGGTACAGATATTATATATATATTTTTTTAAACCATAAATTTCATGTTCAAAAGTCGCCTTTGAAGTGTGGGATTGGGAATGCTCATAGACATTGGGATAGCACTTGAAGATGTCCTGCTGTTAAAATGTGTCACCACCTCCACTAGAAGCAGAATTCCATCTCTGATCTTTATGACTCAAGCTATGTTAATGTATTCTTTGTAAAAACCAGCCCATTTTATTTCCTTAACAAACCCAAAGCTACTGAGATACATTGTCTTGTGATTGGCTGCATGTGTGGACATGTTCTGGCTGACACTTTGGGTGGTCATGGTTGGAATTCTGGTGTTTCATTTTGTTGCTCTAGTAATGTGAGGTGAGCACACCATGCCAGGAACAGGTGTTCATCAGCTGAGACAAAAATGCAGCATCATTTCCCTTTTGGAAAGGCTGTCTTTGAGGGAGTTTCCAGTGCTAGAAAGATGACACACTGATCAAAAGATGTGTCTTCCAAAGTGAAAAGGAAGCATGCCACTGGTTTTAATGTATTAGACAAGACAACCTCTAAATAGTTCATATTATAGTCAACACAGAGCTCCTTCGGAATCAAGGTATTTTTATTTATCAACAAAGCTTGTAACAATCTCCCTGAGAATATTTTAAGGACTGAGTCATATATCAAACAACAGCAGTGTCAAGCATTTCTTGTGCAAATTCTAACATTGTACATGAATTCATAGGAAATAAATTTGTAATTGAGAACTTCAAAGGCAGCTTACTGAAAAATAAACTGTAGAAACTGTTTGCCCAGCATATAGCAGTCACTGCTGCTGGGGGCAGGAGCCAGGATCCTTGGTACAACCCAAATGAGTGAGCTGTATGCCAAGCTCAGCAGGAGCCTTCTGCTGAGTGTCTGTGCCCATCCTGGCTGCCTGGCTGGGGCAGCCCGTGAGCTGCACTGTGGCAAACCTGGCAGGAATGGGTGTTCCTGAGCCCAGGGATCTGCTCCAGCTGGGGATGGGCTTCCTCGATTCGTACTGGTTGAAAGTCTTGACAGAGAAGCAAGGAATTCTAGCCCAAAATGTCCTTAACTCTCACTGTAATGTTAAAGGAGGAAATCATGCAGTAAGTTAATAACAATGGGGGGTTGATAAACCAGGGAATTAGGGTGGTGTGATTTTTAATCTGCCAGCTTGAAGGTCTCAAATGTGCTTTAAGAGAAGTAACTAACATCAGCCAACAATTAACTAGAGCTCAGCCCTTGTAACAAAAAAATGAACTGGTACCAGAATAAAAGTTCTCAGTACCAAAGGAATGCTTTAAGTAAGATCTGTCTCCTACTTGGTAGAATCCCCTGTAACTTCTGCCACTGCATGTATTAAAATGGATCACAACAAACTCCCCTGCAAGCAGTTGAATAAGTGGTTAAAGTACAGTCAAGTCAAAACACCACAGTAAGGGTAGTTTCCATCTGGGAACACATCCCTTTGGGAAAAAATTTCTTTGTCTGTTTGAGATAAGGTTTTAATGAACATTCTGGTACAACTGTTTTAAAAAAACAATGCACTTGATTCTGTGGTTATAGACTAAAGCCTTATTTTATTTCAGATTTAGCAGAGAAATGCTGTTACATGGTATTAAGACAGCTGTTCAAAATATAACATCAACCCAGGAAGTGTGGCATAGACTAAATAAAGATATATTTTTAATATTTGTGTCTCTTTTTACAGGCTATCTTTGAACTTTCCCAGGGAGAAGAAGACTTGATAGAAGACCTGAAGTTGGCAAAAAAGGTATGTTTAAAAAACAAAACTAAAAACCAAACCACAACAAATAGTACTAATTGGTTCATAACACTTTTAAAACAATCTTTGTTTTTTATAATTGCTAAGACAATAAAGAGGAAAAAATCCAAAGCATATTTCAATCTTCCCATTCCTTCTGAAACATTTTTTCTTTTTTTCTGCCTTTTGTTCTTTTTAATATTAAATTCGGAGTTTAATACATGGTTATGAAACTTACAGGGAGCACTAAATTCTATAATGAATTCTGCAACCAACAAACCACAAATGTTTGGGTTTTTTTTTCAGGCTTATCATGACCCAATGCTTAAGCTTTCCATAATGACAGAGCAAGAGTTGAACCAAATTTTTGGAACACTGGACTCTCTAATTCCTCTGCATGAAGGTAAAACTCTAAACTCAAATTGTCTTTGTCTGCATAATTTTAGCACATAGATTAAAGTCAGGTTTATTAAAGTGAGGTTTCTCTTCTTTTTTTCTATTCACTCTCAGATCTTCTTAGGCGACTTAAAGACGTCAGGAAACCTGATGGATCCACAGATCATGTTGGCCACATCCTAGTGGGCTGGGTAAGGCAGAATTTATAACCAATTTTGGGACTTTAGTTTGGAGCTGTAAAGTAGCTTTTCTCAGACAATTTCCTTTCTATGATGTGTCAAAAATATATTTTCAAAATACTTTTAGAAGATAAGGCAACTATTTAGAGATACAATAGAATATTTTCTCTTTTCAGGGATTCTCCATGAAAATATTTAAACTGGGGTATTTTTGTAAAGCTTTTGCTGTTCAGGTTTTGAGCACCATTTAATGTACTTTAAATAAAAATAGTCAGAGTAGAGTTTTTCTTAGATAGGTCCTTTAAGAATCTGTCCCTGTTTCTGTTCTGCTTTCCTTGGAAAGTCAGGCAGGAATACAAGAGACATGTTGCTGCCTCATAAAAGATAAAGTAAATAAGTTCACATTCACTAGCATCCAACAGCACAAACACTGAAAATAGCTTTTGTTAGTTTTGTTGATAAAATCTTTCATTGTAATAAAAAAGAGTTATTTTTTGGCTTAGATATGTGAGGAGCATGCTTTTAACTAAGTGTAAGTAATGAAATTTAGCAGGGAAAAAAGGCTTGAAATGTTTAAGGAATTAAGTAATGATGCTTAGCAACTCTATGTGAAAGTGTGGCCTACAGTCAACAAGGGAAGCATTACATAATGTATAGAATGCAAATACTTAATGAGAAATGATTTGTAATTGCCAAAATAATCTCAGTTTTCTTTGCATAAAATAATTTGAAGTATATTTTCTGATATGTGTTAAACATCAGTGAACTTCCCTTGGTTCCAATATATTCAAGTCTAATCTCCTTTTTTGAAAGATTTTTCATATTTGAGTGTTAATACAGCAGGTTTTCTAAATGTATATATTACTCTAATCAACAGACAAGTTTGTTTTTTTTCAGATTTATATATATACACAGTTTTATCATCTTAGTTTGGTCAGGGTTCCTGAGGGCAATATAGAAGTTTGATTGTAGAAATTGGCTGTTCTGAAAAAGGCTGGATTTGGGAGTACTCATTCCTAGGCTTTTATTTCCATTCATAATTGAAGCCAGGCTTCTTAGTCAAGTGTTTTCTACACTAAATAGTGCCCAGTCTTAAGGAATTTATATTTTTAATGCTTTGCTAGTAACAGAGCTCTGTAGGATCTGAGCGATGAGCAAGTGCTTCTAAATTAAATGTTGACCAAGGTAGCCTGAGGAGCCTTGTAAAAGTTATATTTGTTGGAAACATTACATCAACAAACTGTGGATAAATCTCCAGCTAAAGGAGGCTCAGCACGAATTCTGATGTCCTGAATCACCTGAACCTTTCAGTGCAGGAAATCATGCTTTGCTTCAGCTACAGAATAATTTATTCTTTGCTCAGCTTCCATGCCTCAACTCCTACGACAGCTACTGCAGCAATCAAGTAGCAGCCAAAGCTTTACTGGATCACAAGAAACAAGACCACAGAGTGCAAGATTTCCTGCAGCGCTGCCTGGAGTCTCCTTTCAGCCGCAAGCTGGACCTTTGGAATTTCCTTGACATCCCCAGAAGCCGTTTGGTTAAATACCCACTGCTGCTCAGAGAAATTTTAAGACACACCCCAAATGATCATCCAGATCAACAGCATCTGGAAGAAGCTGTGAGTTGCTGTTGGGTTTTTTTTAGGAGATTATAGCAGTTTTAGCTTATTAGTGAATTAAGGGACAGTATGTAAAATATAAAAAAGCAAATATTTATATGAACAGCTGAATATTGGACTGTGTAATTAAAATTCATGTGTTTTCATTGTGTTTCTGCAGATCAATATAATTCAGGGCATTGTGGCTGAAATCAATGTAAAGACTGGTGAATCTGAATGCCAGTATTACAAAGAGAGACTTATTTATCTTGAAGAAGGCCAAAGGGATTCATTGATTGATAATTCACGTGCTGTGTGTTGTCACGGGGAACTGAAGAACAACAGGGGAGTGGTAAGGAATAAATATTTTTGTCATAAATAACTTCAAAATATATCTTCATTTTGCATGACAGCTAAAAGAGCTGTGAGCACACATAGAGAAACATCACTCTCTAACATACAGGAAGTTGATAAATATTAATTATTATATATAACACATTTCTTCTTAGTAGTTAAGTATCTTTATAGGCGATAATAAGACTGTATCTCTGTCTCTTATGGATTCTGACAATATCCTGGATAAATTGTAAACCTGATCAATTTCAATACTTGCAGGAAAAAAATCACAAATTTCTGGTCTCAGAGAAATTATATTAACGTCTATAAAGAACACAGAAAATGTACCAACAATTTAAGATTTGTCAAAGGCTGGGGTTATTCAAAATGCTTTACTTGATTCTTTGTTGAGATCAAGGTTAATTAATTGACCAGAGAAATTTGGTACTTTAAATTCCAGTCTCTGGGACACTGCATTACTGATAAGTTTCATGATCTGAGCTTTCAGTTAAAAAGAGAAAAAAAAAATAAATAGAAGAGAACATAGCCTTTCCTAGATTTTTCCCCTCAATGTTAAATAGATCTTTTGAATGGACAAACAATGAAAAAAGATCTTTTTTTTCATTATGACACTAGTGGAAATAGGATACTTAAGACACATATGGAAGTAGATAAAACTTAGGGAAAATTTATTTTTAAAAGCAACAAAGTAAGCAGTGCATTTTTTCAGCTCTGGAACTGCTTTTATGGAGCATGTTTATGCTCACAGTGGAAGAGTCCTGTTTCACCACACAGCTGAGAGGGAAAGATGAAACAGGTGCTGTCTGCAGGCCAGGCAGGTAGTCCAATACCAAACTGGCATGAAGGCAATTTCCATCTTTCTGGTGAACTTTATTTGCCCCATTTTCCCTAACGATGTTCCAAGAGAAGACTAACGCTGTGTTACGTGTTAATCCTCTCAGAAGCTGCACGTGTTCCTGTTTGAGGAGGTGCTGGTGGTCACTCGGGCTGTGACCCACAATGAGCAGCCGTGCTACCAGCTGTACAGGCAGCCCATCCCCGTGAGGGAGCTGCTGCTGGAGGACCTGCAGGACGGGGAGGTGCGCCTGGGCGGCTCCATCCGCGGAGCCTTCAGCAACAACGAGAGAAGTACGGCTACAGCTTTTTGTGTTCGCTCACTAGGGGCATCCCAACCCTGAGGTACTGCCAGTGCAACGGCAGTGTTCCCTCTGAAATTAACATTAGCTCCATCCAACACACTGAATTTTCTTTCAGACTGGTTTATTATGTTCTAAGCCGTTTCCTTTTGATTCTTTCTCAAAGCTCACTATGTTGATAATAGAATTTCTTCACACACCTGCTCCTGTACAGAATTGAGAAGGGGCAGACATACAGGCTGTAGTGGCAAAACTGCAAATTTTTAAGCAAGTGTTTTGAAGTCTTGAGCTTCAGCTGTTTTGCCTCTCCTTTTGCTGGAGACACTGTTTGCTATTCCATAACTCTTTAAGCTGGCAGGTACTGTAGTACTCAGGGGCAAGACTGCAGCTATTCATGTTTATGTCTTTCCAGTTAAGTATATTATGAAGATGCTTTTTCTAGTACAAGGGTCCTTTAAATCTCATCTGGTCAAAACTTTAAGGGGTTTTTGTATGTATCCACTGTATCAGTGAAGTGAAAGGAAGAGATGAGGCAGTCTTTGGCTGGCACAAGGATGCTGCGTTCAGTGAAGGTTCTGGAAATCCACTTTGCAGAGAAGTAGGAGAGGCATTAAAGGGTGGGAGAAGCCTTAATCTTGCTGATCAGAACCAAAATTATTTAATCCAGCAATATGAAGTTACTAGAAGTGCTGGTGGTGTTCTGTGGTCTTCTCCTCGGTCTGACATGGTCTTGTCTGACTGAAGGCAAAGGTTGTGCAGATTTGGTTACTCAAATATTCTCTTTGATTACAAAATCCATTCAGCCAAAGCATTCAGGAGTTTGATATGTATTGTTTCTTTCAGTCAAAAACTTCTTTAGAGTCAGCTTCAAAAACGGATCCCAAAGCCAGACTCACTGCCTCCAAGCCAACGACTCATTCAACAAGCAGCAGTGGCTGAACTGCATCCGCCAGGCCAAGGAGCAGGCGGCGAGCGGCGGCCAGGCGGGGCTGGCAGCACATCCCCTCGTGTCCCCCCGAGGGCGCAGGGGGCCCCAGGGAGAGGCTGCCCTGGAGCACATGGAGCAGTCGGACTGTGAGTCTGACTGCAGCATGGACACCAGCGAGCTCAGCGCCGACTGCGAGCGCATGGAGCACACGGACTCTTGGGACAGCCAGAGGCAAATAGAGACCAACGTTTGACAAAAACTTACAGTTCCTGGAAGAAAATCTGTCTCTTACCTGCCCAGTGTTTGCATTCCATACACGGAACCATTCGGAGGAGCACTTTTAGAATATTTTATGTGACAATGTCAATGCAGTTCTTGTATTTGTACCTGTGAGTGTCGTACTGTAACTGCCCATCTGTATAAGCTGGAATCTCCTGCAACTCGTGTCCTGTGATTATATTCCATAAACACCTAAGGTGGATGAAAGAGGTACTTGACCAGTCATTCTCAATGTCCTGCTGTAAACAGAATCTCTAAACTACTGTTTATATATGCATTACATAAATAACTTTTTCCTAATTTTTAAGTACTTTATTTGCCCTTTAAAGGGAGAGCTGAAGATGTGGACTTAATATGGAATTTCAGGATGGGTATCAAGATAATAAGTTTTCTTAAAGGCATGGAAAGAAAAAGTAGTTTCTTGGAACAAAAAAGAAAACTATCTTGCAATAACCCATCCAAACTCCTGTGGTATTAAATCAAGAACTATAAACAGTGAGTCATGCAACCAGGGACTCTTTAGGGATTTATTTTTCAAAGTGAAGCACTGTCTTAAGATCCAGCAGCCAAACCTACTGAAATCTGGACATTTCAAATGGTCAGCATAGTAAAATGGTTTATTCAAAGCATGTAATGCTAAAAATAATCAACTGAAAAAACACAACCAAACCTTTACAGCCAGCACTGAACTAAATGAAATGCTGAGAATACTGGATGTTTGTAAATAAGCTGGTAACTTGCTTCTAGTGCCATATATGTATATTATCCCAAACAGACTAAGAATGGAAAGGAGCTTTTGCTTGTGAATAGGCCCTCTTCAGCATTTTGCACTCCACTGACCTCCACTGTTGGTTTTAAGCACCACTAATGTTAAAACATTTAATTTTCTGTAAATGTCTGTTTACAATTACATGTAGTTGGTTTTTAAAACTAAATGATGATTTTATATAAATGATACTCTACAAATGCCCTATGGGATTATGTAGAGAGAGTTTAAACAAAAAGGGAATTGTTTGTCCTTTAGGATGTATTACACTTTCCTTTTTACTTTCCTCAAGTTTTGTTTTAAAAGTTTTTGTTGCATTTAGTTTTGTACTGGAATTGGAAATGTTACTGTGTTTTCTGGTGGCTGATTTAATCTACTCATTATGATGAGGAGCAGATGAGTCACTGAAATGCAGTCTAAAGCATGTAGTTAACATCCTGTTATTTTTCAGGAGTCCCTGGGTAGCATTTTATTTCTTACTGTAAGAAATAATGCCAGTGCTGTACAGCAAACTATGAAAATGATATATTAGAAGTTTTAAATGAGTCTTGGTATTACACAAGATAACCTGTGTAAAGTACTTGTCACAACAAAAGTAGAAAAACTGTTAAGTTATTGCCAAAAATATTTTTTCTTGTGTTCTACAAGTTTACATAAAATTTACTAAATATCTTACATATATATATGCTGATGTGCATCGCAGAAATCACTGTAACATGACGATAAACAATATAAAACAAGGTATTTTTATTTTTTAAAAAAATGGCATTTTTACCCTATAGAACATATTTCTCTATTTATAGTTTTTAAAAAAAAAATCAAATTTCTTTTCTGTTTCAGGCTTTGTAATTTATTTCAACTGCTTCATTTTTAGAACTGAATGAGTATACCAGTGAAGAGGAAAGGAAAAATCTGCAAAAGAAAAGGCATAGGGAAGTTGTTCCTCAAAAGTGTTGAAAAAGGGTAAAAAAAGTATATCAAATGTTCAGATAGAGAAGAAAGAATGAATGTGTGTATTGACTTTTTTTTAAAATTTAATAATGGCCTTAAACTTTTCTGGAAGCATTTCAAATAAATTACATTAAATCATTTTGATTTTTATTTGGTTTGGTTGGTTGTGCAAGAAGACTACAAAAAGATTTAATGTAAGTGACTAAAGCTTGTATTTTGTTTCTTTTAAAGTACTACATATTTGGATCTAATTTGCTAAATGCACAGCAGTTAGAGAAACAAGCCACTGCACTCAATTCACCACACTCCCCAAAGTTTTGTATGACATAATTAATTTAGTAAGTAGGTGGAACAAAAATTTACTGTCCTGTTATCAGTTTCTCTCTCCTAATTCCTTGTGGGTCACAATTGAAATGATTAATTTTGGGGTATGCAGAAGCCACCAACCAGGCAGGAAATCTCAGAAGATTAATTTACATTTGTTTGCTATAATTTAGCCACCCACTCACCGTTCAGCATTCTGGAGTGCCAGTGTTTTGGTTGTGCTTTGTAGCGGACATGCACTTAAGCTACTGATTGATCTAAGAAATCCTCATGATGCTGAGTTTTTCTCTTCAAACCATCCTAAAGATTAAGCTTTCCAGTTTAAGAATATTGATATTATGCTGGATTTGGTAAGCTTGTTTTAGTTCTAGCACTTCTAAAGTGCCACTACTTTTGAAAGGATGACTTTTGATTGTGGAAGGAGAGTGGTGGTGGAGGGGTGGAGTGGGCTTGGACAATAAAATATACCAAAAAGGATGGATAAAATGTAAAATTAGGAGTGTGAAGTAAAGAGGAAGAATCATTTACATAAATATGTTCAAGTGATTGTCACAGTTAGTAATTCTGGTGTCCAGAGGGGAGTCTGAGAGGTTGCAGCAGTGAAGAGGCAAGAGGCAGTGAAAAGCCTGAGGTGTCAGGTGCTTCCAGGATCACTGAGGAGATGGCAAAATGAGGAGAGGGATGCAGACACTCACCTGAACCTGAGGCACGAGCACTCTGGGTCTCACCCTGGGGGAGAGGGTGAGTGATGAGGTTCCTGCCCTCAAGCACAGGATGTCAGTGCTCTGAGGGGCAGATCCATCCCTGTTTGCTCTTCTGCTCCTGATGAGGAGAGTCAGTGCAGCTGTAGCTTATGGAAACCTGATGGACCAGAAGCCATAAAGGTAAAAGCAGAAACTGTCTTGACTAAGAAAGGTAAGCAAAGAGAATGGCCTTGGGACTTTCTGAACTGTGTGGGTCCTCTGAGACTACGACACAGAATTGAACTGTGTGTGGCCTTTGTTTCCCTAGGTTTGCTCTGCAGCACTGGAAAGAACAAAGCCAGGATGATGACTGGGAACATGAAGGTCTGTAATGAGACACCAGGAACAGTAAGTTGGAGATCTCTGAAGATCAGTACCAAGAATCAGTTGCTACAATCTAGGTAAGGATAGGGCCAAAAGTGCAGGACAGAAAAAGTATTTCTCCTATTTAGCATGACCCACCTGATCCAGGAACCCAACCTGCCTTAGGAATGCTTCTGTGACAGTGGGAACCAGGGTGCTTGAAGTTTTACAGAATTTCTAGAATTTGAAAGCTGTATCAGAATTTCAGATAGCAGTTTAATGGATTGCATTTTTTGATAAAATCTATGTTTTATGGTGACACTGCCTGGCACTTAGACAAATCTTGATTCCCAGAGTCTGAAACCAAGTTCCACATATATAGAAGATAATTTGTTTCTTTTTAAAAGGGGGTTTCAGATCCAGAATGGGCAGCTCTTCCATATTTAATGCTTATTCATGAATACTGATTTTAAAATACTGTAATGTGTTCTGCAAGTTGGTGCTGCCATCTCTTGGAAATAATGGTGTAGTTTCACAACTGATTTGATTACATGAAATTTTAAGTATTTTAAGATATTACATGTATTAACTATAAAATGAAAGTATAAAAAAATACAAGTAGATATTTTCAGTCTTTTACCTGAGGATCACGTATTTGTTAGGAAAAAAAAAAGTACTAGGTGAATTTCTGCTACTAATTCCTGATTTTACAGAGCCAGATCAAGACTACTGCCCCATTTTGTCTCACCTTTTAATATCATAGGCATATTTTCTCCAAACAATACTAAAGCTCTTACCAAGTGTGTAAATTAGATTTTGTTTCTGAGTTTTCCAAAGGTTTGTCTCTTTGCATGATCTAGGAAGAAAGATTAATTATACAGTTCTAGCCTTGATCTCCTGGCACCTGAAATTGAGTTGGCACAAAATTAGCTCTTAAACTGTTGAAGAAATCAGATGTGTTTTGCATCAGAGTAATAAGGGAAAGTGAAAACTAATTTGTGGTTATTTAAATTGCAACAATATACTAAACTTGATTCATTTCAAATTTCTAATTTAGTTTTCAAATTTTTAAATTAGCATTCATAAAAGGATCTTGAAGTAATGTCTAGAGGAAGCACCCAAGTTTGCTCCTTGAGTGTGCAACCCTCCCTTGTGTCTTTGTGGCTCTTAATCTGATCTAAATCTCTATTAAGTGTGGTAAAAACATCTGATTTCAGAATCAAGGGGATCTGCAGCTGCTTTGTGCTGTGCTGGAAAACCACTTGGTGCAAGCCCAGGAGTCATGGTCCCACACTTGGCAGGCACCAAAAGCCACAGAAACCAGAATCTAGAGAGAGAATAAGGTGACAGATTTCATATCCTTTATTTTTGCTTCAGAGTATTCAAGTAACCTCTTCCTATGGTGGTTTTTCACTGAACCATTGTTTTGTGAACTGGGATCTTTGGAGCTGTTTGATATCTATTGGGATTTAAGATGCACAGTGTGGTGCAGTGATCTGGAATTGCTGGAGCATTTTTCAATTAGTACAGAGTAATTTTTGTGATGATCTCTCCCAGACTTAGGTTAATTAATACAGCAAAATAATTCTGTACAACTGTAAGGCATACCTTGTTAAAGCAAACAATGAGGAAAATTTTGTGTGCTGCTTGGTAAATATGCAAGATTTCAGAGGTTGCTTGGTCCAAACACCAAGCAACTGAACTGCTTGTATACTGAAGACATGCACAGTCTGAAAGTGATTTAAACAGCTCTACCAATTCAAAATTGATAAAGCAATCTGACATGTTTGGAAATACGTAATGAATCAACACAGCCTTACATGGGACCAGACTGGTCTTTCCATTTTTCCCTTGTATGTGTAAATTCTATTTAAACAAGGTAAAACATAGCAAAATTATTTCAATAATATATCAACACATCTGTAATATTCTCTTCACCAGCACTGGAGCCTCACAAAGGGAGGACATCAGATTCTTGGACATCAGATTCGCAGGGAGACAGTCTTAATCTATCCATAGGATGAACACTGCATTTGTGGGGTTTATTACATGCAGCTAATGGAACACCATGTTTCTCCCTTAGATAAATATTGGGTGTTGTTTCTGTAATTTATGTAAATTATAGTTACAGATACTAATTACCCTGTTTAAACTTGCTGGATCTTCAAACACTTCTAATAACTACTAATAATTATTAGCTTATCTTCTTTTAACACCCTGGAGGCTACCACTAGCACCAGGCCATTTGTGAGCTGATAGGTTATTTATATTTTCTGATTTACAATTAATCTAAAAAGAGATTAATAAAATAAAAGGGCCAGATTAAAATACTTGTTCCTTGCATACTGCAATCAGGAAAACTTCCTATTTTTAAGGTCAGTGGCCGCTTTCAAGGTGACATATGAATAGCTACAGTTATGGGGATTGAAGGTAATTGGTATAAGCAGCTAATGAATATAAGCATCTGTTCAACAGCTCCTGCACCAGTGTACTTTTGGCAAAGAAAACAAATGATGGGCTTTTAACGTTTTGCAAGTTACTTGTAAAACTGAAATCCGGTATTTGCATTTCCTAGGCACTGTAAGAATTTTCAGCGGGGACTGTTCACTCCAGCATTCCTGGGGGCTGCCAAAGACAGGTCTTTGCTTTGGCTTTCACATTTTCACACGCCTCTTGCACCAGAACTTGTGAGCCTTACAATAAATGTTGTGTTTCTGGCCTCCAATATAGGTTATTTAGCGCTGCTCTAACTCACTATGCAACTGTGAAACAATCCTGCTGAAGCAATTTTTTTCTTTTTTGCCAGTCTTTCATAACCGTGATAATATATTTTTATTCTTCAAAGGTGAAAGGTGACAATTTTGTTCAATGTCTTGGAAACAACCTTTGAATCTGAGAGTAAGAAGTATGCGCTGGCACCCAGCTCAGTGAACTTGTAGTGAAGAGTTGGGAGTTTGCAAAGGCTGTGCTAGCCCTGGAGCCGGAGCGCTCCTGGACCCGAGTGCCAGGGCAGGGTTCGCTGAGGGAGAGCCCGGTGCCGGCTGCAGGGCAGGGGCCCGGTGCCGGCTGCAGGGCAGGGGCCCGGTGCCGGCTGCAGGGCAGGGGCCCGGTGCCGGCTGCAGGGCAGGGGCCCGGTGCCGGCTGCAGGGCAGGGGCCCGGTGCCGGCTGCAGGGCAGGGGCCCGGTGCCGGCTGCAGGGCAGGGGCCCGGTGCCGGCTGCAGGGCAGGGGCCCGGTGCCGGCTGCAGGGCAGGGGCCCGGTGCCGGCTGCAGGGCAGGGGCCCGGTGCCGGCTGCAGGGCAGGGGCCCGGTGCCGGCTGCAGGGCAGGGGCCCGGTGCCGGCTGCAGGGCAGGGGCCCGGTGCCGGCTGCAGGGCAGGGGCCCGGTGCCGGCTGCAGGGCAGGGGCCCGGTGCCGGCTGCAGGGCAGGGGCCCGGTGCCGGCTGCAGGGCAGGGGCCCGGTGCCGGCTGCAGGGCAGGGGCCCGGTGCCGGCTGCAGGGCAGGGGCCCGGTGCCGGCTGCAGGGCAGGGGCCCGGTGCCGGCTGCAGGGCAGGGGCCCGGTGCCGGCTGCAGGGCAGGGGCCCGGTGCCGGCTGCAGGGCAGGGGCCCGGTGCCGGCTGCAGGGCAGGGGCCCGGTGCCGGCTGCAGGGCAGGGGCCCGGTGCCGGCTGCAGGGCAGGGGCCCGGTGCCGGCTGCAGGGCAGGGGCCCGGTGCCGGCTGCAGGGCAGGGGCCCGGTGCCGGCTGCAGGGCAGGGGCCCGGTGCCGGCTGCAGGGCAGGGGCCCGGTGCCGGCTGCAGGGCAGGGGCCCGGNCGAGCCGGCGCGGGCGCTGCTGGCGCGGGGCAGGGGCGCTGTGCTGGCGGGAACAGAAGGCACGGGCTGCCGGGCTCGCTTCTCCGGAGGGAATGGCGGATGCCGCGATCCGCAGCGGCGGCGAGATGGAGCCGGAGCAGCATCAGCGGACGGAGAAGAGCGGCGCGAGCGTCCTCGGAGTGGAGAGTAACAGAGCAGGAGCCGCTGAGGACACCACACAAAATGGCGGACGCTCTGAGAGCGGTAGCGCTGGGGAGGCGCTGCTGGTGGCTGCTGTTGCTGCGGAGGACAAGGTCCCCACAAACCTCAGCATCAGTAGCAGCAGCCAGCGCAGGAGCAGCATCTCGACAGCAAATGAACCGCAGCAGCAGCAGCCGCCCAGCGGTGTGCTCGGGGGGCCGCCCCCTCTCCCTAAGCCCCCAGAAGACCAGCAGCCTGTTAGGAGGAACTTTCACATCCCCAGGAAGAGCAGAGAAAAGAAAGGTTGTTCCTTCCCTTCCCCTCCCTTTTCTACCTCGCTCCCCTCTCCATCCGATTCATCAGGCAGCCCTCAGACACCTCACACGGCTGCATGCGAACCCTGCGGTGCGGAGGAGCTCTGCTGGCTCGCACTCGCGACGCTGCTGAGGAGCCGATTTTACTGTCAGGCTTTTACATTCTTTCCCTACCCCACCTCTTTTCTTTCTCTCTTTTATTTTGTCACGAGGATGAAACAAAACCGGAACAAAAGCTCGGCTTGAGTTTCAGACTTCTGCTTTACAAGGAGGAGAAGCTGGATGAGATCAGGGTGGGCTTGAGTTGGTCTCAGCTCTGCTTCTGGAAGTGCATTCGCATGTGGAGAAGATGTTTCTTTGGCACACCGACATCAGCGAAGATGGTTCGCTTTTCTCTTCCCCCCGACCTCCTCCCTGCAGGAGAGGGGTCTAATCCTGGTTAGGATAGGCTGAACAAACACAGCAGAGTTGTCCTTCATTGATGATACTCAGAAGACTCTTCTTATCTGGTGAAAGTTCTTTGCAGGAGGAAGGCACGTTATGTGCCTCGCTTTGGAAGCATTGTGCTTCCAAGTGTCCAGGGTTTGGTTTTTTTGTTCCTGAGTAACTCTTCCTCTAAAAGCCTGTGGTATTTCTTGCTTTTCACAAGACTCCATTGGTTTCTCCTTTACTTTTTGTTAAGTGGAGTTGAAGACATGTCTGATTTCCTCTCTGAAATGTATCTTAGTTCTTGCCCTTTTGCAATATGGAGTCAGTAACTTAGTCCATATCACAAAAATACTTGTTTGAATAGGCTTCTTCAGAGAAGAGAGTAACATCTTTCCTTCTTGAAATGCTTTCTTCTGTAAGGAAGAGATGAAGGTAGGTTTGTTTCATTATCCAGTCTTTTCTCTCCAGTAATAGAATAATTCCTTTTGGCAGTAATGACCTCTTTTTCTTCCTGGTCTTTCCCATTGCCATCCTGCTCTGGGGTGATAAAATTCTGGCAGAGATTCATTGTAAAAAGGACTGGGTTGATTTGGAGAAAAAAGTCTTTTATAATTCATCTGACAGAAAAATACCTGGATATAACTGGTGCTTCATGAACGGCTGAAGTGTCTTGTCTGTCACACCCAAGTGTGGTTACATGTGAATACCTTTAAATGTATTTCAGAAATGTTTAGTACTTAACCAACCGTATTTGAAGTTCCTCTTTAGCATTTGGTTCCAATGTGAATGAAAACCTGCAAAATACCTTTTCAGGTCATCTGATTCATCATTTACCTGTGCAGAGCCATCTGCAGTGTCCAAAAAGTTTTGGATTGTGTAGTTCAAATCTCAGGCTTCTATGGCCTCTAAGGTAGAAGAGAAAGTCGTTCTTCCCTCAAAAACTGACTTGCTGTGTCAAGGTCTTTTGACCCATTCTTACCTTTTCTCGTTTCAGCCTGCAGAGAGGCTCTTGGGTGTTTTGATCAATTCTGATGACTTAGAGCTTCCAAGGCTCTCAGAGCAGGCCCTGCTCCATTCAGCCCATGGTACTGGTGGGCTTACAGCTGCTGAGTGTGCTCACAGCATGGACTGCCAAACGTGCAGTTTGAGGACAGCCAGATTGCTGTTGGGATTTGTGTTGTCATTGGAAAAAAGATGCAATTCAGTCAGTTCTGGAACTGAACTGGAAGATCAGCACTGCATGGATCATCTGATGCTGTA
This sequence comes from Thryothorus ludovicianus, assembly GCA_013397245.1. Taxonomy (NCBI): domain Eukaryota; kingdom Metazoa; phylum Chordata; class Aves; order Passeriformes; family Certhiidae; genus Thryothorus; species Thryothorus ludovicianus. The sequence continues at coordinate 365,044 of VZTB01007834.1, read as the reverse complement.
GTGGCACATGCTTGCAGCATCCTTATTGCTAGTGCTTAAGTACATCTTGTTAAATTGCAGAATAATCTGAATGTCACCAGTCCTCTCAAAGGAGCTCTCTTGGGTTGATCCTACAGTCCAGCATGAAGCAAAACCCATGGAAGCTTCCTCATGATTCCTTGCCTTGGAGTTGTCCTTGTTTTGCTTTTTAAATCACCATTTCTTTCCCAGACATACCATCCTGAGAGATAGCTGCTGCCTTGATTGTGAAGGCTTAGCTGCTATTTTCAAAGCATGGACAGCAGGACTTTGTCAGAATTGTTTGAGTTTGTTTGGAGGTCGGGTTTTTTGGTGCATTTAAAAAATTTTTTAAACACCAAAATTTGTTTCAGGAACATTTTTTGGTAGTGAAACAATTAAAAATTGAATCTGGAAAGCCCAAATAGAAGAGAAATTTTAGCTTTAGCTTCCAAAACGTAAGCAAAATGTCCTAGAAAATTTCGGCCTTAAGCTGCTTATTTATCTTCTTCAGAATTTATCTCCCCTCTTGGAGACTTCAGTAGAGATTGAAAGTCAACAGAAATCCTTTGTGATCTGGAGAAATGCATCTGGAGGAAAGATACCCCTTAAAAACAGCTGTGGTCAGTTGGCACAGAGAATACTTCTGATTTCCTCATTCTTTTTCCCAGCATAGGAATTCAGGAAGCAAATGAAAGGTTGGCTGCAACATTATTTTTTTAAGGTGTGCCTGCATTTGTCTTTCTCCTTAGAAGTGTATTGAAGGTTTGTTTTCTTGGTACATAGAGTTTAGCAATGGTGTTATGCTCTCTTGAGCAGCTTATCTATCATTTGTCTTCAGGCTTGTCCTGGCCTCTTCTCACTCAGTTAGAAACCTCAGATCTTCCGAGGTTTCCAAGTTTGCTTGAAACTTGATAGGTCCTTGATAGGATTAGGAAAGCAAAGTTTAAGGATAAAGCAGTGTAAGACACTTTGAACTTGCTGAACTGTGTGAATGATCCCCTTACCAAAAGATAATTCCACCATTGATGCTGACATTGGAGTCAGTGCTTTAAGGGGTTTCCTGTTGATTAAAGCTGGATCTTTATTTCTGGAACCTGTCCAAGTAGGAAATGGTTGCTGTGTCTCAGGCTGAGTGGGGAAAAGGTAATGCTTTTACCAGTGAAACTCTCAGCAGTACTTGCATGAAGGTCCAGGTTCTACTTCATTATTTTGCCTTGTCTTTTGACTTCTAATTTTCCTTTTCTTTGGTAGAGATGTGCAGCTGCTGTTTGCTACATGGCATTTCTAGGTGGAGAACTCTTATCAGTCCCTGAACTTGGAAATTATTTAGGCCTTTTGAGAGCACAAGACATTTTGGGCTGAAAAAGTCCTAAAGGTAAAAATGTCAGTTCATTAACACCACAGAGATTTTGTCTTAGTCTTAAAAAATGAAGACTGAAGAAAATGAAGACTTTAAAGGGTGCTTCTCAAGGAGCTTTTGTAGCAGGAACACTTGTGTGTGAAGAATGCTAGCATTCTGCCAGCTTAGCTGATAAGAAAATCAGTAATTCACTTGAAACTTTGTTCAGGATTGCTCAAGGAGGATGGCTCTGTCTTCACATTCTGACTTAAAGCAACCAAACCCAATAATTCCAATCTCAGTTTTCTGAAGTTGAAACATCAGACAGCTGTGAAAGAAAAGTAGAGCCTCTGAGGCATGACATACATCCAAACATCCAGCCCCTGTCCCTTGACTAGTGCTTATAAGCTAAACTCAGTTTCCACCTAAAAATAATTATATATGTTCCAGTGCCCTGGGTAAAAGCTGAACAAACCCAGTATTTCTTTACTTATTTACCTGTGCAGAGCAAGCCAGCAAACCCCACAACAATTGACCTGTATTAGAAGGATGCTGCAGGTTAGTCCTTAATTTAATTACTGTTTAATTAACACAGGGCAGTGGAGGTGCAGTGTGCCCCCATCAGCTTTGTACAGTAAGCCTGGAAGATAGGTGTGTGCACATGGCTGGTCTTTGAAGTGAGGGAGGCTGGAAATGAGCTCAGGAATTTCATGGTTTGCCTGGGGGTACAGGCCTTGGTGACTGCTGTACAAGGTCTAGTTTAGTACTTGGTTTGATTTTAGTTTAGTCTTGTTTCTGCACTCCTTCATTGAAGTAGGGTGCAGGCCCTGCTATGGTGACATTAACATTTTAGACTATCACTGTCCTGGAAAACCACAGCTCAAGTGACAAACTGAAAAGCATTTCCTGGCTACTCACCTCCCTGGGGTAGTGTTTCATGTTTTGATTGAGAACATAAAGTCTGCAGTGCCTAAAGTTCTGGAAGAAAAAACTGCAACAGTCTTAAAACAATTCTTATTTTTCCGTTTTCCATAATTTAATGATTAGATAGGGCTTTTCCATAAATGTGCTGAGAACTAAGTGTATACTAGTTTATGCAGGCTCTTCCTACCAGGAGAATAGGGGGACTTGCTGGTTTAGGGCAAATCTGTCTCAGCTTGCTCTGCAGAGCTTTCCACAGAGCAGATGTTTGAACAAAAATAGGAACATGGTTGATAATATCTGCATGTATGACAGGATCTTAATTCGTGTAATGATGTGCCTCTTCCTAGATTTGCATCTGGGAAAGTAGGTGAGACATGTGTGGTTTGTGGTGGCTCTTTCTCCTCACCCTGCAATGCTTTCCACTAGTTTGGGCCCCAGGTGGAAGTGAGAGGCTGCTTTTTACTGGGCTTGTGTCCTGGCCGAAGGAGGGAGAGGAGATAAAGTGCAGCAAACACTGGGAAGGAAACAGGAAATTCCATCCAGCAGCTGGCACAGATAACCTTCTGCCCTAACTCCTTTTTGAGGAGCTGGCAGTGTGTGAACCCCAGATCTTTCTGACAGGGAGTTCATGCTGTAGTGGCCAAGGGGTGTTTGGGGCTAGGTGGAGCAGGGGGTGCTTTCCCAGGGTGTGTGTGCCTGCAGCTTGTTTTCTATTCCATAAGCATTAATCTCTTCACTACAAGAGCATTCCCTTCACTCTCAGTTCTGTCTCCTCCCATGTTCCTGTCAGCTTTTCAAAAATGAAGGTGTAGTTACTAAAAAGGATGTTACATAAGTATGGTTTCTAAATCACTTTCATAACTTCTGCTCTTAAAAAATCACTTTCTCATTGGTGGTGGTATTGGAATCCTTGCTTGAGTTCAGTTTGCAGATGTTGCTTTCTAAAGAGTGCAGCTTTTACTGAATAACACAACAGTTTGGTTTTCATTAGGAACATTCATTTTATATTAAGGCTTATGCAGTAAATCTTTTCTGCAAATGAAGGAAAGACTGCTGCCTAAATCTACTACCATATTATTTAGTGAAATTGGAGGATGTATTCTGAAGATGTAATTATATTTAATTTGTTGTTAAAGTAACGGTAGATTTTTTTTTTGGTGATACTAGTTGTGATATTGTTGATCTGCCTAACTGTTGTAACTACAGTAAAAATCCTGCACTTTTGGTGTGTGTTTTTGAGAATAAAAGCCACTTTCAGTGTTGTGCTAGTTCAGTTCCCCCAGAGATGTTATTTTCCTGGCCCGCTCTCAGAGTCTGCGCTGCCATCCTCTGCTGGCACACCCTGCAGTTGTTGCTCTGAGTTTGTCACCTTGGCACCCAGACACAGATAAGGAGCTCAGGGACATGACAGCTTCCCCGTGGGAACTCGGGCAAAGGTTTGCCCAGGAGTTTGTGCAGCAGCACATGAAGGGCTTTCCTTTTAAAACAGCTACAGTAAGGGATGAAATCATCCAACATGAACACAGGCAGTGGGGTTTTTTAATAATAGGAGATTGTCTTCTTTAAATAGGATTGGATTTCTTCATATTTAGCTTAATTGCCATAAGCAAACAAACAAAAAAAACCTCATAATGGTTCTGAACTGAGGCCAAGCTATGAAACTCTTGTTGAGGTTTTTATTAGGACAATTTGTTCCTGCTTCTTAATTAAAAGAGTTAATTAGTAAATTACAGTTCTGAAAGTTTAATTACAGTGTTTTGCAGTACATATTGTTTTTAAGGGGGTAAATTCTGACTTGAGGTGCTTTCCTTACCAACTTCTAAGAACTAGTAGTTGTTCAGGAGTAATATTAAGAAAACATAAATGTGATTTTTTTAAAGAACCTATCATTCTACAAAATTTTAAGATAAACTTTTTCAAGTCCATATTTTCCAAGTATTCCAGTGTTTTGTATCTGAAATTGAATCACAAAGCATTTATCTTCATGCATAAACTATCAGTGAACTGGAAAAAATTGAATTTTTGTGTATATTAGCGCTGATTATTTTATTTCTTCTCTTTTATAGCACTCTTTCAGCCAGTACTTCCAGGTTCTCGAGAATTTGAGGATATTTTGAAGATTCTACATTCTTCCTACTTGGATACAAGTTCAGTGTCCAATTTTAAATACGAGAGAGCCAGCTTAGTTCATAGTGAACTGTTGGAAAAGGAAGTGAGTATATTTGTGGCTTCTGCTTCTCAATAAGGCAGCAGTCAAGTGACTGCTTCTTGTCAGTCTAGAGGCACACACCTGGGGCTTATTTTCAGTTTTGTGGTTGGTCTTTAATTGCAAACTCACATCCCCAGAAATGCAAGCAGCTGTTTTTCAGGCAAGTTTATTACTGCATAGTTTTAAACTCTTGCCTGCCAGATACCCCCAAGAAGATTAAAAGTGTATTTGGCAACACTTAAGTCTGTGTGTTTTCAGCTTTCAAAAATTTTCTTATTTTTTATTAAGGTATTTTAATTACATGGAAAGATGTTTTAATGTCTTCTTTCCAAGGCTGATGTTTCCTATGAAAATTAAGATTAAAATATGTGCCTGATATAAATTTTCATAATCTCTATAGTTTTGTTGTTTTCCAAGAAATACTTTAACTAAAGTTGATTCCTGATCTAGTAAGTGAAGCACCTTGGTTGAAGCCTTTCTGTTGTGCCTTATGTGGTGTGTCTTAAATCCAGCCTTGTCTTGCTCTTGTCACTCTCAAAGTTTTCATTCCCAGTGCCAAAAAGCTTCCCATATGAAATAATTGGAAATATAATTAGTTTGCTGTGATTATAACCTTGAAGTTACAAATTAAACTGAAGCATTTTCTGCTATTGCATTAATTATTCACAGTCACAGCTGAGAAATACTGGTAAAAACCACCTCAGCAGCAGTGAGGTGCATCTGCAAAGATATTTGCACAGTCTAAGAGATTTGTCTCCTAAAAAGAGAAAGTTTTTCGTGGAGTTTCAAAGGTTATGTGGAAGGCATTGGACTGGATGGTTCTAGGCAGTTCTGCTACAGAGATCCAAATAAAGTGTTACTGCACAGGTTTTTATGAAGAGTGTCCCTTAAAAAACCAAATACTTGGGCAGGTTCAGCCAATTAGATTTCCCAAAGTGTAATGTTTTTGAAATCTCATGATCGCATCCAGCGATATTTGGATTATCTTTTGACACATATTGATCCGTATTATTTTTGTACACTTGACTCTGCTGACATAGATGGGGCCTTAGGACACTGAGCCTTGTGGCAGCAGCAGTGTGTGTGCCTGTGTTGAGAGCTTTCTGTATGAACAGTTCACAGAAAAACGCCGAGAGCTGAAGTTCGACGGGCGCCTGGAGAAGGAGCTCTCGGAAAGTTACGCGTTCCTCATGGTGGATCGGTGCCAGGTGAGGCATGAAACCCTGCAGGGAAAGGCTCTCTGCAGCACTTAACAGGCTTTGGGCTTTTCTGGGGGATTTTATTGGCACAGCCTTAGTTACTCATGCAAAATTCAGCACTGCAAGGTGTGGAAGGGTGGGAAGAGGATCTGATATGTGACCATTGAAATCCTCTATTCACTGCTGCTTAAGGTACTCCATTTACATGGAGTCTGTATCTTCTCTGGTTAAGGCTCTGTTTTATAAATAAAAGAATATATTTTCTGGATAGCATGTGAGTTTTTGTTGGGTTTGGAGTTTTTTTTTAATTGAGAAGTACTTTGTATTTTCATTGCATTTGTGTTTTGGTGTTTTTTTCTTCTTTCCATCAACAAGATAACCTGTAATATTAGAAAATGGACATTGTCTTCTCTGTCTCTTCTCTGATCATATACTGTTAATGAAGTGATGGAAAGGTGACTTCTGTACTTTGCTATTATAGAATCAGGATTTCTTAAGCATGCAATCATTTGACAGGTACACTTCTGTTTTAAATATTAAAATTTTCTGTATTAAAGGCACACAATGTTCATAACAGTGTTTAAGGTACAGAGAGGCTGTGGTTTTTTGAGATACAGATGAGTCTATGGAGCTGCTCCTTATCTTGAGTTTGACTTGCACAGTTTAATAGCTTTGTAGAGAATTCAGACTAGTCTTTCCTGTGTTTGTAAGGGTTGGGGTTTTGTTTAAATCTCAATTTAAATTCTGTAATTGTAATTTCTCACTGTTTGTTCTGTTAGTATCCTGGCTGTCCTAACAGACTTGCTTAAAAGTTGTTTGTTCTTTTTAGATCCGGAGCATATGTGAAAAGGGGCTGCAGGTTGGCCACTCCAAAATCACGATTCTTGGCAGCCCTTCCATGGGTAACTATCTTTTGATTATAAGTGCTGGTTATTCAGTAGCAGTTGGCACATAGTGTGGTGCAGTTGTGTGAACTTTCAGTCCTTTTTCTGTCACTGACTGCAGCAATATCACAGCAAGATGTTTTTAGCAAAGAGATAGACATCCAAGCATTATTTCATAGCTTTGGTTTTGAGTAGTTCAGTTAAATTTCCTTCCCAAAGGGAAGGCCTAACTCTCATTTTGACTTTAAGTCAAACCAATATCCCATATCTTTCCAGTAAACCTGGGGGGCCAAAGTGCTAATGCAGTGTGTGGCTGGCTGCCTCTGTGTGTGTGTTCATTCAGAGATATCTCATGGACACAGTAGCTCAGCTCAGTTTTGATGCACATAGAACTAAAATTCTTGGATCCACAATTCCAAGAAGAGGGTAGATAAATTGGAAACTTAGAAGAGTCACAAGGTTTTAGAGAGTGCAAGACAGTAAGTTCCTTTTGCCAAGCTTTTCAAATAGAAAATTAGGAACAAATTTTGTCATCCTGTATAAGAGGAACATGGTACAGAGGTATCATGAATATTGAAAGCAGACAGTATGAATATGAATGACTATGGATATCAATATTGAAAGCAGAAATAGGTGTGAGGTGGAGAAGAACAAAGCTTTATGAACATATGAGTTTTTACTAGTTTAGCTGATAAAGGGTCTGGAGCAGTTTGCTAAAGCAGTTAAATACAGACTTGGAATGAGAGAAACCTAAGCAGAATGGATGCTTTTCAGAATACCTGAATGCAGTTAGAATTCTTTGATCTGAGTTAGTCAGCCAGAACAACAAATGACAGTGTGTGTTTGAGGCCTTAAAACCTGTGAAATAACTAAGTATGGAAAAGCACAACATTATTTTACCTTTGCACTTGTGTGTCACTTGTGTCTTTATTCTTTTGTGTCCATTGAGCTTTAATCCCATGTAATGCTTTTTAAACCTCTCATCATGTTTTAACATTCAGCATAATATATTTTGGTTTATTTTTATACTCCTCTCAGGTGTATATATCTCCAAGTATGCTGATTTATTGCAGCCTAATCCTCTAGAAACTGGAGCAACTGGAGACGTGATTGTTTTTAAAATAATAAAGGTAATCTTATCTTGCTATTCTTGAAGGATTACATTGCTTACTGATAACACACAGGTGTTATCAGTAACTTAGTTTTACTTTTCCTAACTTACTTTGAAGTTGTGCAATCATCTGCATATAGATAAACTAGATCTCTACCAGATTTAAAATCCAATGTTGATATTAAGCTTAAGTAAAGCATAATAAATTGTTATAAAAGGCAAAAATCTATTGGTGTTTTTGAAAGTATGAAAATAATATACGTCTAGAAGTAGCTTTCTTAATGGCCTGTCTTATTTTCTCTGCTCTTACTTTCTTCAGTTCTTGAAGCAATTTGCCAGTTTCCAGGAAAAAGCTCATGCTGACAATCCTTCTTTGTTACAGGGAAAAATGAAAAGCATATATGACCACATTGGAAAGAAAGCAATGGAATCAACTGCAAAGAGTGTGTTGGATCCCACCCCAAAGCACGAGTGTCACGTTTCAAAGGGTGCAAACAAAGTCACCTCCTTGTTGGTGTACCGAGCCTATGAGCTTACTCAGGTAAAGCTGAGCCTGTGCTGCCTCCTTACATGAAACCTTCAGCAGCAGAACCTCTGAAACCATGGGGAGAGAATCACTGCAGGCACCACAAAGATTGAGCTTCCCTCTGCAGCTGCAGCTGGCTGTGTTTAGCAGCCCACAGGTGCCTGCATTAGAAATCCCAGCACAGCGTGGCAGCCTCTCCTGTTCCCATGGTGTGATCCTGAGCATCAGGCAAGGATCTCCCTCAGATTAGGGTGGAGGTGGAATAGGAAATAACTGGGGAATGTGCATGGGACTGGAATGGAGGCTGGAAGAGAGGACTTAATGTGAGGAGTTTGAAGTGTAAAATTACAACTAGTTTGTGGTCATGAAGTGAGACTCCTTAAAGGAAAAATGTTGGCTCGGAAAGAATTGCATTTTTCTTTCTTTTTTTGTTTTTATTCCCCTTTCTGGTTCTTTGGTTTGGAGATGATGAGGGAAGACAGAATGAAATCAGTTCCAAGCATTTGTGTTCCTCCAGGTGTTCCATCTCTTACTGCAGTAATCTGTTGCAGTCAGATTATTCCACCAAGTCTGCAGACTTCAGGATCCTTATTTGAAAGCATTCTCTTCAGAATTAACAACTTCTTCTGTGTTCTGTAAATCACTGGGCTGAACACTGAATCAGATGGCTCAAAATGAATGCATTTTTTCATTTCTCATTACAAATTTGTCTAGATTAACATTTTAGATTAGAATTTTGCGACTGAACTAAGGATAGACTCCAAAAGTCATTGCAATATTTACTTTCCTGTGATTTTTTTTGGTTTTATTTGTTATCCTTTCTCTCACCAAGAATACTTTCAAGTAAATGTTGCATTTCAAGAATGCTTTATTTGTGATTTGCTCCTGAAGTAGTCCATATCTAAGTGGTTGATAAAGGATGGAGAAGATAAAAAAACTACCGTAATTGATTGTATTCTGTAGTACATATAAAGCATTTAGAAGCTTCTTTATTTTAAATACCAGCTTTTAAAGAAGTTGTTGCTCCAGGCTTCTGATTTAACCTTGTCACTTCTTTTTCCCAGTACTACTTTTATGAATATGGCTTTGATGAGATCAGGAGAAGACCAAGACATGTTTGTCCTTATGCTGTTGTTTCATTTACTTACAAGGATGACGTGGTACAAGGACCAAAATTTATGACCCCATCGAGGTAAGCTAGGGAAATGAGTTTTGGAAAATCTGCATGTAGCATGAAGAATTCATAGCTCTTGGCAGTAGCTTAGAATTGATTTAAATGGACAGTGCTGGAATGAGAGGATGTGTCACAGGGACTTAGCATAATAAATACTTGTAATGCAAAGCAGGAAGTGGCAAAATTGGTTTTATGCAGCAAGGTGGCTCCTGTGGGAAGCAGTTCTGCTGCTCTTCCCACCTGCTCGCCTTTTGGTGGAATCCACAAATAGTGGGGGGGGTTTACCTAACTGCATAAATATGTGGACATAAAAATATTCACAGCATTATCTTGCTTGATATTCTAAAAATAATATTCTGAATATTTTGTTTCTGAACCCTTCACTGACATGTGACTTCTTATGGAGAGACTATGTAGGTGATCACAGATCCACTGTGATAGCTGTGCTGACAGGAAGATGTCCAGGTGTGGGGACTGTAGTATGAAATGCTAAAAGCAGTTATCAAGCTGAAATAGTACAAGATGCTGCAGCAGTCAGCAGTTGGGGATTAGAGAAGGAATTACCAGTCTCTTTTGTTAAACTGACAAACTATCCTTAATCTAAAATTTAGTGGCCAGAATTCTCTGTTCCAGCCTTGTCATTCTGTCTGTCTTCTTTTGTTTAGAGCGAACAGCTTCCACACAGATAGAAGTACAGGTAAGAATGAATTCCATTTGTATGATTTTATGATTCAGACAGGGAAGGTTTTGATGTTTTGCTCCCACAGTTTTATGTTTGACCAGTTCAGTTATGCTGAGTGTATACCTGAGTTTTATGTTGAACCATGCTGGCTGCTGATACTGAATGATCAGACACCCTAATGTGTATCTTTTATCAGAATGAACCACAAGTGAACAAAATCAAGTCTTTTTTCCTTCCTTTCCTACTTAGAGTGTAGTAAGAACTGATCTTCAGTTCCTGAGTGTCCTGTTCAATGGCATTTCAGATAATACAAATCTCTGTCATGCTTTGTTTTGAACCTCATTCAAGCAAAAGTAATATGTGTGAGGGTGGTTGGCAGTTAAGGTAAGGAAAGAGGATACAGTTCCTCAGAAACTGGCATCAAGGGTGTGCTTTTATTGACAGGTGTATGTAACAAACCAGCCTCCTCTGCTCTGCTCAGAGCAGGTCAAAACATAACAGGGTTGATAGCATCCCTTGTTACCTTTTAACATTATTAGTATGAAATTTTCCCTAAACTGGTTCTGGAGATTCAGCAGCCTCTTCTTTCAGTCACAGCTGGCAAGTGGTTTCATTTAATCTTCCTTTCTTCATCTTAATTTAGAGAAATCTAATGTTACATTGTGGAGGGGACAGCTTTGGAATAAAGGCAAACTTGTGTGCCATGTTTCCCTAAAATCAGCAGCACGACTTTTCCTTCCATGCAAGCTGTGAGTATTGCCATTTAGACAGTAAGTTTAAAATATTGCTCTGTTAAAACTTTTGAGTAGAGACTGGTGAGTTTTGGATATATTCCAATGAAAATCTAAAATACTGACTAAGTGCCTTAAATATGTCAAACAAGACTTGAGACCAGTGTCCAGAACTTTGTCCAGTTCAGGCACACAACTGTCAACATCTCTTTGCTGTGTGGACTTTAATTGTTTGAGGGTTTGTTGGTTTTTTTTTTCCATTGAAGTGACACACACTCCTCTGCAGGAATAAACACTCCTGGCTCAGGAGATTGTCCAAAGAATTTATTATCAAGAGCATGTATTGACTAGTTCTTATTTTATCAGTGAGTGTAGGAATATAGAAGGTAAAAAAAGAGATTTTTGTTTTTTTTAATTTCTCCCCCACCCTTCTTCTCCAGTTCTGAGAAGCTTGAGATTGAAAAGGTTGTAAGCATTGATCAGTTGAAGAAAAAAATTTCTCCAGCATTGTTCTTTAAAGAAACTTACCAAGCAGGAAAAGAAGGTAAACTGTTCTCGTTGAATTTCTTTAAATTCAGAATTTTCAAGTTTTCTGAATTGCAATTTTGTTTCTTTTTTCTTATCTTCTCTTTTTCCCCTTGTGTCGTGTCAGTGTGGAAGAATGGCATGTACTGTAGCCTGTATGAAGTTGTGGAGAAGTCCCGTTCTGGGAGTCACTTAGAGGGTTTACTTCAAAAACTAGACAAAGAGAAACTTGTGAGTGCAACAGATTTGACTATTCCTGTTTCTGAAAATGATTTTACTAGTTAGTAATTTGAGGCATACTGCAAGATCCACAATCTCACTGGCATACTGTTAAATATCAGGGCACTTCTCTGCCCAAGACAGAATTATCTTACAGTCAGGAAGATTATTCATAGTGAGCAAATGTCTTTGAAGCAATTTGCTCTTCTTGCTTGAAACAGGTCCTTGTGAAACCACTTGTGGACAGAGGATTCCTTTTTCTTCTTTCTCCTTGGCAAATGATGTCCCCTTATGGTAAGCATACTCTGAGTTTGTCTTTGGGTTTGTTGGTTTGGTTTTTTTAGGAGGGTGGATTTTTGAGTACTAGATTGACTTCTGGTATTTAACTTTTTAGCTGTTTTTATTTTTTTTTGTTCTAGACCACCAGACTGGATGGCCCCGTGTGCTTCATGCATTGTTTCTGTTTCCAGAGTCCAGAGATATAATTAAGTCAGGTAGATTTCTTCACTGTTGTGTACAGGTTTATTTAAACAGAGATGATGCTCTGTTGAAGATTTTGTAGTATTCAGTCAGTGTGAACCAAGATTGACAGTTTGCATTGCTTATGGTCATGGTGTTGGTGTTTAAAAATATTTGTTTCTTCACACAAGCAAGTATCACACATTGTAGATTCATTTGTTCATATCTGAGAAAGTAAAACTTGTTGAAATTTCTTAATATGGCTTCCCTGGTTTCTGAATTCCTTCTTCATGATCATTCCAAACTGTGCTTCACCCAGTATGTATAAACACAGAGTATTGCTAAATAGTCATCATTTATTTACAGCTTCATGGTTTCATTTTAATTGTGGATTCCCTTTTCTCCTATGGCAGCACAAAAAAGTGTTCCTTATGGAACACAGAAAAATTCAGCTACCACGGTGGTCCAGGATAGAAAGGAAACCATTCCAGAACTCAAGAAGTTGATTCCATCTCTGCATTATGCTTTAATCAAGTCCCGTAAAGAGAACAGAGCAGATCTCAATGCTGTTATGGAAAGGCACGTGCACAACTACTTCAGAAAACTCTACTGTGGCCCTGGGAGAGGCAGGGAATTTATAATACGTGAGTACACATCACAGCTGGATGAAAAACCATCTCTTTACCCTGCCCCAAGATACAAGGGTCACATTGATGGCTACTTGCACAATTACATTTTTGGCTGGGAGGCCTATCAGCTCCCTGTTTCCAGAGCCAGGGAGCTGCTGGACAGGAGTCGGAAGCCTCAGCGCTTCAGTCCCATCTCCGATTATGAAGCTGCTGACTTTGCCAAGGCCAAGTACAGGAAAAGAATGCATCCCAAATATGAAGCTGCTGCTGCCAAACACAAACTGCTGCCTCCTGGAGACTATGATACTGAAAGAATCAAAGAACTTATTAACTTGATCCAGCGTAAGAAGAAAAATGTTGGTGGAGATTCTGATTCTGAAGACCCCAGAATAAGAAGTGGTCTGAAAAGAAAGCTGGAAAAACAATCTGAAAATTTGCATAAATACTTAAAAATGAGTGACTCTTCAGAGAATGTTAGTCAGTATGAAGGTGAGAAAGTCTTTGTTTACAATTCTTCTTTAAACATTGTTATTTAAAGCATATTTAGTATTTAATCATTACAGATTATATTTTTGCGTGCTGTGGCAATTTAATGCATGATGGTTCATTTAAGCATTGGACTGAGATCTGTCAATAGAGATAAAGTTTATTTTTTACAGGTTTCCACTTTCTAGGAGACAAGTTAAGGGGAATTTTCCTGGAAGTTGCTTATGTTTTGCCTCTTTGGAAAGAATGCAGATTTTCGGAGTTTACTGACCTGTGAAGCTGTCCTAAGACTTTCTAATATGGAACACTCAGCAAAATTGATACTGTCTTTTGTAGAGTTTGACTTTGCTGTCATTTTTATGTGTCCAGTACCCTGTGTCATACCTAAGAAGTTTAGATTGAAGGGAAAAAGCATAGTTAAGTTTTGAAACAGCCAGTAATGTGTGTAGTGGGACAGTGGAAACAACCTAATAAGATTAAATTATTCTATACATGAAATTATCTACATCCTAATCTCAGAGAAGTATCACAGATGCCTTCTGACTTAAGATCTGCCTGAAAAACCCCTTTGATTTGTGTTTCCCTGACCCTTTTCTCAAGGCAAGTACAGAGACCTCCTGCAGAAGGGGGAAATGGGAGCAGGGTGACACGAAGAGGAGGGGATTTCCACCAAACCCCCCTCACTCTCGTGTGTGTGAATCACTGGAAGATGAAGTGACTGATCTTAGCTGTCCTTTTGAGGGGGACAAAAGATACTGTAGGGATGAAGGAGACAAAGGGTGGACTTCGTGGTTGGGATTGCTGTGAACCTTCAAAGGGCTGTTTACACTGCTTATTAATGTAGAATATGTGATGAATGCATTTCTGCATTTTTGTTCAAATAAGTGTGTGCACATACAAACTGATGCTGAAGAGTGAAACTGCAGCTATGTGGCAGATACTTGTGGGGGGATCTGGTTTTGGTTTTTTTGAGACTGAGTAATGATCCCTTTTCCCCCCCTTGCCGTGTTCTAAGGGGGCAGAGCCCTGGATTCCCCACAGTCTGTGCTGTCTCTGAACTCTGAGCACGCTGGCCACGATGAGCTGAGGCAGGGTGTGGCTGACCCCGCTGACTCCGAGGGGCTCCTCAAGGCCGTGCTGGAGAGGCTGGCCACCACGGGCCGCTGGGACCTGCCACAGGCTGTCACCCAAGCCTTAGCACTGGGCACCGAGGACATTGAAGAGGAAGTGGGACAAAAATACGACTATGAATCCATTGCAGCTCAGGACAGGGATGATCAGGAGCTCCCCAGCACTGCTCAGGCTGACAGCGTTGCCTTCAAGGACCCGCAGAGCCCGGCCCTGCTGGACGCTGACGTGTCGGGCTTGTCCTGCCCCGTGGATGGCAGCCTGCAGCTCCCACCCAGCAGAGCAGCCCCTGAGCACACACTGCATTTACAAGTAAGTGAAACTGCCAAGGTGCTGACATTTTCATAAATGTTATGAGACTAAATGAAAAAAATATTTTTTTTTTTTTACAGAGGCAAACACAGATAATGTGAGTAACTTTTCTGTAAAGCTTTTCTGTTTGATAGGAACATAGACTGAAATTTGCTCCACTCTGAAGTGTGTGTTCCTGGTTCTTTCTGTCTGTTCTTTCTGAGTTGAAGAATTCTGAGCATTTCACTGAATGCTCAGCTCTCTTTGTGTGCCTTCTTGGTGCAGTGCTGTATATGAGTTTCCTTGTGCTTAGGGGATCATAGTGCTCCAGCTCACCCTACAAGAGTGATTGTTCCACGATCTCTGTTACTGGGACACACAAAGCCCTGTTTCTAAGTCACTGGGCAGGAATAAGTTCATCCTGTCTGTAATCTCTACACTGTTTTGCTTTTACCCATCTGGAATGTGGAATGAAATTGGCTTCTTTAAGGGCCCAGTACTTCTTGCAGGCAGTGGCTGTAGTCAGGTATCAAGACAACAGCCTGGAAAGAGTGAGGGGGCAGCCAGTTCTGCCTTCCCTTCCTCTCTGCCACCCCCAGCTTCCACACTGTAAGGCTGCTGCTCAGGACTGCCTTAGTGCTTTCATGACAGACCAGGGAAGTACCTCATGGAAATGTTTCCAGTTTGACTGGCCTAGATTGGCAGAATTGCCAGTGTGCTGGTGAACTCAGATATGTTCTTTCTATCAACTGCTCAGAATGTGAAAAGTTTACAGTGAACAAACCCAAAAGAAGTTGTTTTAAGATGAGCATTTGGTTTGTTTTTTAGGAAACAAGCACTGGGAATAACTTTGAAGACTACAGTGCACCTGTAGAACATGGCTATCACAGGCAACATCCCAGCTCGAATAATGTAGGGGAAGTTGGAATGCACTGGAAACTTATCCCAATTACAGGTAAGATGGACTTCAACTCCTTTATTCCTACAAATAGTGAATGAAAACATTTTCTAAAGGTTTGTATCTGGATTCATAGATCCATTCTTGGATCACATGTTGGTACACAAGCACATTTATAGCTTGTGCAGTTGTTTCCTGTATTTGATTAATACAGAAATCTGCTGGATGAAAACAGATACTGGTGGAGAATATTGGTTTGGCTTTATATTGACATGAGTTAGAAGTGTGAGTGCTTTAAAAACAAACAAAACGAGTTTTGAATATGGATGGTGAAGAAACTGAGCTGGGTTTGAGGAGCTTTCAGCACTCCTTGCAGCACCACTGAAGCTGATATCCTCCCCTTTCAGGAAAAAAACCTTGTGTTCACCATTGCAAGATCAGGTGCAGCTTACAGTCCAACTCCACAAGGTCCTTTGTGTCTAAGCTTTTTTAAAGTGAGGATTTTAACCGAGTAGCAAATGAAAATACTTGAATAATATATTGCCCTACTTGATTTCTAATTTAATTTTTAATTTGTAATGGAGGTATATCCTGTTGTGCTTACTCTACATTATCTCTGGGAGTGTGACTTGTATTCTGCTTTTCCAGCAGACTTGGACTGTGCTTTACTGTCTGTAGGAGCTTCTGTGCCTCAGCAGACTGTAACACTTGAGTATTGGGATTTAAGTTGGTGGTAGGGAAAGCATAACAGTAATGCTGTTTTCAGGCTGTGATTTGGAGGTTTTGGTGTGTCAGCTGTGTGTGACTTCCAAACATGAGTTGATGGTGATGATGGACTCTTCCTCTGTAGGTCTGAAATCACCAGAAGAGCCACTGGAGTACTTGCCACCAACGGAGGCACTTCCTAATGACCCCCGGGTAGTAAATCGACAGAGAAATTCTAATTATCAATTGCCATGCTCTCCATTTTCAGACACTCAGAAGGGAACAGCAGAAGATGGACATTACACAGAAGTGGAGAAACTTGAAGATCAGCATGAGCTAACAGATCACCCTTTTACAGCTAAGCATTCCATTAGTGCAGTAATAGAGACAACGCTGTTAGAAGAATATAAGCTCTTTGCAAGAAAGATTCACGAAATTTTGCAGCAAAAGAACATTGTTTATGTCAGTGGCATGTCCACACCAGTCCTTTCTGCCCAGGAGAGGATAATGAGACTTTCTGAACACATCTGTTTGCAGGCATCAGAGATTTCTGTCCAGGAATATATAGAGAGCCTGAGTGAGAAGCTGAATAATGTCATTTTGGCTTCTTCCTGCATGAAGCAGACTGCCCCAGTTTATCCCAGCCCTGAAGCCCTGGAGGTGGGGAGCTCTGCCCCCAGGCCTGTGCCCCACACGCTGGCCGTGTGCAGGGACAGCCACCCCCCAGAGCCACTGTGCAATAGCCTGGGGGCAGAGCTGCAGGCTCAGGAGCAGCCTCCAGCAAACCTGCCCCTGGGCAAGGAGAAAATGGGTCATGGCAATGCTAAACCAGAGGATCAGACTTCTTCTGGTGGTGATCTCATGGAACCAGCAGAAAAGACTCAGAAATCCCACGAGAACTTAAACATTTCAATTCAACCAGCTTTTTCTGATTTTATAAGCCAGTTAAAAATTGAAGAAGTTAACAGTTTGTTCAAATTGATGCAAGATGTACAGAATAACACTGTCAAATTTTATATTCATGAAGAGGAAGAAAGCGTTCTCTGCAGAGAAATCAAGGTAAAGCTGTTTCACTTCAACCTCTCTCTAGTGTCAGAACAGAGTGTCTTTCAAATCCACTTGCATGAAACTGGACTCATTTTCACTGTGAAAGTGAATTGTGAAAGTAGGCTGTCCTGTCCCTTTTCTTCCTTGAGCTTTTGAGGTAGTCTTGCTTATATTTAGCTTTTACGTAAGTCTTTTTCTTGGAGCTGGAAAACAGAACAGGCTGTGGGTTGGTCCTTTCTGAAGATCCTGCCAGGGGGTGGCCTTACAGAAAAAAAGGTAACAAGGGAAGAAATGTGATAGTTATCATTTTAGAAAGAATGTATGAGAAGTCACTCTGTGGACCTTTGGGGTTTTTTTCTCTTCCTCTCTAATTAACAGTAG
The DNA here is from genome assembly GCA_013397245.1 of Thryothorus ludovicianus. Lineage (NCBI taxonomy): Eukaryota > Metazoa > Chordata > Aves > Passeriformes > Certhiidae > Thryothorus > Thryothorus ludovicianus. The sequence continues at coordinate 347,497 of VZTB01007834.1, read as the reverse complement.
AGAGAACTTTGAGAAATCACTGTGCTTCTGTACTTAAATGTGTAAGGTTAAAGTTGTGAACTTCTGGCTTTCCTTGAAAACTCAGACAGCTTGACTCTGTCAGTTGGCTGTGGGTGTGGTTTGATAGGAATGACTGACTTGCTGAAACTGCTGCCCTGTGTTGCTGCATCCTTCTGATTAATTTTTGGGAGATACAAAGAAGCCAGTCCCTCTGGGATTCACTGAAGGGGAAAACCTTCTTGCTATGGGTGTCATCTGGGCATTGTTTTTACCAAACTACCTATTGATGTTTTCCTTGTCTCCTCTTTGTGTGGTGGCAGGAATATCTTAGAAAGTTAGGGAATACAGAGTGCCATCCAGTGGAGTTCCTTAAAACAAGAGCTGAAACAGATAAACTGTGGATCATTATCCAAAATGAAGACATTGCCAACCTCATCCATAAGGTAGGTCCCACATTAGTAAGTGTGTCCTACAGGAAGCTGTTGGCTCATCTGGAGCAAGGCTCCCTCCTTCTAACAGCACAGCATTCAACAAGGCCCTGTGTTTAGCTGCTGTTTGAAGAAACAAAATGATTGTAGTAAAAATGGTCTTGTCCCAATATTTACCCACAACTTCTTCCACCACCATGCATGTGCTAATGCATATTTACTGTTAGGAGCTGTAAAGCTGTACAGAGGCCTGAGTAGTTCTGCTTCTGCTTCTGAGATGCTCCAACAGCAGCTGAAGGCAGCTCTCAGGTGGCCTGAGCTGTTCAGATGACCTGTGCTGGCCAGGGAGTAAAATTATTCCAAGTGCTTCATGTCCATTTACCTTATTCCTGTAATGCTCCTGAGAGAGCACCTCCCCAGGCAAGAGAAGAAACAGTTAAGTTTTTGAAAATGTGTTTTGAAGTCTGGTGTCTGGCATTAGTAGGTAGGAGAGTTCTTTTTTCTTTTTCTGTGTGACCCTTGGTTACACCTCTGATTTCCAATGTTTTTAAACAGATCCCTGGCCTGGTGACTCTGAAGAGGCTCTCCTGTGTCAGCTTTGCAGGGGTTGATAGTTTGGATGATGTGCAAAATCACACCTACAACGACCTGTTTGTGTCTGGGGGTTTTGTTGTGTCAGATGAATCTGTCCTTAACCCAGAGTCCATCACTACAGGTAGGTGTGATCCTTCTGGAAGGTTTAGAACTAAAATCCTGACATTTCAGCTCCTGAGAGGTGCCGTGCTCACCACAGTGAAGGATCAGGTCTTCCAATCTTTGTGATGTTCTTTGAGAACTTTGGCTAATTCAGTCTCTTTCTCAGCCCAGTGGCCTTCTTGAAGAACACATGAATAGAGAGATTTTGTCTTCAAGTTTGTATTACATTGTGTAGTTCTGCCTGTGGAGCCTTTTATTCCATCCACAAGTATGCTATATACTTTTTCTTTCTTTGAAATGGAATAGTTAATGAAGTTACAATTTTTGAAACACTTGAGCAAGGCAGAGTCTGTATGCTGAGGTCAGCTTTTAAGTATCACTGCTGGGCACCTGAGGTACAGAAAAGCAGCTCAGTTTTATAATACTGTTGTTGGCCAGTCTGCCTGGAAGAAAACTTGAAGTGAGTGGCTGCTGTTTGTTATTGTGTGACTGTACTGTGATGAAAACAGAAAACAGCTTTTTTATGCACTGAAGCAGTTTTTCAGTCTACATACCATGAAATTTAACTTCTTTTCAATATCTCTATACCAGATAAACTAAAACAGTTCCTGACATTTCTGGAGGGACTCAATACCACAGATGGGAAATGGCAGTGGAAAGTGCACTGCAAAATTCAAAAAAAACTGAAAGAGCTGGGGAGGTAAGTGAGGCTCTATAATGCCAGCTGTGAAAATGCTTCAGCTTTCATTATGCCCTCCAAAAAACACTTCAATAGAACTTCCTCTTACGTTTGTCTCTTGGTATTTAGACTGACCTTGAATTGTTTCTAACGGAGCCTTCCCCCCACTGCAGGATGAATGCCAGTGCCCTGACCCTGCTCACCCTTCTGAACACTTATCAAAAGAAGCACTTGGTTGAGATTCTGTCTTACCACAACTGTGACTCTCAAACTCGAAATGCTCCAGAGCTTGACTGTCTCATCAGGCTTCAGGCTCAAAACATCCACCAGAGACACGTTGTCTTCCTAACAGGTAAACCCCACATTTGTGAATACCTGTCCCCCTTTTTTGGCAATAGGTGCTAAATATTCATACAAAGCCTTCTTTTGTGCTTAGAAAAGAATCTCAAAACGCCCTCGAGCTACGTTGATAATGGCATCGTGGTTGCTGCTGTTGATGACTTCATGAATAACTTCAAAAGTCTCATTGGGTATCACAGCTCTGTTACTGAGCAGAACCACCTTCCTCCCTGCACTGCTGGCCAAAGACAATCAGGTAATGTCCAATGCACTTAAACTTTCCTTTCCACGTGGGGTAGAGGTCCTGGGACACTGTGCCTTGGCTCTGGTCCATGGCCACTGCAGCTGGCAGGGAAAACCCAACTCTCAAGCTACTTTTTCTGTGGGAAATGCAGTGGGGATGGAGCAGCAGGCACAGTAAATGCACAAGTACAGGCTACCATGGTATTGAGGCACTAGACAGGGCATCTGTTTCCAGGAAAAGGATAGCCTTGTCTCTACCTGCATTATCTACTTAGAGTAGATAGCTGTGCTGTCAGTGATTGTACTCCTTTAATTGTCTGATCAAATACTCACCTGCTGTGTAACTTTAGATGCTGTTTTGACATTGTCCCCTTTGGAGCTGGGAGTTGGGATTTCCCAGCACTAAATATGAACACGGTGTGCAGAAGCTTTTAGCACGGAGTAACTGGACACTCCCACAGAGGGTTACTGGACACTCCCACAGAGGGTTACTGGACACTCCCACAGAGGGTTAAGTGTGTGTGTTGAGTAAGTGAACTCGAGTGGCAGAAGACCAAGACTTAAAGTGCTGTTGGACTGGCAGACCTGAAGTGTAACACTGTGAGTAGTGTATGGTCTTTTTAACCAAAGTTTGTATTTCAATAGAATAGGACTTTCTCTCTCTTTTAATGTAGTTCTTGTAGGAAAGGATGAGAAGGATGAGGAGGACATGTCTCTGGATTCAGGGGATGAATTGTCAGAAATAGAAATCTGCAGAGATGCCCCTAAGTATGATACTCATGTGGAAGCTTTGCAGACAGAGGCCAAGGGCCCACATGGAGTAGATGCTAAAGAAAGCTGCTTATCAGTTACAGAGTTATCTCCTGAAGCACAAACTGGCCTTGTGGAAAAGACTTACAAAACTGACTTGGAAGAGAAACAGCCAATTACTCCAGGTTCTACAACACGCTCTGCTGAAGGAGAAAAACACAGTGCAGTTGAACAAACTCCTTTCAGTAACTTCCAGGTTTATAACAGACAATTAAACATGTCCCATCAATTCAGCCACTTTAATGTACTCACTCATCAGACTTTTCTGGGAACAACATACCCAATTTCTCCTGCAAATCAAAACCAAGAAGGGAGCAATTATTTTCTATCTGCCTATAGTCAGAGCATGGATACAGAAAAGTCATCATCACCTGGTGGCTGGGATGGCTGCTGTGATTCTTCCAGGCCATATTCAGAACAGAAGTGAACTCTTAAGTCTCTTTTTCTAAGTTGCTGTGGACTTAGCTGTTTCTAAAATGTTGGATTAACGATTTCTATTTTATTCTAGAACAAAATGTTTCTTGTTCTTGTTATCTCAGATGTTTTCATGGTCTATTTAAATTCCTGATGGCCTGTCCCTGTTGGAACCATCTGAAAATTTAAATAAATACATATATTTTTTAACATTTACTGTACTTGAATTATCTTGTTTGTTGGCACTTTTAAGTTTCTACATTTGTATTTGACCTGTTACCTAGGCTTCAAGTTTGAGGTCTGTTTAATGTAAAGCTGAATGTTTGCCTAAAATATGTGAAAGAGCCAGTTGTTTTCTTTTTTTAACTGCAAGAGTATCCAAGTCATGTTTCTTTACATAAATATTAAAATTAATGTATTTATTTGGCATTGACACAAATTTTGTACAATGTTTTTACATAGCTCTAGGGCAGTGTACTTATTTTCATGACTATATACTGAATTTTGGCTAAATACCTCAATTAGAGTAACCAATGGTGCAGTTCCATTACAAAATTCAAATAAACTTTTAATGCACAAGGGACTTGCTAACACATTGCTTTGTCTGTGGTTTTTACACTGTTTGCCAGGTGCTGGAGGAGCACCCAGGCTTGGTTTCATGCTCAGCAGTATCTGTGCTCTCACGTGGTGCCCTGTGCCACTGCAGCACTATCAGTGTCCTCCCAGCTTCTGTCTGGCCCCTGTGATTAATGACAGACCTGGGTCTGATGACTGCACCAGGAAAACCTCAATCCTCTCCCTCTGCAGCTTCCTGATTCCTTTCAGGCTTTTTCCTTTTTGGTTTGGTTTGTTTTGTGAACTAGCACTGGGTAAGTACAGTTTTATCTGTTATTCAATCCTGCCTTTTTAATTTCACATCTGCTGAGTTTCCAGCCTTTTCCCCCTCAGCAATTGTCTCATTTTGTTCCTCTCCTCAGGCTTCTGGGAGGCAGCAGCACCGTGGGCAGCTCTGCAGTCTCCACCCCACCCTGGCTGCTGCACGGCTCTGCTGAGACCTGGACTGCTCACCTTCAGCTTCTCCAGAGCTCTGTGTTAGGGCATTTCCTGTTTGTAATTTGATTTTAGTGCTTCTCTCTGGGATGTGCTGGTTGGTACCAGGTGAGTGTTTGAAACTACAGAACTCTAAATTCACAAAATTAGTTGGGATAAAATTATTGGTTAAAAAGGGCAGTTTTTAAAAAACAAACAAAACCCATGTATAATGTGCCTAAAGTTGGTTCTTTCCCTCCATAAACAGTGGATTGGTTTATTCAAGTTAAGAACCAGTACCAGACTAGTGTAACACTTGTTACCCTCTTCCCAAACATGGCAAGTGACCTTTTCTGAAAAAAAGAACTCTCTTTTATCAATGAATTGTGCCAGATTGTGTGATGAACTGTAGTCTTAAAATCTGGGAGTACTTGAGTTGATATTCACTGTATAAGCCTAAAAGGTGGGTGAATATTGAAATACAAGCAGCTTTGTACAGTTAAAAATACCAACAAAGATGATTAAAGCCATTCAGAACACATCTTAATATTTTTATTTATCAAAATTCACACACTGAGTTCTACAAAAACCCATGTATCAGTTTACTTCCATGTTTTGGGTGGTTTATATTAAATTGACACATTTTCAGATAGCAGGAAAACCATTCTGAACAAACTCATGATAGTTTATCTTCAATATAAAAAGTAACACGGTCCTGCAGTCTATCAAAATTCTCATAATTTAATTTTCATAAAAAAGCTAGAGGTGGTTTATAATTAATTACAGTAGCAAAGTGCTGTGCATTTCCACATTAAGAGTTCAGAACATTCATATGCCTCTCTCAAAACGGTGGCAAGAAGTTCTCTTGAGCTACAATGGGGATCAGAGTGTTCTCCAGCTCCTTCTGCTTCTGCAGGAGGCCCTGAAATTAAGACAAATGTGAAGGTTTGAACCAATGAAGTGTCATTGTTACACAGTTAACAACAGTTTCCTTGTTAAGGCCCAATGGTTTTTAATAAACAGCTTCAGAAAAGCCTCAGGGACTCGGGGGAGAAGGAGCTGCTCCTGCAGCCTCCGAGTGTGACTGGAGGGGACGCCAGGCCAGTTTGCAGGGATGGCCATGCACAGGGAACAGGACTCTATGGAATGGACCTTCCTCAGCCCTTTGTGCTGCATTTGCAGCGTTGTGCTGAATTGTGTGCAGTGGAACCCAAAGGCTGATGGGCTTTGGGCCTTAACACAAGGGGTGCTGTGCAGAGGCAGGGCCACTGGAACCACCCAGTGTCACACATCCCAGATCAGCTGCCAGGGGGCTCAGGGCTCCTGCTGTGCCCATGGCTCTTGGAAGCACTGATGATAGAGAAAACCTGTCACAAAAAAACCTCCTGCAAAGATATCCTTGTCTATTCAGTCATGCATGACAGAACTATGACAAGGATGTGCATAAATTAAAAATAACTATTTATCCTGTTATTAACAGGATCGTATATACTGATACACCTGGCCTCTTGCTCTCCATCTATTTTAGATCTGTCAGAAATCATTTGGTACCATGGAAATTTGTTTCTTGAGAAATAAATTATTAATTATTTTTCTGAGTTCTAAGGCCTTTCTCAAAGAGAAGACTTAAGGCTGCTGGCATAGCTCAGTACAGACCTAGAGCAAGGCAGCAGCTCCTGCAGCAGTGCAGACAGATCCTGGTGGCTCCAAAGGACAGTCAGCAAGGCAGCCTGCAACACTCCACTCTGCTCCTGCTCCTCACTTGATGAATTTCTAATTAATCAACAGGATCTGCTTATTTCTATTGATGAGTGTTTTCAGTCTCTGTGTCAATAATTACTATTTTTACAGAGCATTTTTGCAGTCAGAGCATGTCACAAAACCAAGGTATAAAATAACCTGTCCTAATAAACCAAGAGCTGAGGATCAGGTAACCCTGAAAACTGGCACTTCAGTGTTAATCACCAGGGTTGCACAGGTGCTCAGCAGTGGGAAACACCTGCCCAGGGAGCCCTGGGGGTGTCCCCACCCTGCCATTGTCACCTGCAGCCCTTGGCAGCGCTGCTGCCTCGGGAACAATGGGGTGCTCTGGCAGTACTGACCTGGGGGTGAGGGGGGGTGCTCCTTTTTCTTAAACTTTGGCCCTTCTTTTTCACAAATAATTCACTTTGCTCAGCTTATCCACTGACTTTTGATCTCAGTGAGGAGAGTGAGTGTTGCTAGTTCCTATTCTTGCTGTGACCTGAGACAGGAAGAGATTTTCTCTCTTGCAGCAAATGCAAACTCACCCTCCCCTGGCCCTCTCCTTTCCCTGGGTCAGCCCGTCCCCCTGGGCTCCACTGCACCAGCCCAGCTGCATTTATCACTGGCTGAGTGGAGTTCAAACACTAAAGACTGGGCCAAATTATGTGACTGTTGTGTGAACTCACCCAGAAATAACAACGGTTAAATATGCTGTAAATATGTATGTATGCAGTCTGAAACCATCAATCTACTCTATATATGTTTAAATAAAAGAGCAAGACTAGATTATTTTCTGAAACAGAAAACTCAGTTTTCTGTATTTCAGACAAAATGCTGCACTGTTCATACATTCTCAGTGAAATAACTGATGCAAAGGTGTTATCTGTACATCAGGAGGAGTGCACAATATTTATATGTACAAGATATACTGAGCAGTTCATGTCCTAAATGCCTTCTGTAGCTGGCAAGGTATTTAAAAAGGAATTCCACATGTTTTAAGTTAATTCTCTTGCAGAACCAAGATCCACTGGAAGACTAACCTTACTGTTTACATTTTAGCTGCTGCAAAATTGACTGTAGGTTCATGTGGCTTCTCTAAGCTTGCCAGTTGAACCTGTGTAAATAACCATGGCTTTTGTCTCCTCAGCAAGCACAAGGATCAAACTGTGCCTTGAATCTGGCTTCACTCTTAAGCAAAATGCCACTGGCAGGTGAAGTGCAGTACAGAGCATGGATTTGTCTCAGCCAGGTGAACTGCAGGCTGTGAACAGTGCAAGGACCTGGGGGCTCTTGCAAACTGTAACTGCTTCCCAAACAGGGACCCAGCCCTGGCCAGGTGAGGGTGACAAGGAGGGGACAACTCCCAAAGTACCAGCAGAAAACAGTGAGAATGCAAAGTCACAGGTTCTGCTAGAACAGAGATGGAACTAGAGTGTCATCAGTGAAAAATAGGTGCAGGTGGCCCATAAATCTAATATCAACATCTCTGTGCCATAAAGGAAGATGGAATTATTTGTGTTAGATGGGAATTGTGTGTTGTGCTTGTAAGCTGAAGGTAAGAAAACCACAGGTTATGTAAAGCCCCAACCCCCAGATCTGGGACTCCAAGGTAAGCAGGAGAATTGGTGCCAGGTTTGTCCAGAGCTGGTGTGGAATGAAGAGCAGGGGGGTGTGCAGATGGGGGTGCTGACCCCTGCATGCTCCTGGCACCAGTGAAGGTGTCTTTACTTTACAGTACCTGCTGTGGATCAGAAGCCAAAATACTTAACAGCTGTATTTAACAAAAACCTTAATGAGCAATGTGGAAGCTGTTAGAAACTGGCAGCCTTTCAGTGTTCTTGGGTCACAGCTTTTCCTACTGGCCTGGGGAGTGTCATAGGGCTTTTTTTTTGCACAAGGAATTTACCTTCTGCTCAAGCACCATGTGTACATGGCAGTGCTTCTGTCTCCCTAAAGCACAACAGGTAATCAGTACCATCAACTACTGTTCATTTGTGCTTCACTGTCAGATTTTCTTCCCTTTATTTGATTATTTATGAAACTTTCCTCTCAAGGCACAGGAAAATCCTGCAGCCAGCAGTAAGGTACACCCAGTTTGGACCCATTCAAAAGCTAGGGCAGATACTGGTACATGTTTATTTTCAGTGTTGTTCACAATAAAAAGGCAAGCCTGAATTAAACCTTTTATTGTCTTGCAGTCCTGCCAGGCCACTGAGAAGCATAAAAGAGAAGTGCTCGTGTGCATGTCTGGACCTGTGGCTGGGGCCACACCTTGCTGCCAACAGGTGCAGATCCCAATTCACTCAGGTTCAATAAGGAGATGCCACTGCCAGTACCTGGCTACAAAGAGAACAATGCACACAAACACACAGAGGCTTTTATCTCAGGAGCTCCTGTGCCTGTGGCATTAAGCTAATTTTCATTTTCTTTTCAGAAAACCTGTCTGATTGACAAATTCTAAATTTTCTTTTTACATGCTAAGTAGCAGCTGTCTTGGAAGGATTTTTTAAGTGTTCACACCTCCAGTTTGAAAATTAAATATTTTTCTAGGCCTGACAAGAGACCATCCCACCAACCTCACAGTTCTGTCCTGACCTGGGAACTGCAGAGGGGAAACCTCATTAACAAGGTTCTAGTGTTGTGTGAAAACTCTGTTCTTTTGAAACAGATACATTCCCTACAAATAACCCTAACTGTGGAAACCTGGACAGCAAACAAAATCATTTCTCTTGGTTTCAAGTTTGCTTAGGCACTTCACTGTTTCACAGCTGATTTAAGGAGTCCATAGTCTCTCTCTAAGGCCAGTCCAAGGGTTGAAGCAACACGTGAAAAACAATTAGTAAAATGGAACAAAAGTAGAGGACAGGGCACAAAACATAAATGATGGAAATGGAATTAAAGATAATGATGTGATCATTTTTGCTTCAGTATATATATATATATACACATGCACAGTTATCCAATACATTTTGCTTACCTGTCGTAATTTTGACAATCCTTTGAGAATTGCTTGTTGTCTCTCTCTGATTGCAACTTCAGGATTTAGAAGAGGATCTCTAATGTGATCTGAGCTAAAAATCTGTCGTGGCATTTGGTAAGAATCTAGAAGTAAAGGTATTTCAAATCAGTTGATAAGACTATTAATTTGCTTTTAATTTTGAAGTAGAAGATTTGGAAAGTTTGTGAAAATCAGGTTGGTTGCTATTGAGATTAATAATCTCTATTTTTAAGTCACTTAGATTCCTAAACCCCAGTCTGTGTACAGTAATGCATGGAAGTGCAAGAATACTTCATCAAAGGTAAGCAAACAAAGAAACAATTGCTAAGAGATTTTTTTTGTTGCTTTTCTGATTTTTTTACGACTTTGTGCTTCGTTATATTTTTTTAATAGCGAGAATAATGTGGTTGCACAGCTGTGACACAGAGATGGCTGCACACAGAACT
>VZTB01007834.1:274981-337657 GCA_013397245.1 Thryothorus ludovicianus | reverse complement strand
ATCACCGAGGGGGGGATCACGGTGACATCACCGAGGGGGGGATCACGGTGCCATTACCGAGGGGGGATCACGGTGCCATTACCGAGGGGCGGTGGTGGCGAGGGCGGGCTGGGTGCGGCCGGCCCGAGGCAATAAACCTCCCGTGTGCGCAGGTAGGGCACGAACTGCGCCGAGGGCGGCCGGGCTGTGCCGGGGCAGCTCTGCCGGGCAGCCTCCTCTGCCCCTCCGGGGCTCTGCATCACCAGATCACAGCCCTGGAGCTGCCTCTGCTGTGCCTGGAGTAATCTGCTCCTAACTGCTGGGACGGGTGGTGATTCAGATCTGTACGGAACAAATCAAGTGAGAAAAAAGCCCAAACAATATTTCAGTAATGTGGTTTTCTCAAAGAACAAAGAATCTTTGGAGGACAGAGTTTTTGTTTGTTTACTCTGCTTTTATACCCGCAATCTGTATGGTCTTGTGTATTTTTAACAGTAGACAATAAGATGCATTTAAATTCTTTGAAAGATCAGGAACGGGGCATGTCATTTCAGTAATAAACTATTTCTGCATTTCATTAATGCAGAGTATTGATATACTGCTATAAATGGCTAGGTAGTAGTTGGCTTTCACTAGAATATTTTTGCTTTAGTTATGAAATTGTAATTGCAAATAATTACTGAAAGTTTAAAATTGTTTTTTTAAGTATGACAGAATTTGTGGGCAGTGTAGAAGCAGAAGCAAGGCTTTCACAAGATGTACTTTAAGATACATTTGCTATTGTAAAATGTATCTGCAAGCAGAGGGCAGAAGAACATAAAAGGCAAAGTACCAGATTTAAAGAGGCATCAGAGGACCACCTGAGACTGCCAACATCTGCAACTATTGAATTGTGCAGATGCTGCAAAAATCTGAAGCAAAATTGTAGGCACTGAGCCCAAAGTAAATCTCCAAAATCCTCTGAGGAAGTGACACAACTGTAACAGTATAAAAGTCTGCAAAATGAAGGGGTGTGCCACTGGCTTTGCCATGCCCCCAGACCTCTAACCTTTGCTTTATGATTAACCCTTATTATCAATAATTAAAACTCTTAAAAATCTAAGAGGAGTGGGCTTCATTTCTCACACATACCTTTCTTCATTCACGTGATTCTTATGAAATTTTTCTTCCTAGGAAAAAACCAAAAAAGTAATAAGTAAAACAAAAAAAATCTCAGTATTTTTATGTTAAAAGCTTTGATTTTTTTTCTGAAGGTTTGTTCTGAAATTCCAAAAGGACTGTTTGACCTGAGTTCAGGAGAAAGGTACTTATCAAAGATTTGCATTTAAGAGACTTGTAGTGGCCATGAAATAAATCAACAAATTACAGGGGTATTTGCTCCAATTCTCTGTCTTTGGCAGCTCTAAGCACTACCAAAACCATTATGTCTATTTTCCTATGTCTTTGGAACATAGGAATTTATAAACCTGAAAGGTTCAATCCAAGATATTAAAGGAAAGTTCCAGAGTTTTGCTATTTGAAGGTGTGAGAAAGTGAGGTGTTTATGCATACAGAGAGTAAGTGAGAGAAAGGGCAAGAGAGAAGCCAAGAATATATTTGACAGTATTTTCTTTAAAAGATTTTTTTCCAGCCACAAGCTGTGTTGACATAATGCTTACTGCAAATGGAGAATGACTCCACTAAGGATGCATTTCTGTGGCAATGGATTACATCCTCAGTAATCCATATTCTTTGCACAAATAAACATGGTGTTCTTGAGCAGGTACTGCTGTACCTCATCTGTCAGCACAGCACAATGACTGGATAAAAAAAGGCAACTCAGTGATGTCACTGAGTCCTGCACACTGCTTGCAACCAAGCTCTCCTTTTACACGAGAGTGAGGGAATGAAAAGGAATAACACTTTGGAAGACTGAAATAACAGTAAAAACTCCATCACCAAATCTGAGCATGTTCTGCTCCTGATGAACAGAGTGCTGCCATAAGGATGAGCAACAGGACAATTTCACTGCTCCAGTTACACAACTGAACTCCCACCCAGGTAAAACTGGGAGGAACAAGAGTCTTACAGTCACAGCATGGTTCTCAAAGGCCAGGCAGTGACCCACCCACCTTCCTGCCTCTGTGGCCCTTGCTCCTCACAGCTCCCGGCTCCCGAGGGGAGGCAGCCGTGGCCGAGTGCCCTCCCCTCCTGGCGCTGAGCTGCCCGGGGCTGTTCCTCTCCACCAGCTGCAGCAGCTCCATTTGGCGGCGCACTTTGTTCTCCTCCCTCTGCTTCTGCAGAGCTTTAGGGTACCTTTCCGAGGCTGGAATGTATCTCTTCCCAGGCTTGTTTATGTTCCAGTCAGGTCTTTTGCTGTATTTTTCTGAAGATTTCATGTGTCTTTCCCTTCTTGCATACTGTTCATATAGATCACTGTAAGCACCACCAGTCTCTTTCCCTGAAAGTTTATTTTTATCCATATACTGCATTTCCTTCTGGTATTTTTTGCTGTTAGAGGTCTCTTTATATTCTATGGAAATATCAGGTGATTCACAACACGCAGCTCTTTCCTCAGCTGACTCAGTGTATGCTGAAGTGTAAAAGCAATCTAAAAAAAAAAAATTTAACTCCAAGTCTGTGCTATTTGTATTACTTGATTGACTTTCGTATATGTACCAATCTACCATTACTTATTTTATTTTAAAAATGGCTGCTACAGTTTTATAATGCTTTTTTAATTTTTTTTTCCTGTGGAAGACAGAACCCGCAGAAGCAAACTCAGTGAGGAAGGGATAAAACACAGAAGACTGGAGAACCAAATCAAGTTACCCATAAAACCTAGACCTGCATGGCTTGTGACCCTAAGCTGTCACTGTACTCCACACTATGGGGTTTGTAACTGGTTTGTAACTATACAGAAATATCATTTATTTTGAAGAATAAATAGTGGTAAATATTAACAGTGAGGAAGGAAGTGGTTCACTGTGATCCCCCAACATAGCTGTGTCTGTGCCAGCATTTCTTTCCATCTCTGTTGTTGTGCCAGTGACTGGGCTGAGTTTCAGGAGCAGGTCCCCCGTGACCCAGCTGTGGGCTCTGTACCTGTCTGCACCGCCGTGTCCCTGCGAGGGGAGGGCTCCTGCTCCACACCACCAGGGCAGTCAGGGCTCTGTGCTGAAAAGCCACAATTACACTTCTCAAACTCTGCATCACCTGAAAAGTGGGAAAGTTGTTCCCATTAGTAACCTATGTTCAATTTAAACCATGCTGCAGTTATCAGACAGTTGTGGTTTAGAGCTCAAAGCAATACTGAGAACTCTGGTCCAAATCCCAATATTCTTCCTCTTCCACTGGAAATCTGACACCACACAGGTCTGAATATTCCTGAATATTCCTGCCAATATCTTTGCATTTCTTCCTTAATGTAATACAGTATTTAAAACTTACTAAAACACAACATTCTCCATAGCAGTTAATGCTTATATTTGTTGGAAAGGTCAATAAATTTAGTGAAATTTGGTTTGTAACCCAAATGCAGACAGGGAAACAAAAACCAAAAAAACCCACCCAATCCCAGAAACAATTCACTTTCAGCCACCAAAGGAACAGGCAAACTGAGTGTGAGACTTACACTTGCCACCACCAGGACTGTTCTGAAGTTTTGAAATGTCATGTGCCTTCTGAGCCAAGTCTGGAATGTGCTGCTCTTGTTTTGATCCCTGGGCTAATTCCTGACCTTTCTCCATTGTCTGATAAAGCTCTTTGGCTTTAAGAGTTGCAAGTTCCTTAAAAAAAAAAAAAAAGAAAAAGAAAGGTAAATAAATATGATTATTTAATTTGAGAACAAAATCAATTGGATTATTCAATCACCATATAATCTTCAGAGTTTATATGTATTTTTATTTAGGGAAAGTATTTGTTTTTCAAAATTAAAACTAGTTAAGTAAGTACAGTATGTAACCTATGATTGTAAGTTCAGAATCTCTGCTGTACTAATGAAAGATCTTCAGTCTTAGCATTAAAAAATGAGCATTTAGATCCTCCAAATTATCTGGATATTTATTTCCCTTCTAATAAATTCCTCTTTCTCTAGATGCCATTTGATGTCAGCCATCTGTGATTTCCTGTAACATGTGGTTTAATGAAACGAAAGGAGCCTAAATAAAATTAATAAACCCCACCTTACTCCTTACTTGCACAGGAAGGAGACAGTAACACCTCCCCAGCAAATGTCAGGGGGTTACAGTTCCCTGACTCAGTGGGTTCAAGGTGCAGGAGACTGGGCCAAGGAAAATCTCATTTCCCAACTGTTATTAACAGCTGATCCCAATCCCTCCTGCATTTGCAGTTGGAAAGAAAACTGGTGCTGTGATATGTTTCAAAGGAGCTGAGCAGCTACAGAGGAGGATGGCTTTCCCCATGTTGAACCAGTCTGTTCAAGCATCTACAGGCAGATGCTACAGATTTCCATCCAGAAAATACAGAGAAATCAGAAATCCACATTTCTGCAGGCTGTGGAGAGGACTGTTTCTGGAATCACCTTGTCTTATGACTCCATGGAATCTGCTACTGTTCCAAAGAGGAAGCAAACAGTAAAAGCTCTGCTGTGCCAAGAGGAAGAATGAAGCATCAGACCAAGTGTTTAACCTTCCACAGCAGGTGAGAGAGAAATGCAAAACCTGTGTTTACCAAGGGTGAAAATGTACCTTTGGTTTAACTTTTATATGAAAGCACTGTGTAAAGCTCAGCAACAGCTACACAAGCAAAGATGGAGAACCTGAATGACTTTTAAAATGCCTTTTCCAGACTACATCCTAAGAAGTCTTCAATTCAGACTGAAAGCACATTCACTCAGATGAACTCCACGGTACTGAGGCATCTTAAAAGCATCAAGCACCAATAACTGGATCACATACTTTGAGGTATTTTTTAATTTTAAATTTGCCTTTTAAAACTGATGTTTCTGCACTATTTAAAACTACATTTCTGTTTTTGCCAGTTCTTACCATTTTTCTTCCTGAAAAGGCCCTTGTTCAAAAAAAGAATCTGGCCTTATTCTAATATGGTGTTGTACATTTATGAATTAAGAAAGCAGATTTTTGGTTTCAAATGTCTACATTTTGGATAGATTTCATTTTCCAAACGATGAGCAAAATTTTGCAAGTGAGGGACAAGAACTATTTTCCTCAAAATTCAGTGTTATCACCAACTACAGATAATGCAAACCCCACCTCCTTTTGTTTTTGTTTCAGCATTTCTTCTTCAAACTGTTTCTGCAGTTGTGCTTTGTCTCGTGCCAGGCGCAGTTCTTCCTGTTCCTCTTCCCATTTTCTCTGCTCTTCCTCCAGTTGTTTCTTCCTCCGTTTCTCTTCCACCTGAGCCATTATTGCTTTCTGACAGGGTCAGAAAAAAAGGGCCAAGTAAAAGATGTAATATTTATGTATTGTAAGGTATTTATTTGTGTATTTTTGTGTATGTGTAGAATTGGATTTGGACAAGTGAAAAAAAAACCACTGATGACAATTTATTTCAAACACTCCTGGCTTGAAATTTTTTCTTTCTGGAAAAACATCAGCCCAATCGAGCAGAGAGAAAAAATGAGCTTTTTATGTTTTAGAAAATACTTTTTTATCTCTTGTAAAGAGATGAAGGTCTGATTTTCACCTTATGCACATACAGTAATCCAGGAGTTTGATCCAGCAGAGTAACAGTGTGACCAGAACAGTCTCCACATTTACACTGAGACTTCTTCACACTGTGCTAGAGACAGCAGCACACACACACACACATTGTTAGGGTGCCACAGAGGTTAGGTAAATGTCAGTAAAGCAGATAAAAAACTAAAGGTTCATGGAGTTGGCAATCTGTAAATATCAGATTTCTTCTACTTAGAACAACGGTGACTGAAGAAAAATGCACACAAACCTGCTAGAGCTCTAAAAACGGAACTGTACATCTTTTGAGGCAGGAATTCAGTTACACAAATGCAATATTCTTGTGCAAATATTGAAAGAGAATTGTAGAGTCTGACTGAAGAAAATACTGCCAAACAATGCACATGTCATCTAAAGCATAAAAGTCCTCCCTGGGTCCTGGTATTAAATCTCATGCTTTATTCATGAGACATTACCTTTCATCCTTTCTTATTAAAAATGTGTGAGGCTTTAAAACCAAAGTCTACCTGATGTTCCAACTGCTTCTGCCTCCTCCTGTCCCTCTCCTCAATCTGTGCAGGGTCCAGCAGAGCTGTCATGGAACGGAGGAAGCTGTGAACAAAGGGACATGGCAATGGTTTTAATCATTAGAAAATAATTCCTAAGCCTTTAATTAGAATCAGTTAGATTTTATTTTCATTTTGAGGTTATTCCATTGTGTTAATTATATATTAATGTATAAATTAATTAATATATTATGAAATCTTTTAAATTAAGGAACAAAGTAAGGTTATTTGCAATAAACAATGGCAGCACTTGTGTCTTTCAATAGTGAGACAACAGGTATTTGAAAAAAAGCAAAAGCCAAATGAATATAAAGGTTGTTTTTATTTTTAATTTCTGAGGAGAAATGTACTGGCTGGGAAAATAATTACCCCTGCAAAGCTCACTGACCTGACTCTCTGACTTTGTTCCAAAGCACCATTTTTAGCAGCTTTTTCTGCAGTTCCCATCTGTAAGGGCATGAGGTTGCCTAAAGCTGCAGGTGACAAAGGGTGAATGAAAGCAGCTGGGTCCTTGGGGTCAGGTGACAGGGAGAGACTTTCAGGCTTTCTGTGCATTCCATTTGAGGGGTGTTGTGCATTAGCATTAAAGTGGTTCTTAAAAGAATCAAAATGCATTTCCCATCTGTCATGCTCTTCTGCCTAAACAAGTATCAAGTAACAACAACAAAAAGCAGAAGTATTCATCAGTTACACTGTCTCTATAAAGTGCAGTTAATCAAGCAGCCAATACACATTTTGTACACTAGGAACATTTGAAAAGCTACAGTGCAGACAGCAGTTAATTCCTTAAGTGAGAAGACAAGTGTGTCAGTCATTTAAAAAGCAAGTCAGATCACAGATTATAATGCTGATCCATACCTGGCCAGCACAAACATACTGCTACTACATTTTCATGAGTAAAAGGGAAAGGTCACCCCCTGGTGCCTGCAGCCCTCCCTCCACAGCACAGCTACCCAATTAACAACTAGGCAGATAATGAGGGAACCTTTCCCAGCTGTGTTCCCTCCACAGTTAAAAACTCAGTTTACAAAGGAACCCTGATCCCTTCAGCATCTCAGGAAAAGACAGGACTTGTGTGTAGGTCTGGAACCACCCCTGGCAGCAAAGCTGACTTTGGGGATAAAATAGGTAAGGCTGTTTTATTTTCTTCAATACTTTCTGAAGAAGTGCTTGCTTTTTAACTTTTTGAAAGCCTCATAAGTGTGTATGTGTGTTAGAAAAATATTTCTGGAGACAAGATTTTAGCATCACTGTGACACATTGTACTCATTTTCTCATTTCTCACCTCCTGTAGTCTACACAAATTTTCTTTTTCCAGTCTCTAGCCATAGTCTCTATAGCACATTGCAAACCCAAGTGCTTCTACACATGGTGGAAAAGAGAAAGTAGAGCACTACTGTTGGAAACAATGAAACCTTTACATTTTTATTTTGTCTCTCTAGTTAGGCTTGACTTGACTTTGCCTTGGGGAAAGGAATTTTCTTTAGTTTTTTCAGCAGATGCAGCATCACTCTTAAGGAGATGGGCTGAACATGCCAATAGAATGGAGAAGCCCAAAGACACCCAGAAAGATAAAAGGCCATCAATGGAACATCAGCAGCCATCTATGAACATCTACCCTCAGACTCTGCCTCTGGCAGAACTGGAGACATCTGGTCCAGAAAGAACTGACAAGAATGAAAATCTAATTAACATCAGAGGCAAGGAGATTGGGAAACTGAATGAAATCAAATCCAGTGCTAGAGGGTTTTATTTTCTCCCTGTTTTTTGCTGATGCTATCATGGTCTCCACCCCTGCAGCAAACCCTCTGACATACCAGACACTGAAATACTGGCTCAATATTCAGTAAGTGCATCCTTATGGTAAAAACCTGGACATGCTGCAGAAAATTCCATCTTTGTTGCCACTTCACTAATTACATTTTTTATTTTTAAAAACAAAAATAGAGAAAGACTTATTTCAAGAAGTCCCTCTAAACCACAGATACCTTTGATAAATTAAGTTTTTCTTCTATTTTTCGTAGTTTAGCTTCTTCCTTCTGCTTGTTCAACTCTTCAAGCCACTTCTTCTGTTGCTCACGTTTCAAGGTACTGAAAGGTTGCTCCTGTGGCACAGCTTCCTGAAATAAGATAAATGCTAGTTCTTCTACAAAACATTTAGTATCTTGTCTAGCCACATAATAAAGACTTGGCAGGAAGCTCTGTCTTCAGCTGGTGAGCAAAACTGGCCTTGCTCTAGCACAAAAAATGATGCAAGTTTGTAACTGCAGCAAGTCTCTGCTAATAGATTAATTCTGAATATTACTCTAACTTGAACCATGTCACTCCAGAAAACCCTCCTTGTTTGTGTTATGAATAGAAATCCCTTTTTCTTCCTCTGGTTCACTGCTCAGTCTGTGTTCCAGGTACATTAGTGTAATTAGCAGTGATCCAGCTCAAATTAAGGAGCTACCATCTTCACTCTTCTGTTTCTGCTGAACAGATCTCTGTATTATTTAACAAGCCCCAGAGGCACTGAGACCTTCCAGTGCCATCTGACAAAACTCTCTTCAATCACTGCCTACCAGCCACAACTCACAACCTGCTTCTCCAACCTTCTGCCATCAATATCTTTTATTTTATATAGGTTCCCACTTCTCTATTTCTTCAACACATACTTAAAAACTAATACTGCATGTCAAACCTCTAGTACTGTTCTTCACATCAGCCTTGAAGGAAGTGCTGTCCTCAAGGCATTGATATTTCAGCAAACATCTATTCAGACCAAGTTTTATATTCACACCAAAAAAGTCTAAGGAATTCTTCTGGTTTAAAAGAACTTCTTGAGACAAACGTTTTTAATAAATAAGTAAAAAACTCCTGCATGCAATTTAAGATCTTACCCTGAAAGCCAATGCCATGCAACTGCCAGCTGGAAAGTCAGAGCTGACATCAGAGGACTGCCCAGCTGGAGTTCTTGGAACATTCAGTGCAACCCCATCAGCCTCTGCTAAAGCAGCTGTACAGGCAGAGCTCTCAGTGCCATGACCTGAGGTAGCTGGAAACACTGTCTGCAAGTAAAAGAACCATTTTAACACTTAGTTCACCTGTTCTGTTTGTTAAAAAAATTATACTTAGAAGCTGCTGTTCATTAAAGCCTCAGCCCAAATTTGTGACTAAGCATCTTTTATCCACTATTTATCAATTACGTAGATTGAAACAAGTTCTTAAGGGACAGAGTCAAAACTTTGCTAGGAATGCTGAGTGTGCCACAAAAAAGTGCAATTTGCTTTTTCTGTAAGATATGATAGCAGATACAACCCTAACTTCTGTTTAACAGCAGTACATTTCACTGGAGAAGTCTAATGTATTTATCTAACAGTGTTTTGAGAATGACAGCTTTTTAAAAAGCTAGAAGTCATACTGGCCATGCTTATTATGTAAGAAATTGAATATATGTGAGGGCTCATGAACAATGTTCATAATTATATAGCCAGGAATTACATTTGAGACTATTCCCCCAAACAGAACAAGAAAAGATTTATACTTTTTAGACAGGAATCCAAATGGAGGGACAGGAAGGGGTTGTTCCTGCTATTAAGATCTTAAGCTGAGCAGTAAGTGTGAACCAGGGAGCTGCAGCAATTTATGCCCTGAGAGGGCTCAAAGCACCATCAATATTGGATTCTGGAGGATTTGTACAGAAAATAAAATCTTCTACAATCAGGAGTTAAACTGTTGTGCCACAGTGCTGTGGACACTGAGCTGTATTTACTGACAGCCTTACCTGGTCTGGATCAGGTGTTTCCACTTCATGGGTTTTATTACTGCCAACTTTTGCCCAGAAATAACCCACCTCTCCCTCCAGTGTTTCTTTCAGTTTCTTCTTCAGTGCTACCTGTTCATCTTAAACAAAACCAAACCCTAGTAAGAATTCCTGTTGCAAGCACATAGCAGTTTAAAAACAAATGAAAAGCAATGCATGCCTCCCCTGTCACTTGGACTGTGAAATGGACACAAGAGTTGTCATGACCTTGCTCTTAAGAGCAAAGTGAGTGTCTGCCCAGGGATGCAGAGGTAACTGGGGAGTCTCTCTGAGAAGAATAAAAAACACTGGAGTAACAATTTCCCAGGGAAAATTAAAAAATAACCAAGTATATGAATTCTCTCCATTTTGTTATACCAGCCTTGAAGTACTTTAATATTATTAAAACCAATGGAGCTGTAATAGAAGCTACTGACAATGCAGAACTAAACCTTGAAATCAAATGGTCTAAATCCAAGTTCAAAACAAAACACAGAACTCCTTCATGTAAATCATAAAAAGCTTAATTTGTTAAAGAGAATTTACTACTGTATTAACTGGTTTTTGTTTACTCCAGAGATTCCCCTTTATTGGTGATGGGGCTGGACTGCCAATTCTCTCAAGTTCAAACTGCAATTTCATACACTCATACTTGGGGTGATGCTGTTCCCATTAAAAAACAAATGAATTTTTTACTGATAATGGCTATCAACTACTGTCAGAATGTGACAAAACTGCTGGCAAGTACCACCTAAAATACAAAGCATAACAATGTATTTATTTGAGACAACATTTAATAGGCAAAGAAGTGTATATTGCAAGAATTTATCTTTGCATAAACTTCTGAAATTCAAGAATCTTAATCTGTCTTGGAGACTAATTTACTTTTTAATTTGTAGCAACTCTACTGATGTAAGTAAATTTAACAGGGCATAAGGAATATCAAGTTTCTTGGCATTCTGAGTGTAATAAAAATTGATCAAAAATGTATTTCATAGATCATAAATACCTAATTCCTTCTTCCATTGTGTCTTTTTAAATTCCAATAAGGCTTTCTCTCTTTCTCTTTCACCCAAGGTACTAAACAAGTCAGCAGGTTTCCATGAATCCTTTCTAGAGAAAAGGAAGGAGGAGGAAGATTTATATCTGGAGAGCTGATCTGTTAAATTTTAGAGGTAACTTTTTAATTAGTATTTATAATCAATAATAATGTTATTAAGAATATATGATATGAGCCTTTATTGGAGACACCATTTTTGTACACAGTAACACAAATGTACCTACATAACTTTCTGTCCTGGCTGTGGATGTGCTTCTTGTTTCCTGCCTGAATCAGAGTTTGCTTCATCAGGAACTGGGGACACTTCACAATCTTTGTGGGGTGATGCTATAACATCTTCCTCTGGTGCTTCATTAGTAGCTGTGGTGGAACATAAGTATATATATAAATGCATATATAACCACTAAATTTTCTTCAGCTTTGAGTAAATACTTTGAGAGCAGCAGAAACTTGCAGATTCCCCACAATTTAACAGAAGTGTTTTCAGCCCTGCTCAAAGCACAGAAGTTAGACCTTCAGAGGGTATTTTTAAAATGCTAGCTTAGTAATCACTTGTTCTTGCCAGGGGCTCAGAGTTTGGGACTCTAATTAACTGCAGGATGTCTTATTCTTGGTGCAAAAGCTGACCCCCTCCACAGATCCACCAAGGAGGAAGGATGACAAAGGAAGACAAGAAATCTGTCAACAATCTTTTCCACTGTTCTAATTCTGAAATGCTTGGTTCCTCACAATGTCACATCCATAATGGCAAATGCAATTTTGTCTGAGACCATCCAACATGAGTGCAACATCTCTACAATGAGCAAATAAACCTAAATTATGGACTCCAAGTAAAATTTTCATATTTTGCTGTTTCCATGAGATAAATGCATCCAATGGCTGGTATCTTACCCCTTTCCTCTTGCTTTTCATTATCAGTCTCAGAGATGCTTCTTCCTTCTTTAACAATCATCAGAATCTGTTGAAGCTGTGCTTGTGTTAAACACACCAAACTTTTTAAGTCTTCAGCTGCTACATGTGGGGCTTGAGGTTTGTGTGTAGTTTTTTTCACAATAGTAGGATCCTCTGAATCAGGACATCTGTTTGTCTTATCTCTTTGGAAAATCAAAGAGTAACCTTTAGTTGTGGCTTCATGTGAGGAGTGTTTATTAACTTGCAGTTTTTCACCTTTTGTCATTGATAAGCTTGATTCACTCCTTGGTTTTGTTAGATTTTCCTGCTTGATACAAGCATTTTGTGTTGGCCTCAAGATGAGCCCAGGGTGTTTTATTCTCAGTGCCTGTTTAGGTGCTCTGGCCTTATGACCCATCTGTTAAAGCAAAAAGATTTCATCATCTATTAAACAAGGGAAAAAATGGTATTTGTAACAAATGAAAAATGATTAAAGCAACAAGGAAGATAAGTGTCATTTTCCTTTTCTGTCCCATCAGTTGAAACTCTGCATAAGCTAATAAAATATCTTCATGAGTACCAGGAATACTTTAGAAAAGGACACAGCACCTGAATTTGAGTATTTCAAAATTAAAATGTGAATTACTTTATGTAGCATGACATTTAAAAGAATTAACAAACATTAATTCTGCTTTACTTTGGTGTTTCTGAAGCCTGGCTCCAAATAGGTACATGTTTTCACCATGCAGCCAGCAGTATTTCAATCTTGATTTTTCCACTCTGAACTAAAGGTTTATCCTTTCCAAGGTCCTTAGTGCAAACTTTTAATTATTTCCTGTGTATTGGGACCTTTTTCTGCTTTTTCTTCTTCCCAAACCCACCACATTCCAGTTTACTCAGAGACAACCTGTATGAGCAAACCTGAAATTAAACAAACTGCAGATCTATATTTGACCAGAATTCCTTTAAGGTCTCTGAAAGTTCTGATTTAGATGATTCCCTCTGCTGCTCTAACTTCTTGGTTAAGGAAACTAAAGCATTTTGAAAAGGTAAAAATTGTCACAAAACTTGGAATTCATCCTTTTGAACTGCTATTATAAACCTGAGAAATAACAGAATAGCTCAGGTTGGAAAGTACTCATAAACACATATTTTTTTCATAAATATAATTGATTACAAGTACATTAACAGTTCAATTTTTCAAATTTTCTGTTAACAAATAGTGAATTGGTGTGTTTTAAAAAATTTACACTTACCTTCATGGCAGGCTTTGATTTATCTTTTGGGAAACAAACACAAACATATGAAAGAAGTATTTAAAAACAATTTGCTCCTGAAAAACAATCCTGAGAAATTAGTAAAACGTTATATTCATCTGATTTTTGTAAATCAGGGAGAGAGTACTTTTCCCATACCATCTGCCCTGATTATTTTACTTTTTTTTTATTTATTTGCGTATATACACTGGAAAAGTAGATTGGAAAAAAGAATTAGATATAATTCAGTAACTATTTTCTGTAAAAACAAACCTGTACAATTTTTACACATTAAATGATGGTAGCAGTCTGACCTTGCCCTGCTATCCAGTGTTTCTCAGGGAGCCCTGTGCTAATGCCTTCTTTGGTACCATGATGATGTTTGTCTCCACTACTCCCACACCTCTGTCCTCAATTACTCTTCAGTCTTTTAACTCACATCCTAATGGATGCACAGAGGTGGAGCAGTCTCAAAAATAATACCATGTTCAGTATAATACTTATGAATAAAGAATGTTCTAATATGAATAGAGGGAATGTGGTACCAAATAAATCCTGTACATATAGCTATTTTTAATTTTTTTTCTGTGTAGAGAGAAAAACTATCTCCAGTAGCAGCTTAAGCTACTGCAGAATAATCCTACTTTAGCCTCTGAGAATGAGAGCAGTGGTTTTCAGTGCAGAAACCAAAATTCAGAGCAAACAGAATTTGATGCAATTCTTGACAGCATTCAAGTCAAGAAAATGCTGTTTATATCAGTGTACAAACAAGTCAGTTCTGGAAAGGATTGCCTGTTCAAGGCTAGCTCAATTACATTTGCAAGGCTCTCTCTTGGAGCACTCTGGAACACAGACTGCCCCATCCCAGCCAAAGATGCTAAAGATAGTTGTAAAGAACACTGGAATCCCTTCCACATAATGTCTCATTAGGCAGCTGTCTGGTAAATGCAGAAAATGAAATATAACTTAAGCATTTCATGGAAAATTTCTGTATCCTGACTATGTAGAACAGTTAGGAAAAGTAGACTTGTATAGAAATGTGTGTCTGACAAATCACAGAAATGGAATTTATTGCAGAGACATGTGCCTGACAAACCACAGAAACAGAATTTATTAACACTTAATTACCAACATAGTTTTTTCCAGTATATCTCAGACAGCAATAGTGAGATTTGGCCTAAATAAACTGCTTATTGAAAATTAAAATTGTTAATTGCAAATACTGAAGCGACTTTAAAAATGTGATTATAATGATGTCATGCTGTGTAAATGAAACAGTTATTAAGGCTCCTTTATCCTAGCAAGTAATGTGCTATAAAGTTACAGAAATTGTCAAGTTGTGCCAGTTGAGCACTTAACTTTTTATTTTAATGACAAACTAAGCAGTGGAGAGCATTTGCCAGCTGTTCCCTGGCACACAGACTATTCAAAGTTCATTATCAACCTACAGCTCAGAATCGAGCTGGTGAGGGAGGACTCATAAATAACAATGCACAAACATCCTTCCTAATCTGAAAAATATTTCAGGAAAGCTGGGCTTTATGTCCCTTGGATATAAGGTTTAACTTCAAGAAGCTTTAAAGATTACTTGAGATAAATAATTAAAAAAATACCAGAAGAAGCTAAAATTAGCCTAGGTTTCCCATCCAGGACTTCAGTTTCGAGCTTCAGTCCATCGCTGCAAAATGAAAGAGAGAGAGGAATCTGAAATAGTAAGTAATCTGAGAACTGTAAGATTTTTACATTAATAACAAGAACAATTGCACTTATTCGTAACACAGTATTTACTGTTGTTCCAGATGGTCCTTCACATCCCAACCTATGTTTTGAGAAGTTACTTAAAACAAAGAAATCAACATGCATCAAAGGGTATAATTTTATTGATACTGAATAAAACTGGATTGGCCTGTTGCAAAGCAGATCTTTAACACTAGAAGTGCCACTCAATATCATTATAGAGAGTAATAAACCTCGAGAATTTATTAATGCAGCAATATAAACTGGGTGCTACACAAATCGCTAACCAAGTGTCGTCCCGGGGCGCCAGCGCTGATCCCCAGGCGGGGCTGTACTCTGGCACCAGCCTTTGGCTGTGCTTCCATGCACAACAATTCACCCTCGCAAGTGGAACCGGCGCTGTCATAAGCGTTTGCCAGAAGAGAAGAACGTGGCAGTGTAAAGCACCGAACTGCCTTTCGTTCTTCCGTGCGCTGGGACGATCCAAGCGCTCCGAATAACACTTCATCTTCACGTTTCATTATAAAAACGTTAACAATGAAAAAACCAGCGCAGTTGGAGCTCACACGCAACTTTCTAAGGAGCGCCTTAGGAAGGGGTTCCCGCTCCCGGCCCCGTTCCCGTTCCCGGCCCGCTCTGTGCCGCAGCCGGCGGGCACCGCGGGACGCGCAGGGTGCGCGCTGCCCTCGCTCCGCGGAACGCGCTGTCCCGGCCATCCCACCCCGGCCCGGGGCCCTCCCACGGGAAGGGTCGCTAGTCCCCGGTTTGTCCCGCAGATCCTCCCGCTCCCTCGGCACTGCGCGCCCCGGCCCGTCCCTGCCCGAGCAGCCGCGGACCGCGGGGAGCGCGTCCCGCTGCCCGCCCGCCGCTGCCGTGCCCCGCTCGCCCCTCACCCCGGGCTCACAGCTCTGCCGTGCCCCGCTCGCCCCTCACCCCGGGCTCACAGCTCTGCCGTGCCCCGCTCGCCCCTTACCCCAGGTTCATGGCGCTGTCCGGAGCCCCGGGGAGCTCCGCGCATCGCCCGCCCTCAGCTCCGCGCCCCGCCGAAGGAGCCGCGCTCCGATTGGCTGCCCGTGAGGGGCCTCCGCCAATGGGCACCCGGAGCACTGCGGGGCGGCGCGGCCGGGAGCGCCGGGACATGGAGTGCCGGGACATGGAGTGCTGGTGGAGTCCCGTACATCCCCCGGGCCCGGAGCGCCGGGGTTACGGTCCCGGTGGAGTCTCGCACATTCCCTGGGCGCGGAGCGCTGGGAATGCGGTCCCGATGGAGTCCCTCACATCCGCCCGGCCCGGAGCGCCGGGGATGCGGTCCCGCAGCGCTGGGGTTGCGGTCCCGATGGAGTCCCGCACATCCCCAGGGCCCGGAGCGCCGGGGATACGGTCCCGCACCCTCTCGTCCAAGGGGAATTGATCCCGCACACCCTCGTCCCGGGAGATGGGGTCTCGCAGCCCCGCCGAGGGTGCGGAGCCATTGCCGGGCCATTATCCCCGGCCTCGAGCAGCTGCGGAGGAAAGAGGGAAAGCAGGGAGCGAGGGGAGAGAGAAGATGGGTGTGGGCCGCTCTGCGCGGGTGGGCGGCGGCTGCCCGCTCGCATTTTCACTTTATTTATCTTTTTATTTATTTATTTATTTTCTCGTGCGGTTTGGGCGAAGCGTACAAGGTAGGAGGGGGGTGAGAGGCTGAAGGTGGGGGACAGAACGGCGATCTCGGGTGTCCCGGGTGGAGCAGCGCACCACCGCCCGGAGGGGCGAGAGCGGCAATGAATGGAGCTGAGCAGGCAGAGCCGGGACACTGCCCGGGGCCGGGGCTGGGCGGGACCGGGGGCGGGGAGCACCTCGGCGAACCGGCGGGGCCGTGTCCCGGGAGGGGCCGTGTCCCGTGAGGGGCCGTGTCCCGGGCGGAGCCGTGTCCCGGGAGGGGCCGTGTCCCGTGAGGGGCCGTGTCCCGGGCGGAGCCGTGTCCCGGGAGGGGCCGTGTCCCGTGAGGGGCCGTGTCCCGGGCGGAGCCGTGTCCCGGGAGGGGCCGTGTCCCGTGAGGGGCCGTGTCCCGGGCGGAGCCGTGTCCCGGGAGGGGCCGTGTCCCGTGAGGGGCCGTGTCCCGGGCGGAGCCGTGTCCCGGGAGGGGCCGTGTCCCGTGAGGGGCCGTGTCCCGGGCGGAGCCGTGTCCCGGGAGGGGCCGTGTCCCGTGAGGGGCCGTGTCCCGGGCGGAGCCGTGTCCCGGGAGGGGCCGTGTCCCGTGAGGGGCCGTGTCCCGGGCGGAGCCGTGTCCCGGGAGGGGCCGTGTCCCGTGAGGGGCCGTGTCCCGGGCGGAGCCGTGTCCCGGGAGGGGCCGTGTCCCGTGAGGGGCCGTGTCCCGGGCGGAGCCGTGTCCCGGGAGGGGCCGTGTCCCGTGAGGGGCCGTGTCCCGGGCGGAGCCGTGTCCCGGGAGGGGCCGTGTCCCGTGAGGGGCCGTGTCCCGGGCGGAGCCGTGTCCCGGGAGGGGCCGTGTCCCGTGAGGGGCCGTGTCCCGTTTGGGGGCCGTGTCCCGGTCGGGGGGGCCGTGTCCCGCGATGGGCCGTGTCCCGGGATGGGCCGTGTCCCGGGAGGGGCGGTGTCCCGGGATGGGCCATGTCCCGGGAGGAGCCGTGTCCCGGGAGGAATGGCCGTGTCCCGGCAATGCCGTCCCTGCCGCTGCCGTGCCCGGGCCGGGGCTGGGCAGGAGCCGCCGTGCTGCGCTGCCGGGCCGGTTCCAGCATCGCGCTCCCGCCGAACGGCGCCATCCGGCCCTCGGCCATCGCCGCTTTCCCAGACCGCGCTCCGGGTGTTCCTCGGTCGTTTGAGATGCTCGAGAAGCGTTTTAGGAGCTGTAGGTTGAGCACTGCTTTGTGTGGGTACATCACCTGGAATAATGGGACCCATAAACCTGCAAATTAAATCAATGTACCTTTTGCAAAGGTTGTGTTAAAGAATATAGTCAGATTCAATAAAATCCTTCAGAGCCCGTTATTTCACTATTCAAAATGGCATTTAGGCTTGTGCTTAAGGCCAAGTGCTTACTGAATTCCATTATTTCACAGGAGGTTAAGACCTCGAGATCTGTCTGCAATAGTGTTGCTTCTAGATGTGGTTAATTTTGTCTTTCCAAAGGTACCATAGATAAAGGGGCAGATCTTCTGGTGTGTTCTCCAGCTGACGGTAAGAGAAGTGCTGCCCTTGTGAGGCTGCACAGAAAACTATGCAATAATAGAAAAATAGACAGTTGAGGTGAAGTTTATTGTGTGCACAAAATCTCTGAACTGCTTTGCATGTATTTCTATAAAATTATCGCTCATCAGACAAAATGATGGCTTTTTTTTTTCCCTCCAAATATTGCTTTGCAGCCTATTGTTTGGTACTTATCTATATACCAGCTATGAAGTCTTTGAAACTTTCATTTAGGGACTAGAACGAGGGAAGAAAAGAAAAGAAAAGAAAAGAAAAGAAAAGAAAAGAAAAGAAAAGAAAAGAAAAGAAAAGAAAAGAAAAGAAAAGAAAAGAAAAGAAAAGAAAAGAAAAGAAAAGAAAAGAAAAGAAAGCCTGGCGTTTTTCTTAATAGTGCACTGCTTATGAAGTCCTGTGAAGCACAGAACATACAATATGGGTGATAAAAAGCGTGAGATTTCATCCCCTGCTTCACAATGGATGCCCTAAATTAATAGATTTCCATTATACTTGCAGAATTTTAAATAATATAGCCAACCAGACCTGGCTCCTGCTTTTTGTCAGAAACAGCAGGTGGCAATATAATTTCAAGCATTTTTTTAAAACTTTGTCATAGAGAAAATCATCTTATAAGGACTATAAAACCAGTTTCACCATCCATTTAGATTTCTTTTTATTTTAATATTTTGTAAATTATTAGTGTTTTGCTAGGCAAGTGATACGTTCTTTCAAAAAGTTGATTGTAGTTGATTAGTGGTTTCAGTACTTGGGTAAAAAACCAGTTTTGTTCTTTGTAGACAAATCAAGACTATCTACAAAACTTGTCCTACATATATGGAACTGAATCTTTCAAAACTGGCATGTCTTTCAGGCATTTGATAAAATACTACACAAAATAAATTTTTTTGGCAAATAAGCAGATTGTAAATTATGTAGAAGGGCTTCCTACATGATAAAAAAAATATTGATTCCATTACTGCACACTTGGCTTTATGTTATCATGAAGGCCAGATAACTTCTTTTTTTGCTTCAAACTGCCTTGGGAATGTGTCATTCCTGCAATAAGAGGCAGAAGTCTAAAAATATCCAAAATCCTGAATAAAAATGCTTTCAGGCTACATGCATCTCTCCTAAGGATCGTGAAACACTATACGAGCACTTCAATCACTCATTAATTAAACTTTTTAGTAGCTCATATAAGCAAGGTAAGAGGATGAGATTTCAGTGGGAGGTAGGTGTTATGAAAGCCCCATCAGGGTGTCTGTCTTGATCTCCAGACACGTAAATGCCATTAATATCTGGTTGTAATTGAGTTAAGAGAACAGGTCACATTGATTTTTCAATCACTTCCTCATGAGAACCCCACTCAGATTGGTTGTATTTGTTTTCTATGTGGATAAATGGATTGGCACAATGATTAAATTCAACACTGTTAGTGATGCCTCGTGGAAGCTGGAACAATGGGGCTTTGGCCTGGAATTCAGTTTGCAAATGTATTTACAATGCAAGTATAGCTGAGAGGGTCCCCCAAGAATACATTTCTTTGGGGCTTGCATATGGAATGTAGCCAGATTTGTATTTGACCTTGTTGCTCCATGGGCAAGTGTTTTTCAAATAGTTGAATATGCTGCTAGTGTGGTTTGAGTCCATTAATTTCTGATTTTTAACATACTTTTGGATGGAGGGATTCCCAAACCTTTCCAGAATAATGTGACTTTCATAGAAAATTGTACCCTACAGTGATGGCCAGAAATCATTGTCATTCCTCTTAATACTTGTACGTAGTTTCTCTACCAGGCCATCGCAGTAAAGGAAATCAGAAGAGTCCCTCAAGTTTCAATTTTGTAGCTTTCAAGGATTCTGGATTTAAATGGGAAACCTGAACAGTTTTGGCCTTGCTTCCAATACATTTTATATAATGCAAATGGAAGTTTTTAGACTTATTTCCTTGATTGCTTCCTGCAAAAGCAACACGATGAAGAGTAACTATCAAGTGAATGCAATCAAGTGCCAGCATGAGATGGTGTTAATCTTTAGCCAGCACACTCTTGATGATTAATAGAATGAAGGTGTGAGCTGTGTGCCAAATAAACTGACTGTTAAAATTAAAAAAAAAAAAAAAATTGCTACTGTTTTCTTTAAAGAAAATAGTAGCAAATAATAAAAAAAATTAAACAAAGCAAAATCATTTGCTTTTTGATGCTCCAATTGATACAGGACTACTTGTTCTGATTCTAAACTATAATTCCAAACCGGGGCTTAAGTGATGTCCATAAATAAAATTTAGTCTTTATATCTGATACAGATTACTACATACCTAGAAGTTTATAAGCACTGGGATATTTCTGAACTATATTCCTCTGTAGCAGAGGAATTCAGTTTCTTAAACCTGCCTTTGTGGCTAAGAAATGTGCAGGCCATCCCTGCCATATTTCTGCTCTCAGTGTGGGGTTTTGCACATTTCCTTCCTTCATACAGGTGGATTTAAATGATTGCAGTGCTTGAGGTTGTGTACATGGGCATTGTGTTTGCATAACCTGTTCTGTGGAGTTTTAATACTTTTAGATTCTCAAATATGCACAGTTTAGACTGCCAAGAAGCACATAAGGAATGTAAAGAAAATATATTCTTACTGCATGTGTGTTACTGAACAACATTAAACTGGGAGGAGAAATTTGGGAGTAAACAACCCAAATTTATGTAAATTGAAACCTGCAGCAGTCTTTTCCTTTCTTAACCTGCAAGTCCATGGGTTTGATTGGGCTGCAGTGAGATCCATGGGTGTTGCTCCAGTGGAGTTGCACCATATCAGAACAAGAAATCTTAATTTCCACTTGAGATAAACCCTTCAATTGGCTGCTTGGGCTCTGTAGCATTCACTGTAAGTATTTGTGAAATGTTTTGTGTGTTTGGGTATCTCATGCACACCTATGAGTGGTAACCTTTGCACTCACCTTTGTTTGTAGGAGTTATTCAGAGATTACATAACTGGATCTTTCCCAAAAATGCTACTCACTCGCTTTAAAGCTTCAAAAGGACAGGTGTAGTTGCTGCCTGTTTGTGCACAGCCCTTTCAAATTGCACACAGCCATGGTTCTCCTCACAGTCAATTCCTGCACTGTTTCTTCACATGGAAATTTTAACTGAAAAAAATAAATCTCAAATCCATCACAAAAATTACTTTAATTTTATGTGACCAAAAAGGATTTCTATGTAGGGTTATGAGAGAAGTCCTGGTAGGAGTGGTATAAAGTGTAGAAGTAGAACTTACATGAGGTAAGGCAAAAGGTTGTCAAGAAAAGAATGGATTGTCATCTCAGTTAAGAACTTGAGGGGCTGCAGATTTTTATCAAGTTTTCTTTCTACATTCTTACTAGCAAAGAAGCAAAACCTCATGGTCCTTCACTGTAATACAGAGTGACTGTCAAAACACGTTGTTGTCATATTCCTTACAAATATATTTCTCAACAAGTGTTGGGAAAGAATAAATTTTGCATCAAATTAACAGTTTGTTCTGGTAATGAGAGATTAGAGTGCTATTTATGTAATGCTAATATGGAGTGTCAACTTTGGATTTTTAAAAAAATTAAATTACAAATGATCAGCTTATTAAGTGGGGATGGATGAGTGTTCCTTTGGAACAATGTATCATTTTTTTGTTCCCCTAAAAATATATTTTGATGTAGTTTATAATTAAACCCTATAAAAGCAAGGATTACCACTTAACATTTAATTTTTGTCAGGAAAGCATCTCCTGCAAAATACTTACAAATGAGTCTCTTCTGCAGTCTTGACTGAAATGCATTATGCAGAAATCTGACAACTGCTCAGTACAATTTGCAAGCTGCAGAGAATTCAAAATAGTCTTTGATGTCTAGGCAGAAATTCACTGTACAGCAGGGAGTTTAGGTCGGTTCTCTGCATTTTTTCAGTCCATGTTGTGTTTAATTAAGATGTGGCAAGTGTCTCAGGATTAGCCTTTGACAGCTCTGAGTTTTTGCTCCAGGTTAATAAGCCTGATTTTTTTTTCCCTCTCATATTTTTCCCCTTCATAAAATTCCAGTAGGCTGTCAAATCTTCTACTACTTTTCTTGAAGGAGCCTTCTTCTGGATAGAGACATCAAATTGGCACTGGTGAGTTCTTCAGCTTCATGCACAGTAACTGGCCCATGTGAACTGATGAGATTTTACTACATAGGAGAAGCATTTAATGTTATAAAATTAAAATCTCACAGCAGGTATAAAATAAATGTTCAGTATGAGGACTGAAGAGACTGTCCTCACAAGAAATCAATCAGTGTGGATTGGAACCTACACCAGTGAAAGCCAAGTGAAAAACAACAAGAACCTTAGCAAGGACAGCAGAAAATAACCAAATAATTGAGCTAGTAATGATTGTTTTTGTTAGCAAATATTTATGATTTTCATTAAACCAGGAAAAAAACTGTGCTAAATCAAATACTAATAAAGTAAAACTATATTATAGTTTCAAAATTAAGAATGTTGTCTTAAAGACACCAAAGGAGAGGAGAAAAGAGGAGAGCAAGTTAAGTCCTCTGCATAAAAAAAATGGGTCAAGCCAGTGAATTTTTCTGAGCAAGCACTTGATCAGGTGTTATACCTTCCCTCTGTTCTTTATTCTGCTTCTGTATACATACACTTCTGAAGTGCAACTGACCTTAAAAAGAAAATGCCCACAAATTAAAAACTTTTAGAATAAAAAAGCTATATCCATTCAATAAGAAATGTTCATCAAAGCTTGGACAAATCATTATTCAGAGGATATTCTAGGAGAAAGCACTGGAGCAATCAAACTTAAACCAGCTGCAGAAATAAAAAAGAAAATTATAGCTTTGGCAAATGAATGCTAGTAATTATATTTCCATCACTTTGTATTATATTGTTTGTCTTCTTGGGATAAGATTTAACTTATTCAGTCTGAACCATTCTGATTGTTAGAACTTGGGCAAAGGGACTGTTCAGAAGAACCCCTGAGGGAAAGTAAAACCACATGTTCATGCTGTAATGGATCATATCTGAAAAATGAAAGGTATGTTCTGAGCTCTCGGGGCTTCTTTTGTCCCATTCTTAAAGCCAGATTTTCCAAGAATTTTAGGATGGACTCAGCACTGAGTTGCAGAGCTCCCTCAACTTGGGAAGTGAGGGCAAGTATGAAAGGTGCTTATTTTTATACAGGAAATAAATGTAGTCCTGGCAGTATGTACAAACAAATATTTTTTCTTCAAAACTGAATGTTTTGCATACATTTTTCAAATTTCTGATCAGGAGGCAACTACAGAAATGCTGCACATGTTAAAATGGTCAGTGAGGGTGTAGTAAGTACAAATATTACATTTTATTGTAAAATGACTTGGGAAAATTGTATCCTATTGTGATGTTTAGGGCATATGGGATTATGTTGTGTATTTAAAAGTTTAGTTGAGATGACCAATCTACATTAAAGTAAATTTCTCTGATAAAGGTAGGGAAGCACATCCATGGGCCACAGGCAAAAATGAGCGAGCAGTCATCTCTAGAGTAATTTTGTATTTTTGTACTCTGATTAGCAAAAATCTTGAGTATCAGCAGACTGAACATAAAAGTATTTATGCTGAAGGATAAATAGTAGGATTTTCTACCAAACTTCCTCATCTCTCCATGTCTTTTTACACTGTAAATTTTCATAGGCATTTCTATATTTCTTGTCTTTCCCTTTATCAGTATTGTTTTTTTCCCAAAATTTCAGCTCATTTTCTCTTCCTTCACCTTTGAACTGTACATTTAATTGGATTCATACTTGTGTTTGCAGGGAGGAGGGATAAATTGTTGTAAACATCACCTGCTGCATTATAGGGAGTTAAAATATGAAGGGATAAGTTGTATGTATAGTTAGCACAATTTTCCGTTTGGTTCCATGGAGTTTTTTTGTTTGGTTGATCATTTATTTCTTATGGTTGTTGCTAGACTACTTAACCTAAATGTAAAAATAATAATAATTAAGAAATGATCCTTTCCCTTGCCATTTTGTTAGTCCCAGTAACTGTATTATATAACTGTTGGGAAAGCAGAATTTTATATGGATTTTCCAAAGATACTGTTAACATTACAGGTTACATGTCATGGTGAACTTAACTAGTACAGTATCATAAGTGTTCCCAAATTGAAAGTTTTATTGTGATTTTGCCTTCCCTCCTTCAAAATTTGTAATTACAATTGGCAATAGGTGAAACTTCATTGACTTCTGTAGATTTATGAACTATGCCCCAACAGTTCCACTTCCAGAAATTCCTTGGATTTCTTTCATATTTTATGCAGTACTTTGAGGATCGTTGACTGGCTAAATCATGCATGAAAAAGATAACTAAAACAGTAATTGCAGATTCAGCTCTCAGTAGAAGAAATAATTGCAGAAATTGATTTGGTTAAAAACCATCAACTGCACTGAATCCCCCTGCCTGTTAAATTTAACAATAAAAAAAGGCTTTTAGAATTGGAAGTATTGCTTTTATGCTTATGCCTTGTTTTTAACCTGCCCAAACCTTAGGTATAGCTGAAATAGAAAATGCAGCATAATGGAGATTTTACAAAAAAGAAAAGAATGACCTATGCTAACGTAATGCTTTCTGTCATCTTTTGTACAAATGTCCCATTTTGTCAAGTTTTCTAAGCAAAGCTCTTTAATTGCAACATGCTTCTTAAACCAAGTTAGGCTTGATCTTGGATATATTTCAAAATAATTTTAATAAATCTCAACAATTCTACTTGCTGAGCATTATCATCTTCATTAGCGCTTTAGAATTTCTGAGCATGTAAATTAATTTAGTTGTAGTCC
This sequence comes from Thryothorus ludovicianus, assembly GCA_013397245.1. Classification (NCBI taxonomy): domain Eukaryota; kingdom Metazoa; phylum Chordata; class Aves; order Passeriformes; family Certhiidae; genus Thryothorus; species Thryothorus ludovicianus. The sequence continues at coordinate 312,736 of VZTB01007834.1, read as the reverse complement.
TTATCAGCCTCTGAAGAGAATGTTAATTATATCTGGCAATAATTGTTTTGCAGAAAATTGGGAAATCAGCCTGGATCTCTTGAATGGCTTATGAGTCAATCCCACTTCATGAGTAAGCTTTGCCAACTGTTTTGTTTTTACAATGAAAGCTTTATATATGTGGGGGTGTGTGTACATATATTAAATATACATAAATATATGGAGTTCTCCTAAGCATACTTACCCAAAAATGTAAGTATTTACTATATTTCTTTTCTGCTCATTCTGAAAGCTTCACACTGTTGATTAGATAAGCTTGAATAGAAATAGATTGGAACACCAGTAATTCAGGATATTCTTTTTTGAATACGCAGAGGAGCTTTATTAAGAAAAGGAGATAAAACTGTTGTGCCATGGCTTTCACAATTGTTCAGTGCTCCTGCAAAACAATTATTGCCAGATATAATTAACTTTCTCTTCATAGAAAATACACTTATCTGGCTACTACAGGACGAGCCTGAGCGTGGTGGTGACAAGTGTGACGTGGAACCATCGCGTTCTCACTGGAGCTCAGGTCAGGCTGGAGCTCCTTCTGCAGGGCCTTTTCTGTCAGCAGCACATCTGATAGTGCTGCTGCATTATCTTCTGGAACAAATGAAATCTGCCAGCCATTATTCCAGGATCTGCAAGTAATTGCTTCATATAGCATAAATCTTTGCTGGTTGTAAAAAGTTACCAGTTTCTGAAAGGGAGTTCTGTAGTGTTGTGTCATACCTAGGTTTTTAATTGAGTATGCTTTCCCAACATGGGTGAATCAGAAGTGTGCATTATTGGATCATAAATGTAAGATTGAGGTGAATTCTGTCACTTTTATGTACACTAAGTTGAAAATAACTGGGGTTTAAAAGGATTATTGCCAGGGCAATGAAAGTTTCAGAAAAGGAATCTGTATCTGAAAAGCTCAAGTGTAAAGGCTGCACCCTGGCACAGTAATGACCATTTAAGTTTCTAACAGTGATTACAAATATTTTCCATGAAATTTTGGATGATTATTCTTAGCCAATTTTATGTTTGTGAATGATTTTTGACTTATATTTTGGGAGTTAAATTACAGAGCTAGATATACTGTGTGCCACCGTGTGCTATCCTGTCAGAAATGCCCAGATGGAATTTCCAAAGGTAGCCTGTGAAGCTGCCCTATGGCCAGGAGCTCACACACATTGATTGCTGCTCCTGGATAATTGGGGTGTAACCTCTTCCCTCCCTACTTACTTTTCCACTTGCAGAAAAGATCAGTATTAATAAACACTTGGTAAGGTTTTTCTTCAATTATGTTAGATTATGCTCTAAGTGGCATCTCCCTTTCATAGCTTGTACACTGCTCTTGTTTCCAGTAACACAGAAAAATGCAGCTTCATCTCATCTCTATGGCTATGTGGCATTATGCAACGTGACTTTTGAAAAATTGTAATTTCCTTTTTTTTCAAGGTAAATAAATTCTTTTATTCAGTCTCATAGAGAAGCAAAATACTGAAAATAATAGAAAAGATATCTGATTCTTCATGTATATGATACATAATATTTAATAAATGATTTAAATAATTGAGAAATTGAAGGACTGAAAGCATAAAAGCTTCTCTGAAAGGGATTCCTTACCCAGGCCTTGCTGTGTACTCATCACCCCAGATAGCTGCAGTATAGAAGGAGTGGTTGTCTGAATGATCTCTCCCTTTCTGTATATATACAATATATATATAATAGAAGGCACCTGTTGCCTGTGTGTCTTTTTTCACTTCTGCCTCTTTCTGTAAAAAAAAGGAGTTGCTGTGTTTTCTTCTCACAACACAGAACACTTGAGAACTTTCTGAATGACCTTTGTATACCTGTGGAGTTTGAATAAGCCAAATAATACCACCATGGGATTAAACTAAAATTTAAGGCTACCTGGGAGATCATAAAATGCTTACCCATTTAACTCTTGGTTTGGTGAATGAAAGGAAGATGATGTCTGTGACAATTAGAATTTTTTGCCATGGATGCGAAATTTTAAAGAAGGAAGAAAAATAGGGGCAGTGACTGTTGACTGCAGGGCTGAAGCCAGTTCCTTTGTGAGGAACTGATTTATGGGAGTTCCAAGCTCAAAATACATTGTACAGGTGCTTCAGAAACGGAGCTATTTCTGTCTTTCTAATAAGTACAATATGGCAATGAAGACTTTCTATTCCCTCCTTCCATCTGTGTTCTACTCCCATCTGTCATACTTTATCCCTGTGTAGATTGACAATGTTCCTGATTTATGCAGGGGTTATATTTACAAACTAAACAACCAATAGGCTGCATGTGACAGAAGCTGTGGGACCCATGGATGTCAGCCCTTGGAAGGAGGGCTCCTGTTATCAAGCCATTTTTGCTCTTGGAGTTGTTGAATTCTGGTCTCTAATGCTTGTCACAAAATAACTAAAGAAAAGCACAGTTGCACTCTACTGTCCTTGGGACACACCACCTCTGAATAATAACAGATTGTCCAAAGGATGTCTGGAAACAACTGAGTGACCAGAATGGTAATACGTCCTAAAATATAACTGAGGCTTATCAATAAATAGATATATTTTCCTGTGATGACAAAGCCAAATGTCTGTTATTATATATAACATACATGCTCTGTAGCCTTTGATGAGTCTTTAATTTGACACAGATGGAATTTTTAACTAAAATTCTACAAGCATTTATTTTAGATTTAAAAATGCTGTTTGATCTACTTTAAATTTATCCAGTCAATTGTATGTCAGCACTTTAAAGATTTGTTCCTTTTTCCTAGAGAGATATGTATTTAATATAAACAATAATTTAGATATATGCTTACTCAAATTATGACTTACAAACAAGTTGAAACTGCAAATAAATAACTTGGCAAATATAAAAATAGCTCAGAAGTATCCTTACTGTGTTCACATAAAATATGATTGCATCAGGAGAGCAGCAGAGGGAACAGCATATAAAAATGAAAATGATTTTTTGACAATTTATGGATTTTTTGGTAGTTTCTCATCAAAATCAGACCATGAACAGACCATGTCTTATGAAAAGGGGGGATATAATGTTGAGAGATTCAGTAAAACGAATGAATAGTTTATGTTTCTGCAATAAAAAATAGCACTGATAGTGCTAGAATAGTGCTAGGAAACAGTTAATCTGGTTTTTGAGTACAGGAACTGTGCAGCCTTAGGGATACTGGTCCACCTTGGGTTCTACTGTAAGAAGAAAATAGCAAGGGATAATACTGTCTCCTAAATTCCATTAAAACCTGACGACCAGAGGTGATTGGTGAAGGCATCATCACCCCTGGACTTTAGGTGCTGACCATTGCTGCACCTGGGCTGATAAAAAGGAACTTGGAAGTTTTCATTGTTTTCCCAGTATCTAGTCCATAACCACAGCCATAATTCCATTGCAACATGGAGGTTTTTTTCCTCTACAAATAAAAATTCTAATGATTGCATACTTTATTCTGATCTTTCCCACACCTCTCTTATTCATATCTTCCTTATTTCTTTTCCTCTACATATATGTGTCTTAGTCATTTCTACACCTCTGAAAGCGTTCTACATTCCAAGCTGATCTGCCAAAAGCATCTCTAATTATATGGGTGGGTTTGGTGACCACAGCTTAAATTTCAAATGGCAATATGCAGATCTTGAATATTTTCTGTTCTATATCAGAACTGCATGATTTTGGAACACCTCAGTTTGAGCTTCAGTAGTGTACAGGGTTTGTCTTTTAATAACTTAGTGTAGGAGAACTGCAGTACCCAACCGTCTGCTTTATGCTGAACTCTCTCAAGCAGCCAATTTTGCCTTGCAGAACGTGGCTGCTGCACATGCTGGGTGCTGATTGCAAGTATTATCTTAGGAGAATCACTTCTCAATATTTAAGAACATGACTCTTCTTTCAAAGGCATGCTTTTGGGCTTTTATATCCCTGCTGGCTTCATCTCACCAGGAGCTACCTGTCAAATACCATCCTTCAGCTCCACAGCTACCGTTGCTGCTGCGTGGTGTTTATCAAAAAAAAAAAAAAAGGGAGGAAGAAGACGACTATAAAAACCCCAACAACCTGCAGCTTCTTAAGATGCAAAGAAAGTAGCCTGGTCAGAAAAAGAAAACCTGTGCTATTGTGCAACCAGAGTCTGAGAAGGGCCTGAAACCAAGATTGAGAGCCTTTGGGCACCCTAATCTGCTTTACAGAGAGCTCATGGAAACTGAATGCAGGTTGGAGCCCTGCAAGAAAAGTGTAACCAGAATATTTCTGCCAGGCTTTTTTACTTGCCTACCAAGCTTTTGTGTTAGCAGGTATGACAGGAGGGTTCAGTGATGGGTGTGCTTGCAGGCATTATGAGAGGTCTTGGAGATCTGGGGGTTTATGTGCTCTCAGCCTGAACTCACCTTACGCTCCTGAGTGCCTGCTGCTGTACCAAACTAAATCCTTTGTAAGCCTGATCTTCTTTCTTCACCTGTGTTCCTTATAATATAGTGTGAATCACCATAATCTCTGCTCTGCAATGATACCACAGAAGTGCTGTTTCATTCAATTAATATAATTGTAAACTATTATAATTAAATAACTGTCAACTTTCAAAATACTTTGTTTTCTCTAGTTATGTTTCCATGTTCCTATCTTTTTTCTCATTAAAAAACACAAAGTAGTTTGGATTGCCTTTTATTTCTAAATAAACCCTTCTGTCTGTCAAGCACAGGCCATGGAAATGTTTAGGATCCTAAAATTGCAACTGAACCTTAACAACAAAACCATGAATCCAATTAGCTGCATGAAAGTAGCAAAGTATTTCCAGTGAGATAAGGTTTATGCAGAGAGGTAATAGGTTTTCTTAGACCAATTTGCAGCTGTAGCTGCAAAATATTTCTACTAATTTTCAAATGAGCTCCTCTTCATGGCTGCCTGGTCAAGGTATTAAAAAAATTAATTCAGGAAATAAAAATATATCTTTGAAAATTGAAAATACATTTAAATAAGGATCAGGGAAATTTAAGTAAGTGTAAATAAGATGCAGAGAAATGTTATTTAAAATACTGCTGCTGTTGCTTCTGCCTCCTGTTTTACCCCAAGGTCTCTCTGGTTCTTAATTCACGTTAAAGATGGTCATATACAGCTCTCACACAGCAGCACAGTCTGCTCAGGGATCAAGAAATCATGCTCTGTGTTGTAGCCTGATCTTTCACGGTTTATAAAAATCTTTTTAACGGAGCTATTCTCAAGTGATTAATGCATTTATCCTTCCCTTCACAGTGGTTGCTGCTGTAACATATGGTTTGCATGTCTCTCTTGTGCTATACATATTTGCTTTCTGATTGCACTGAAGATTTCAGAATAAATTCAGTACTGCATGGCAAAATACTGCCTTACCCAACATGAAAAATCTTTCTGTTTAGAGTCAATAGTTCACTTGTATATGAGTGTCTGACATTCTGAAGGAGCAAAAAATGGAAAGAAGCTTTATTTGTGAGGTTTTCCATTGCTTTTCTCTTACCTTCTCTGTGGCTGATAAATGTGAAATTTTGCATTGCATTGCTTCCTCTAGCTTGAGGGAAAAAAAAGAGATCTACCACTGCTTCTAATTGTTTCTATTTTCCTGGGAGTTCTAAATCTGCTTCTCATCATTTCTATAGTGCCTCAGCGTAGATGGTGGTTTACTTCTGCTCTTTTTCACAGCTGCCAAAAGAATCCTTGATACCAATGCATTGTCAGGAGCACACATATTTCTTCACCCTTAAAGGTAAGTGAAGGATAGAGTAACAATTGTTTATAGGCTCCATTTTTCTTCCTGTGTTTTCAGGTGTACAATTTTTCAGCTGCTTCAAGTAAGTTTTCTTCCCAAGATTATGTCTAAATGGATAGAAAAATTATATGGAAATTAAAGTTGCTATGGTATATTTAATCCATAACCAGAACTGGTTGGAAACAAACCCCTCAAATTATTATTTATTTCTACCAAGCCTAAAGTTTGACACTTTCCTGTTGTGTTTTTATTCGTCATTTTTTATCTTGACTCTGTCAAGAAAGTCAGCTAAACAGTGAGAAAGTTCACAGAAATGCACAAAAGAATTTTTTTTTCCTTTATACAATTCTTCATCAAGTAGTAACAAAAAAGTCCTTGAATTGGCAAGAGCTTTATAACGAGAGCCACCTTCTCCCTCATGGAACAGTTACACCTCAGGCACAGTCATGCTCACGAATTGCACACGCTGAGTTTTGCAGTCCACTAGAAATAGAAGTGCCAGACTGGCAGGGAGGAATTCCTGTACTTTAGCAGCCATTTCGTACCCAGTTGTAGGGAAATGTTATGTAATGTCAGGCTGACAATTAAAAATATTTCTCCCTTTCTCTTTTAACTTGTGAGCCTTCTCTTTTTTTTTTTCTATGTAGCTTAATAAAGAAATTAAAAATCATCAGTTGAATTTAATGTTGACCTCCATTATACTTAAGTTCTTCTGGTACAATGTGTGATTGTGTTTCTATCACTGAAATCACAGATTGCTCTTAGTTAGAAAGATAATCAGCAAACTTTGTGAGTGGAATAGGATGTAAAAGTGGGATTGGAGCAATGAAGAAAGCAGCAGCTCTCAGGGGAGGAATGCAAAAAAGGCACTACCAAGTTGATTCCTGGATCTAAAGCCTCCCCTAAGGAAAGTGCTTCATCTGCAATCATCAGCACTGAAGAGCCTTTCTTTAAAGGCACATTTCAGGTTCTGAGGGGAACTTACTCATTAGATGCTTTTGTAGTCAGAGAATCAACCAGGGAGAAGGATTTTCACCTACAGTTACATCTCTGCTACTAAATTAAACAGTTCAGGAAACACTTCTTGGTACAGAAACCGAACTGCTGAATTGTTAGAACAATCATGTTTTGGACTGGACAAACTCCCTCTATCCCAGTTCTCAAGTGTGTTTTGGAAGCTAGCATAAGTTTGTGCATATTTTCAACTGGAATTCTTCATGGAAATATGCAATTTGGGAGTTGAGAGAATCCAGAGGCACAAATCAAGATAATGCTAAGCCATTTCTTCTCTATACCAGAGTTGTTCTATAAAAATTTAATTACATGTGCTTGCCTTCATATAGTTTACAGGGCTGGTTCTAAATTATAAAAATAAAAGAGAAAAAGACCATAATCTCTTTTTAGTTCAAGAATTGGTACAATAAAGGGACATAACCTCTTGAAGTCAGATCCTCAAGAAGTGGCCAAATTTTGCTCAAATGTGGGAGAAGTCCTGAGATTTCACAGTCAGGCTAATAGAGGATTGACATAGAAATACTGATAAAAGGATGTTTTAAAGCCTATATTTAATCTTTCTTCAGTTTTAAAGACCAGACCATAAATGAAGTAGTCAGAATTGCTCATGTTGTTTGTTACTCTGTGTCACAGCACTGACAATCTCAATAACAAAATGGATTTCCAATGGTTATGAGATCCTGTTGTGAGTAAAATGGGAAAACAAAGTTAAGATTACTTCAGTGAAGATAATGGAGTATGTGACAACTGTCTGGTTACTGAAATGTAGGATTCCTTGTCTAGCCTTAGGCTGTACATGAAGCAAAAACTACATTAGTAGAGATAGAGATCTGACATTCTTGCGTTCTCTAGATTGGTTTTTTTGAATAGTACCACAAAAGTTTTGGATGAACCACAAAAGCAGGAGAAGTGTTTTCTTCTTAAAAGCTCTGGGACTTTGTACTGAAGAAGATTTCAAGATTGAGATAACCTGGACCTTTGTATCATAGATTTTTTTTTTTACTGTGGAATTTGTGGAGGTTTTTTCATATTTGCATGCAGAGGAGTATTAGCATACGTGTAAAAAAGCACCTATAAAACCACACTGTAAATTGTTTAAATTAATGTATGAAATCCAACTTAATTCCCCATAAATGTACTTTGTAATCCTGTGAAGTATTATAAAGTGAATATAACACGTTACCCTCTCAAACAGTCTAGAAATTGTCTTCAGTGTGTCTATCTAAAGAAACAGATGGAAGACTATCAAGTCACCTTATTATAAACATAACAGTGGTGTGAAGCTCACACCTGCTGTGCAATTTCAGTTATTAGCTAATAATGAACCTTTGTGGGAGCTGGAGATGCCATCCATGGTCAGGTGTTTTGTATTTCTTGTTATTCAGTTGGACACACAGCTCAACAATCCACCGTGTGCACACAAGCAGGGAAGCAGCTGCAGGTTCAGTGTCAGTTAAAAGCAGCCAAACAAGGCTATTGCTTCTAATTGTTTTCACCTTGTCCCTGAATTTGGTTGATCTAATAGGGCCCTACTCACTGCAGAAATTTGGTTCCACTGGGGACTGCTGTGGTGGATAGACTTTAGCTCCCCCAGTTTAGCTCCTGCCCCAGTGCTCCCACCACCTGAATGTGATTAAGGCAGTGCCCCAGGCTTCAGTGCTCAGCTGTTTAAAATTGGAGGAGATTGCACTGCCAATAAAAGGTTCCCTCACTGAGTAACTGCCCTGTAGTTCTGCTCAGAAAAGGTGATGGGGTGGGGCTGAGCAGTCTCTCAGTCCTAGTGTTTGTATGTGCCAAGTTTGCTCTAGAGGTTGAGAGAATGAGTAGTGAAGATGTGTTTTCTGCAACTGGAGAATTGAGAGGAGAACCTCAGCTGCCTTCAGATGAAGTGCCTCATGTTGACACTTGTAAGTAAAATTTTAGTATCTGGATTTATTTTTCAGGAGTGAGGTTGGCATTTGAAGGCTTAATTCTTACTGAAAAGTCAGTTGGACTTTAGCTCTGATGTATCTAAAGTGATTAAACCCCCCCAAACCAGCCTCTAAGAGTTTACCAGTCAGTGCTCATTTAGAGGCGTTTTTATGTGGCAGTTACTGTGAATATTAACGTTTGCAATAGAGGTAGCAGTAATGCTGTGTTTCCATCCAGAAAAACAGAACCATTGATAAAATTTAAAATGTTAAACCTAATTCAAGATGTTTAAGCTGTATTTGCTACATGCTGTTAGAACTCCCTGGAGTTTCCCTAAGAAATATTTTCAACTGTCTGAAATATGTTGTAGAGTTGGTGTAGAAGCCTATTAATAGCCTTATTTTGAGATGTGGAAGCTGGAGAACTTCTATGAGATGGATATTTTTACTATTAAATTTTTTTAGCATTTTTGCTCTATCTGTGACTATGATATTAACAGCATCTACCAGAGTAACTTTATTTCTATCCTGAATATGTACAGGCTGTGCAGTACACAATAAACTGCTATATTATGTAATTATAAAAGAGTATACTTTCCTTGTTTGCTTTTTTGCGTTATAATACGTATAATGGCCTCTTGTGTCCTCAGGTATACTCAAGTAGCACTTCTCTTTCCTTTGGAAAGCATGTAATCATGTAAACTAATAACAAATTATACTAATAATTTTTAAAACTATGACTGAGGTAAAATGTCATGAGGAAAGTAAAACCAGAAGCTTAACATGTAATGGGAACTGTTTTGTAATTCAGTTTGACAGGTATTTGTAGGTGAATATATGAAATTATGAGGAGTAAAGAATAGTCCATGAATTAATGACTGAGTGCACCACCTCTGTGGACCAGACTGATGGGGCTTCATTCTGAAATCAACAGAACATTGAATTTTATTTCAGTTATTTTGTTTGGTTGGAGCTTTTTGTTTCTCTTGGGTCAAATGCTTACTCAAAATCTGATTGCCACGTCATGGTAAAGGCAATATATTTTGTTTTTTAGTTCTGCAACCTTCAGTGTAAATCAAGTAGCACTAGGGAAAGCACAGAGGAACAGAGCAGGGCCAGGTTCAATGATTAAAGGTGAAATGCATTTTCCTGCATTTTTAAAGCACAGACCTGCACTTGCTTGCTAGGAATTACAAAGCAGGGACTAAGCTTCTATTTGTATTTCTGTTTTTAAATGAATTAAGTGCTAAATAACATCCCTCTTCACCAAAACATGAAAGGGAGCTAGCTGCTGTTCAAGTCTTAGTACTGCAGGTGAGAAGGGAATGATGATGGGATGCACAGGAGTTGAAGACAATAAGTAACATTATACACTATATGTTATTTTGAACTATTTATATTTAGAATAAGTAAGCAGAATGGTTGAAATCAGTATGTTTTATACTTTTCTGTTCCCAAAATTAGTATAGCATAGATGGAGGAAAAAAGGAGACTTGAGAATCTGTATTTCATATTTACTTTACTTGGTTAGGGCCTTAATGTGGGCTAATGGAAATAATAATAAAAAAAATTGCCATTAATTGTAGTGGGATTTCCTTGGCTCCGGATGTGAAAGCAGGAAGAACTGTGAATATACTGCATTTTTAAGGTAGAAAACAAATAAACTGAAGTCTGCTAGCCAAAAATCTATTTGAAGATATAAACTGTTGACAAGTGCAAACATTAGACATAGCATCACATGGCACCTTATAATATAAATAGTGGTTTAAGTTTTACAACAGACTGGTTTCCTCTAACAGTTGGCTGAAAGATATGTGTAGTAGTTAATAGGAACCTCCTGCAATAAACAAAAAGAAAAAAGTGGTAGTTTGTGCACATGATCTGGCTCTTTTTGTGCTTAATGGCCCCCACCTGCATCATGGCACCAAGGGCAACACAGATGGTTCTGTGATTAGACTGAAATGAGAACTTTGATCAGCTGCAGAGAAGTCAGCCCTAAGGGCACAATGGTGATGGTCCTAGCCTTTGGATTTGGATTCCAGCATTGTCTTGAACTTAAGGAATTAATATTATTGGAGGGTTTGGATTATGTGACCCTGGGGTTCTTTGCATGGATGTTGTTTCTACTAATGCAATAAGTAGATTAGCTGTAAAATTCTGATTACTCCTTCCCCCTTCTCTTGAACTGCACTTTTTTCCAACGAGTCTTTTTGAGTACAATTTGGCAAAATATTTTTTTCCCCACTAAGCACTCCAGTGGTCTTGTCCATGGTGGATACATTGTTCTGTGGCACTGGTGATGCTGACAGTCCCCTGCAGAGGGTCTGCTGCTCTGAGATGGGCTGTGATGAACTCTGCTATAAAGTTTATTGAATGGTAGCAAGCTTAGTTCATTGCAGTGTTGTTGCAGCCTTATGGCAGCTCTGTCTTGCCACAGTGATTATTCCTTGGAAAGAAGGTTCTTAGGCTACTGGTCCTCTGTCAGGATGCTTCTGGCTTTTGCTGGCTATCACAAGGCCCTCAGTCTTTGCCAGTGAATGTCACAAAAAAGATAAGGCAGAACCTGATGTTCCTTGTCTTTTCATATAGCCAGGAATGGTGTGACATGTTGTTTAAAAAACTGTCAGCAGCTGACACCACTTAGAACAAAAGTCCTGTCATCATTAACAGTACTGAGGCAGAATTGGATTTAGCAATATTGAGACAGGTCTGTAAGAGACTCTTATTTCACACTGAATCCAAATTAAGGGCTAAGCTGAAAATGGACACTTGTGCTCTGAACCATTGTAGTGACCCACATTTTGTAGTGCTCGTCTGTTTTCTTACAGATGCAGACTTGCTAACTCTTGAGGAATACTTTGTTTGCTTTTCAGATCAAGTGAAATTGTTTGTATACAAACCCATGTCCCTTGTTGTCAATTTCTTCAGGAACAGATTTTCTCTGTCCATATTTTTCATGGTTTTGAAACTATTTGAACAGAAGTGTCTTCAAATAAGTATGCAGGCTTAAAAGCAATTGAAGTTTGCATTTTAATTGTAGTTATTCTATTACTTTGAACTCAGGAAAAGTATTTGCCCTCTATTGCAATTATAGCTGAGGTAGGTGAGTACGGTAGGAGCGTGTCCCTTTCTTAGGGAAATACAAACTTGATATTCTCCTGCTGGGAATGGTATTCTAGCATCTCCAAATAAATATCTGTGACAGCCAATTATTTCAACAGGCTTTGGATAATTCTGATACAGCAATAAGGGGATTATGCTAATTTTAAACATGCTTGGTTGAAATCAATTTGATTTGACATAGTTTTTAACAGTAATTCCATAAAAGTTGTTCTTCTCAATAATGTTTAATAGTGGCATTTATAGGTGCATATGTGGGCAAGAGAGAAGTAAAATAGAGACTATATTAAAGAATTGAGGTGGTTCTTGAAATCATGGTTGCTGCAATGAGGTCAAGAGGAGACAGATAAAATATGTTTGTGAAATCTTGTGTAGGGTAAGGTATGAGGATGCATTGAAGCTGAAGACCGAAGGTGATCACTTATAATTGTATACAGAGCAATTAAACTACAAAAAACTGAGAAGAGGGAAAAATAGAAGCGGAACAAATCCTCTGTTCTTGGCATGAGAAGCCGGTGATCTTCATAGAAGTTTCTCTCACCCCCTTAATAGAAAATAAAATCTCAGGAATAATTTTTAATGCAGTTTTCAGCTTTCTTGTGAAAACGACTTTCAGGCTTTGCATAGCAGCTAATCTGTGATTTTTTTTTCCCCCTGCATACTGCTTTTGAAAAAAATGCAAATAAATATGGATGTCACCCTAATATGTACTCTTAAGCCAAAGCACAGATTCAGATGTCTAGTTTTTTTCCCTGTTTATGTAAATGCACTCATATCGCAATGGGCTTTTAGACATCGTGTTCCGAAGCGCTGGCCTTTGGTGAACAGGGGCGAGGAAGCGATGTAGGCTGTGCATTTACGCAGGCACAGGTGTATTTTTAGGCTGTTTCCCAGTGAGTAACACTCGCAGCCGCTGGCGGGGCGGGGGCTGGAGCCCGCGGGCCGGCGGTGAATGGCCGGGGCCGGGCGCTCGCAGCAATCACGGGCTGCGCTGCGTGTGCCGCTGCTGCTGCTGCTGCCCCCGGCGGCTCCGAGCCGCGCCGCTGGAGCCCCGGCTCCTCGGGAATGCTGGGAATGTTGAGTCAGGGACTGGCAAGCCAGACAGCCGGGCTCGCAGCTGACTGAGGGGGGCTCGCAGCTGACTGAGGGGGACTCGCTGAGGGACGGAAAGGCGAGGGACAGGGGCACACGAGCCTCCCCCGGCTGCAGCAGGTTCCTCCGCTTGGCCCCTCGCAGGCATTCCGCGGCTCCGGCTCGCCCTGCTGCCTCCTTCCTCCGCGCGAACGGGATGCCAGCTAAACGTGATGTTGTAAAATCCATGTGAGGACGAAAGGCAGATGCAATGATTTGAAAGGTGAGAAGCTTAAACAGGAATATGGCTGGGATACATGACTGTGAATTTACTGGGATTGAGGAAATGCTGTGTATTGGTTTTTACAGCTGTCTGGTAGCTGAATCTGGAGATGAATTTGCAGAAGAGGCTTTTTATATTGCTTTGGAAATACATTGTAATAAATGGGACCAAGTGCACATCTTATTCTGGTAGCAGAGTGCCTCTCCCTACAGAATCGTCAACCAGAAACCTCTCTTGCAATTTCTATGAAGAGCAGCCATAGGACTCTAATTGCTTTTTTTTTGTGCCTAGTGTTTAAAAATATTATTGTTGTTAAAGTTTTCTGGAATAGAATAGATGAGCTTTGGAAATTCCTAGCTTAATACCTAAATAATGGATAATGTTTGGTGTTTTAAAAACCGTGTCAGGAAAAAAGGTGAAAGATTTCCCTTCTAGTGGCTGGCAAATGGAAACAGAAGCTAACAGGATGTTATTTTTCAGCTATATAATTAATGAATACTTACTGAGGTCGCTCGCTTATAATGCTGTGGTTTAAATTTTTTTTTAAAAGAAAAGATCATTTTAGGCTGCACAAGTGATGGATGTGATTCATGTGATGAAATCCACGCCTGTGTTCCCCAAGGATACATACATATTTTTCTGCAAGCACTACAGTAGTAATTTGATGGAGAAGGTTTTTTTTATTTTTTTATTAGTATGTGATTGATTTCTAGGCGGCTACCTGCTAAGCCTTGTGATGGATGGATGGGAATCTACTCCCGTAGCGGGGAATTGCTGTGTCCCTGTGATGGACGCGCCGCCCGACCACTGGCATTGGCAGAAACCAGCTCGCTGCACACGAGCGCGGCCAATAAGTGCAGCCAAGGGGAGGGCAAACCCTACTTGCCAGGGTTAGTTTTCTGGTCGGCTTCCTAAATCAGTGGTTTCGCCTCGCTATTGTCCGTTCGAGATTTGTTTTTGTTTCCATCCTCGTACCCCCAGCCCCACGTGCGTGTCCAGGGCGGCCGCCTCGAACGCGGCCCGTTCCCGGCAGCGGCGGCAGCGCAGGCCCCGCTCCGGCTGCCCCTCCTCGGAGGGCGGGGAAGGGAGGCAGGCTCCTCTCCATCGAGCCGCTTCGCCCTGGCACTTCATTCCCCCGCCGCCAGCCGAGGGCAGAGCGGATCCCCCGTGTCAGCCCCGCCGCCCTGCCCTGAGGGCAGAGCGGATCCCGGTGTCAGCCCCGCCGCCCTGCCCTGAGGGCAGAGCGGATCGCCCGTGTCAGCCCCGCCGCCCTGCCCTGAGGGCAGAGCGGATCGCCCGTGTCAGCCCCGCCGCCCTGCCCTGAGGGCAGAGCGGACCGCCCGTGTCAGCCCCGCCGCCCTGCCCTGAGGGCAGAGCGGATCCCCCGAGTCAGCCCCGCCGCCAGCCGAGGGCAGAGCGGATCCCCCGTGTCAGCCCCGCCGCCCTGCCCTGAGGGCAGATGCTGGAGATGCGCTGCCGCCCTCCTCCCTCCTCCGGGAATCGCAGAGCTCCACAGCCCGGGTTGTGGGAGCGGGGAGAGCGCTCCTGCGGCCCTTTCGCAGCCCCGGTGCGGGGAAAGCCGGGCGCTGTGCTCCGGCCCGGCCCGTGTCAGGGCTGCCCGTCCCCACGGGGACCCGCACCAATCCCTCTGCCCGGGGATTTCCTTGCACTCCCCCGTGGAAGGGCGGGCGATGGCGAGCGGTGCCACAGCCCGGGTGAAGGAAACACCGGCCCTGAAGCCCCGCCAGCAGCAAAGCTCCCTCAGCCGCAGTCCCCTCACGGCCACATCTGCTGGAGCAGTGCCTTCATTGCCCGTTTGTTCCTTCCTCCGAATAGGAGGAGAAAAAGGGCCCCTTTTTTTTTAAAGGGTCTGTTTCTGAACACGCCGATTGTGTAATGGTATATCCGATTCTCTTAAGGAGTATGTTTCTGTGGGAAAAGCTCTGTTAGTTTCTTGATGGAAGAAACTTACATTCCAAGCCTTGGCTTTGTGGGTCACTACATTAAGGGTTGTGTGTGAAAGTAACTCCACATCTCCTCAGTGCCTTAAAGGAAGCATTTTTACAACTGTTATTTTTGTTTAAAAGCTTTGTGTAAGATGGCTTTCAAAGTGAGTTAGCATTTTCACTTTTCCTAGGGGAATCTGGGAAGAAGGAGAGGCTTTCTGTCCAGTGAGTGAAGGGAACATAATTTCTTCCTCCAAAGGCTCATGTAGATAAGGGCAATCCCTGGGGTTTGTGGCTGTCCAGCTCAGGTTGAAACTACATGTTGGAACTGTGGAGAAATCCTGTGTTGTGTTTTATGAGCACACCCAGGGTGGGGTGGGTCTTCCAGTTTAGACCAGACTAATTTCTTGTTTAGTGTTTGGTTGCCTTATTATGCTCATTATCCTTGCTCTTGTGGCTTGCCAGCACTTGGAGGAGACCCACCTTGCCACCTTTTATCCTGCGGGTTGTTCAACACCTCTAATCTACTGGCAGTCAAGTTCTGGTGCGTGGCAGTGTGAGATCCATTGTGCCCGTCCCTCCTGCTGTTCCTTGCCTGTTCTGAAGGCTGTAGAAAGGTGTGGGCCATATTCTTACAGCCAGATGCTAAAAGAACACATTCAACTATTTTAGAATGTCAAATATGTGTGATGCTTAGAGAATTATCTCTTCGGCATGTCTGTCTTTGTATAAGCATGCTCAAGGTGATATTTTTTCTTTTGCTTTAGAAAGATGATCATTTCTGACCTTTGAAGGATGACTAAGAAAAAAGAGTGGGCTGCTCACCCCTCAAAGAGGGTGAGGCAACCAGCCTGTGTATCACTTCCAAAGACAACATATGTTCCCCCACCTGTATCTCTTAGGGTGTTTATGATCTATTTATCCACTATGATGCATTTGTTATCATCTCTGTTCAGTTTTTAATGCCTGGGCTACATATAAAGGGATCACAGTTACATCCACCAAGGAAATATTATTCTTATACTGATTTTTTTTTTTAAGTGACTCCTCTTATTTGTGATAATATATTTGTTTGGTGTAGGATTGTGTTAAAATATTTATGATTTAAATCTTAGTTTTTGAATGATCTCATGTACTTAGCAGTGATGAACTCACCTCAATTTATTTATATTTTGCAACACTAACGCTAGCTTATATTTTGTTAGGCCCTTGCAAAAGGGTAAGAGCTATTTGAAAGTCAAATGACTTTATAGTTTCTTTTTGAAGGTCATAGTTGAAACTAAATTCTGAAAATTAACTGTGTAGTGCTGCTTCTCTGAGTGATGCTTTCACATTAGGAAAATACAAAGGCATATCAGCAGAAATATCAGTTAAATGTTTTTCTAGAGCATTTTGTTTTTAGTCACTTTTAAAGATGTAAAGTTTTTTATAGAAAGAAGCCATCTTTTACAGTCATTCTGACATCAAGTGAGATGGATTTATGTTGGTTTGTTACTGCTTGTATGCAAGACGTAAAAAAAAAAATCGCAGCCTGTTTCCTCGGAAAGCAGCAGTTGACTTGTGGAGATCCAAGGAGATTTCTAATCGTGGATATCCAATGTTTGTATGAGAAAATGTAGGTGTTTAATGAATTAACATTGTGGAATTTAAATTTTGTTGTTGCTTTCTTGGCAGTTGATTTTGGGGATTTTTATGATTTATGTAGTGGCTTTTAGATTCCCAGCTTTGGAGTATCTTAAGCAGCCAGGAATTGCTTTGAAGTAATGGCAACAATTGGGAACCACATCTTTCAGGGACATTCTGTCAGGTGCTGAGCTCTGCCAAAGGAGAGAGGAGGAGCTGAGATGTTTTAGAACTTTCTGGACAAGGCTCTGTTACTGCTAGACTGTTGATGTTCACAGAAACTTGGAATTCCTTCATAATATTAGAAATTTAGGCTTTGCCATGGACAGATTATGTGTTGTCCCTTTAATTTAAAATGACAATAAGGGAGATTTGTAGAGTTGGAGTTTCTGTGCTTTTAGGAAAGCAGAAGGAATGCATCTAAGAATTTGAGGTGTATGTCAGAGTTTCAAGTTGGGATTGGGTATGTGGGAGTCTTTGACATTTTGGGTGTTTAGCAAAGCCGGAGCTTTTCTGTGAAATCTTAAGGCTAGGTTTTTGAAAGGCGATACTTACTTTCTAGATTATCTTAAAAGCTCATGCTAAGACAGTCTTGCAGACTGGCCTTCGCTGGAAATGTTTCAGACTAGTTACCATGTGGCTTCCTTAATGACCAATGTACTTTTTATTTGGTCAAAACACCCCACTTTCAGCAAATACTCTTTGATTTTTTTTTTTTAATGCTTCCCACTGTCCTGCTCATTATCCTATTCCTCGAACTGAAGTCACAGTGCAGATGTAGGATCTAGGAGCTAAGTTCTACAAAAATGGAAAATGAAGAGATTTTCCAAGTGATTTAACTCTATCTCATTGTGTGAGAAATGTCACGGGACATTGGAGTATAAGAATTGATGGAAGTAGTGTGTATATATAAATATGTATTGTGTAGGTACCTGTGGAAATTGTGCTGTAGTTTCAGGAGGTACTGTGGAGATGGGATGGGCAGCCTCTAGAAGAAAGCATTGTCTGTGGTGATTGCTTAGCTGGATATAATGTGCAATTTATTGAAGGAAGTGAAAGAAATGTAACAAATCTGTCTCTTCTGGATTTAGTCCAAAAGTGCATTTTGCACAGAGCACTGGTAGTGTGTGGGGCAGTTTCCCTCCAAGTGAATAACTCAGTTCACTTAGAATGCTGACTAATGGGCCATAATCTTCTCCATACATTGAGAGGTTTACAGAGCACATCTTGGTTGTTTAATTCCAATTCCTTGGGGAGGTTTAATATGTCTGTACTTGTGGTTACACTATTTGGTATGTTTGATTGTTTCATTGCAAGATTTGGAGGCCATAGAACTTGAATTTGCAGGAACTGATTTTTTTCTTGGTCATGTGTGAGTTGAGTCCTGCTAGAAATTTTGCTGCTGCCCCTTCAGTTTCAGTGTTGCTATGTAAACACTTTTCATGGTCAGTAAAATTAATTTACTGGCAATCTGCTTAGATATATATTTCATTATCTCTTGGCACATGCAGTGTCTGAATTATTTAATTACTTTATAAAACAGCACAGGTCTGTGTTATTTCTGTGATGGTGAGACTTCTGACTTAAATGGTTTTCTGTAGTGCAGTCTTTTCCTCAAAATATATTGCTGAAATACAGTTTTTACCACTTGCCTTCTTTGAGCAATTCAGATTAGTGGACAAATATGACCTGGTAAATAAAGCAGTTTTTTTTTTTGTTGACCAATGTCCAATAATAGTGGAAGAAATGGGTACTCTCAGGGGCTTTTCTTTGCTGTGTAAAGCAAGTTTATTTTTGATGGTTGAGTCTTGGCAGTCATGATGTACCTCAGCTTTCATTTATAGACTTCATTTGAAATCTGCTCAAACCATTTGTTTTTCCTTAAGGAAACAGTTACAATAACATCTGTCATCAACTTCAAATGTTAAGTCAGGTGCCTGTGAGGACTTATAAATTGCACTTGTGAACTGGTGTGTTTGTGCTTAGCTGGGTGTGAGCCCAAAGGGGGCAGATTGGGCCGTGCTGTGGAATTACGAGCCAGCCACCAAATGCTTGGGGAACTCTTCAACTCTTTTGGCGAATAAATAAATAGAAAGGCAGTTCCTGAAGTGCAATGTCTTCTAATGGTTCCAGGATGCTGGTTCTATGATGAATTGAAAGCTAATCTGCTAAATCACTTGCATTGCTTACAGAGCCTGTAAGTTCCTTGGACAGCTTTGATCTGATGTGGCTGAAGCACAGCCAGATTTTCTTTGGCATGGTGCTGAAATGTGCATACTTTTGTATCTGAGCAAAGGGAACAGAGGAGAGATGTTCTGCGTGTTTTTAAGTTGTGGTGGTTTCAAAGCGTGCCAAATGCACAAATATGCTTCTTGTTTTGTAGTGTGAATAGGCATGTTGCTATTCTAGAATCAAATAAATGTAAGATGCAGGATGGATGTTTAGCCTTGTTAAATATCCCAGTATTTAAGTATTCTAAGAAACTGCTGGGGGCTGCAAAGGTAGTCTTAATAGCTGATCCTATGATTATTTTGTTACCTTTTTGATGAGAATGGAATCTTTCTAGCAAAAAAAACCCACCTTCAGCTTGCAGATGTGTAAGCCCGTGTTTAGTAACATCCATGAGAGTAGCTTAGTGATTTCAGTTGAGAGTACTCCATTGTGTGGGAGTGTCTCTGTTGGTTTCTAAAGCATTTTTATAAGTGCATATTAAAATTAAAAGTATGACAGAATATTTTAAAGCATACTTACTTAATATCAAAATAGACAAATTTACAGGTCAAACTGTGAACTCAGTCAATTTTGTTTTACACTATTTTCAGTTCTTACGTTATTTTATTAAAATGAATGTAGTCTTTAATATGTATTTAATATATATATTATCAGCTGAACAGCTTTTTGTTTCAAAGAATTGATATAAATGTTGACAGTATAGGAATGACAGAACAAGTCTGGTCTTTCAGATTTTTTCTAGAAAACTTTTAGATTTTCTAAAATCATGCTTAAGGTTTACCTTCTCAAAGGATAATTCAGTCTATAACTGTGTTTCAGCAAGTTATTTAGTCATTCAAGTAAGCTAAATGCTGACTAAAGCAAAGCACAACTGTGCTAATAATTAGGTATAACCTTCAAGTAATCCTGAAGAATGTTGTGTACTTTTACATTTTAATATTTTTACCCAAAGCAGACTATTTTATTAAAAATTCAAGACATATGACTGTTTTTCTTTAATAGTCGTTAAGTGAAAAGTACTGGTTTGCCATGTGCCTTAGAATAATCCTCCACAAAATACTGGAGTTGGTAAATGCAGGCTTGCATTGATAAATGAGAGTTGTTATTGAGCAGGGAATAAAAGGCAAGTGATAAACAGTTGCAGGATGGAAGGCATGATGAATACAGACTAGGATCCAAAATTCAGCACACAAGACACCTGCATACCTGCAAGGACAAATGTTAGGGAATATTTCTCTGGAAAACCAAAAGCTTGCCAGGTCTTTAGAAATACCTGTATATCCTGGGAAGGTCTTGATGATGCAGGGAAGTTGAGAACTGAAATTGAGAAAACTCAAGAGGGACAAGTTGTGTTTTGGAATTTGTGTTTCTATCCCTTGTTGCTTGTGATTCACACCATCCGTCCTCCCACCCATCAATAAAAAATAGAATCCCAATGCTGAGAGTTGCAGAGAGCAGATGGGCAGCAAAACAATGACACAGAATGTGGGACTGGGAGCTCCAGTCAGTTAAAGCTGAGGTGTTCTACCCTGAACCCCTGAAACATCCCTGCTGCTGTGGAGTGACTGAAACCAGAGAGGAAGGGATGGTGAGAAATGCTCAGCTCTAGCAGGTAACTTGTGCAGACTGTACGTGGTTGTGTTTGCCCAGATTTGGCGGATAGGCTGCCCTATAGCTTTTTATAAAGATAGTGTGTTCTCTAGCATAACAATTAAAATTAGATGTGATGGTTCTGCCTTCCTTGGCTATAGAAGCCTTTTTTTTTTTATGTTCCATTTTCAGGTCTTTAATATTTTAAATAACATCAGAAAAATAAAATTAAACAGATTTGAAATTTCTCAACTCCTTTAAGCATCCTAGAAACCCCAGAAAAACTTGTCACATGCAAGACAGCAGGAAAGAATTGTTTTAATGGAAGTGTTAGAGATAAAATGTTAAGAATTGGAGTTTTAGCAACAAAGAGACCTAACTTAAAATTTAAAAAGTTAGAGATGTCAACTGGCAGAATTTAAATACTACTTATATTATTTAAAGCCTATTTGTAACCATTATAGTGTTTTAAAACAATTACAATGTCTCAAACATTTGTAATAAAGAGTAAGATGCTTTGAAAGAAGTGCACCTCTCTTGAACACTAAACTTGTTATAAACCCATGAAACTTGTATAAAAGAGTTAAAAAGGTATTGTTGACCCTTGACTTAAGTATATTTGAGAGTAATAGAATTGACAATCCTGATAATAGTGTCAGAACTGCTTGCTTTTCAAGATTTTTAATATGGCATTTTGAGCAAATATTTCAATTGGTGGAGTTTTCTGATTGCATGACAAGTATTCATTGCTGTCACGGCACCTGACAGCATTAGAATGCCTGACAGCTTTATTTTCCATATGTGTCATTAAATGAATATTGAGCAGCCACTCCTCCTTTTGCCTTCATATTTTCTTCTGTGTGAAAGAGAAATGAAAGGCAGGCAGGCTTGGTGAACTGCTCTGTGAGGTGATAAATGCCAGCTCTTACATTTAGCACTGATGGGAGTTCAAGGGTGTGAGCAGCTTGCAAGATTAAAACAGGATTTGGAACTAACTTCATTTACAGCTACATAGGTGCAATTTTTACAACAAGCTACAAGAGAGGAGATGATTTTGTCTGTTAATAAAAAGAAATGTATTGTGCAGTCTCTAGTAAAACTTAAATTTACATATGTGCAGATTCAGGATACTGTAAGGAACCTAAGTGAAAATGTTACTTATGAAGTTGTCATGTACATTTTGCTTTTCAAACTTGTAAGGAATAGTGGAGTAGCAGGAAGAAATGGATTATTTTCTTTTTCGGATTAAAAATAGATGGGGGAGAAGAAGTGAATTGGTAAGCAGGAAAAGAGTACTTTGTCCTTTTAACAGAAACTATGCTGGTCTTGTACTAATACCATATGAAGAGCATTTTATTTGTTTATTTTTACTTTATTTAAAGATGACATGCTAGGCTGCTCGCTCAGATTAATGAAAAAAGGAAGGATACTCTGCCACAGATTTGTTCTCTGTATCTAGTTTGTATCAGCTTGCTGCCTTTTTTTCTTTTACATCAGCACAGATAATAAAGGTATGTAAAGAAAATATTCTCTGCTGTGAGAATGTATTGTGCCACTACGAAAGCAGCAGGATACCCAGGTAAACCAAAAGAAAGTGCTAGAAAAATTTCTGACTCTCAGTCACTACTTTTAATAGGCATGTGCTCCTGGTCTTCTGTGTACAGAGATGTTTTTGTTCTGAGAGTATTTAAAATGTTATCAAAATCAACAAGTCGTTATTGTTTGCTAGGACATGTTTTTATGGAACACATCTTTTTCTGTGAATCTCCTTCCTTTTGTGGTGCCTCAAAGGGCTGTCCTGGCAGAGAAAACAGGAGCATTGTGTTCTATATCACCTCTTCTTTTTTTTTTTTTTTTCTTTTTCTATTTTGCTTCTTTTGGTTTATATGTGGGAAGCTGTATAGTACTAAACAGTTTAAGATAATTTGGAATTGGATTGATAATTTCTGTGCTTAACTGTCACTGTATATTGTCTTGGGAGGTTAACTCTGAAGAAGAGCTTTCCTTAAAGCTTTTGGTACTTTTGCAAATGTTTGAGCACTTGGCTCAATGTTAATATTGGCAAGTAGTTGTGCAAAGCTATTAAGTATTTGGCTGATACCCAAACTTCCTGCTGACTAGGTGATTCAGGCCACAGGAGGGGCCACTAAAAGCCTAAATCATCCCTCAGCATGTAAGAGTGTAACCAGTGAAAAATCAGAACTTAGGGATTCTGTGGATACAGTATTGCAAGGAAACTCTGTAATTATGTTAAATGTAGAAGCAAGGATTTGGAAACTGAGTGAGATCTTCTAGTAGCATAATATTAGAATCCTGTGCTCCAGGCTTCTATAAAAATCGAAAGCTAAAAGACAAATAAAATGACTTGTCAGACTTGAGCCCTGTGGGTGATGTGAGCCCATGATGTTGCTGTCTGCAGAGTGCAGGTGATCAGGTGGGGCAGGAGTGTGGGAATTAAGGCAGGCTGAAATTGGAACAATCATCAAGAGGGACTTTGGCATGGATGCTGTCAGGCTTGCTGGGGCTTTCAAGGTTGAGAGCTTGGGCCAGATTGTCTGGTGCCTGCCCTCCTGCCCCCAGCTGAGAAGGTATGCCTAATTTTCTGGATCCCAAAAGGATCCATTTAAAATGCAGCTTTGTTTACAATGCAGAGTAAGAAACTCATGATGATCATAGTTAATTTTACATCATGTACATTAAAGGCATTTCTTTAAAATACTGAGCCAAGCAGATGAGTATCTGTTTTGTTTTTGTTTTTTTTTCTCATACTAAGTTGATTTGGATTTCAAAACTCAGCTTTTATAAGAAAATGCATGTACTAGGTCTCAAGTCTGTTTCTACCAGACTGAAGGAAGCTGGTGACTTTTTTTTCCTCAGAGAAGGTTTTTCCTGACTACTGCAACACCTTCAGCTTGGGTAAAAAGTTATTACTTGAGAGTATTAGTATTCTTTTCTCCCTGTCCAATTAAAATAACAATATAAAATAAATCTATCTTTCAAAATAGAGTGGTCTATATCTCACCTGTCCACTCTGAGTTCAACCAGAATGGTTCTGTGGGAAGATGGGATCTCTCCTCTCTCGTTTTCTCCAGGCAGTAAATGATGATCTGTGTGGCAATTGTTGAGGTCCTGAGGCTGATATTGCTTCTTCATGTCTCCAGTTCCTGATGTGCTGAGACACACAGTAAATCTTCCTGAAGCTGGGAAGGCTCCATGTATAAGCAGTAATGAGCAGAAAATGTGGATGCTTTTTTCCCCCTTTCATAAAGCAAGGGTGTATGGCTTTTACTGTATCTCCAGTTTTATCTGTAAGTACACATGTTGAGAAAGCATATTTCATGTGCTTGCCTTTTTGAGGTGTTTGCAGGAAAACCAATCTGTATGATTGGGATTTGTAGAAGGTAATGAACTGCAAGTGAAAATGAAGAAACCCTAAGAATTTTTTAAGTCAGAGTTTTCAGCTTTGATCTGTGAGCTGTCCTTAGCATATTACACTAAGAAAATCAAGAATATTATCAGTGTGTTTGTGTTTACAACACAGAGGTCTCTGTTTTCATTAGAATACTTCTAGCAGGAAAATAAAAGGAAAATTCTGTTTCTCTTTTCCTGTTGCTTTTGGAATTCTCACAAGCTTACAGAAGTTACTACATTCCATCAGCATTTGAACGTTGTTAAAGAAGCTCAGTGAGAGGTTAAGCCTCCCTTTGGGTGAGGAATGAAGAGCTTTTTTCAGTAGAGATCAGTGGTGAGCACTGGAGTGCTAAGCAAGATAAGTGTTCTCTGATATAAGAACTTCCAAAACTTCATGCAAGTTGAGAAAAGACCACAACTAATAATCACTAAAAGGCAAAACAAGTACCTAAAAATACATCTCAGAGACATAAGCAGAAGGCTAAGTTAGCTATTAAGTAACTCTACAGAACATAAATTACTGATTTATCAGAAATTAAAAGGAAAAACAGTATGGATGTTATATAAGATACCTCTGTTTCTGAGGATCAACAATTTTTTACTAAACCCCACCACTTGTTTATCATATCTGCTGTATCTAAAAATATCTTATTGTGTGCAGTTTAAATTGACACTGGTGGTTCCTGCTGAGGGTGTTGTTTTTTTCACCAGACTAGAGTGTAGTGTTTTTTATGGGATGTTTGTTTTGTTTGTGTTTTTTTGATTGAGAAGGTGGAGTGTATTCTATCACTTCAGAAGATTTGTTGTTGCCTTTTCTCAGGAGCCAGTGGAAGGAACAGGATCTTCAGCTCTGGTCTCATGGGAGATTTGTCTTTGAAGGAGCTGTGGAGCTATTTCAGGCAACTGGAAAGATACAAGGATGGTTTTTTCAGATGGGCTGATGAGTTATTTGGCCAGAGGATGTCTGGCACTTGAGAATTAGGATAAGCAGTTGTATTACCCCAATCACCATGATGAGAATTTTTTTTTATTGGCCAATGTGTTGAAGCTGAGACAGCTGCTCAGGTTCTTGTGGTGGACAAGCTGTGGGTCATCTCTTGAATGCTGCATGACAGCTGAGAAGAGGGACAGATTGGGACAGTAATGTTAAAATGCTGAAACTTGAACAAGTAAATCAACAAGATTCCTTTCTGTCTGTCTTGGGAATGTGTTCTGGAGGCTTTTAGAGGGTGGTTCTTAATGTCAATAATAAATATTTTTCTTTCTATATATTTCATATTGTTGGTCATTTAAGTCCATTAACATTCCAGTTAAGGTATGTTATTGGGCCCATGTTGTTCATTCCAACTTAGCTGAACAAGCTTGAGCTCAAAGTTTTCTAGCAAGAAAGAAATTAGGAGTTTTGATTGAAATTAGTTTGAAAATGCATTTTTAATTAATTGTCCTAAACATAAAACATACAGTATATTTTATTTTTGGAGTTATTACTCTAGTAAATTGGTTTTTATGATACATGATGATTACTTGTAAGCTTATTTTCCAACATGAAAATTTAATTTTATAATTTTTTTTTTCAGGTCTGTCTTTGGAGGAAAACCAAATTTTGCCTACTGGAAGAATGCAGTGAAACTGCCAGTATTTCTAGCCGGAGTTATAAATTTAATATTCAACTTTAGCGTTACTAGTTTCTTACTTAATAGTACCTCAAAGTAGAAGAAAAATGTATGGAAGTGCAAGAACAATCGGCAACTTGGAAGGAAGCCCTGCCAGGTCTCCCCGCTTGCCAAGGTCCCCCCGCCTGGGTCACAGGCGGACCAGCAGCGGCGGAGGGGGCGCAGGCAAGACCCTGTCCATGGAGAACATCCAGTCCCTCAACGCAGCCTATGCAACATCTGGACCCATGTACCTGAGTGACCATGAGGGCGTGGCTTCCACCACTTTCCCAAAGGGCACAATGACTCTTGGAAGGGCTACAAATCGAGCTGTGTACGGTGGCCGAGTCACAGCCATGGGGAGCAGCCCCAACATTGCTTCTGCTGGACTGTCACACACAGATGTCCTTTCTTACGCTGACCAGCACGGAGGGCTGACCACATCCTCACACCACCACCACCACCAGGTTCCTTCCATGCTGAGGCAGGTTAGAGACAGCACCATGTTAGATCTGCAGGCTCAGCTTAAGGATCTCCAGAGGGAGAATGACCTCCTCAGAAAAGAACTGGACATTAAGGACAGCAAGCTGGGGTCCTCTATGAACAGCATCAAAACTTTCTGGAGTCCTGAGCTAAAGAAAGAGAGAGTGTTGAGGAAAGAAGAGGCAGCCAGAATGTCAGTTCTTAAAGAACAGATGAGAGTTTCCCATGAAGAAAATCAGGTAAGTAATTATGTAAGTTGGTGTTGATTTGCAACCAAGCAATTGATGTTTTCCTTTTGTCCTATATCCAGTGCTGGCACACGTTTGATATTTGGCACAAGAATTCTATGTCTTGCTGCATCTGCTTCTGACTGCTAAACTGCAGAAAAGCACACTAATAAGAATCCAAATGCAGGTTATATTTTCCTTCATGCAGCATCCCTTCATGTTTTAGATGGAGAAAATAATTGTTGTTACCCTTTCTCTTATTTTTGAAACTTTCCCTAGGGTTTTTTTTTTTTTGCAACAACTGTCTAAATGTTGTCTTGGCAACATTTTCTGAAGAGGCAAATGAGCCACTTTTGAAAAAGTATAAATAAACATCCAGAGGCATATTTTGTTTAAGCTGTGCAGGGATTTAACAGTTTTCAAGTTCAAAGAAGATAAATCCTTATATTCAACTTTCTGTATTTCTGCACTACAAAATAACATGAAAGTTTTCAGTAACATTTCAGTTACCTGCATTGTATAAAATCAGTATCTTGTAAATATATATTTCAAATCCTTCTATTCATGATGTAACATTTTCCTGAAATTATAAGATGGTTCAAATGTTTTAATCTGGATGGATGAATCTGTAAAATCAAACTTTGAGACTTAGTTATATCAAATATACAGATATATGTACAAAACTAGATTAAACAGCAGCACAGAATAGATAAAAAAAATTATCCTTCCTTTCTCCACACACTTTTTGGCTTCTGGTCTTATTTTAAAGCTGCTCCTTTTTAGACCATCTGTTAACTTTCCCCAGACAAAAACACAGTCCTGTGTTTCTCTCACTTCCAGATTCCAAATCTAAACTCCTTTGCTGGCAGGCAGCAACAACTAAGATTTTTAATTTACTTCGTTTGTGATCAGTTAGAGCTTATCAGCAAACTTTCCACCTTTTAGGCATGTCATGAACCTAAATATCTACAGAGCTGACAAGTCTCTTACCAGGTACTTCAGTAGGAAACTGACTGGGTTGTCATCAGGAATTCAGCCCAATGAATTAATTTATTGCCTTCTTGTGTGACTTTTGTATCCAGACTGATGATAGTTGCTGATTGATAGCAGATTCACTAGGATGCTGCTAGAGCCAATATTACCAAAAGGATGCATGGTGGAAGTTCTGTTTCTCAAGAATTTTGTTAGATATTTTAATGGTGGTAGTTGGTGTCACCTTAGGAGGAGGAATATTCTAATACACTCATGTGTTTCTTATGGAAATGTCACGTTAATATCTTATACTGGCATTTGGATTTTGAGTCTGGTATTTAGAGACTTTGTCACACACCAGTGAGGTTGTGTTTATTTTTTCCCCCTAAATACTAGTTTTCCTTATCTTGAGAGCAAAGTAAACTAGTGGCTCAGTAATGAGTTCATTCATGTCATAACTTTTTGAAAAATGCTCTTATTTTCTTCTTACAGCAAACCTGAAAAAAATCAATGTGTTTTGCCCTATGTGTATATTTAACACGAATCCTTACTCTATGATACAATAACACAAAGATTGGGTAGCTCAGGATTCCATTGCTGACAGTGTCCAAACATTCACAAAGAGGCCAAGTATTCAGCAGTATCTCCAGAGAGAATTCCTTATGATCCAGCTGCTGGTTTTGTGCTTAATAACTCGGTGGCCTTTAAATTCAGCTGGTTACTTTTGGACCTGTTTTAAATGCCAGTGGCCACAGGCTCCTATAGCCCAACACACCTGTGAGGAACCACAGCTTTTCATTTGGTTTTGCACTAGACTTTGGCTGCTTTTTCTAGGATTTCCTGTTCCTTGTGCTGAAAGAAGCAATAAATAATTGATGTCTGGTGCCAGTCTCAGTGCCACTTAGGACTTCACAGTGCCATCATCACATCCCTCCCTCAGCTCTTTTCCAGACAGGAGACTCTTACCATGTGTGATAATTCCCTGTGAAATGGTAACATGATGTTTTTCAGACCCATTACATGTTTGGAATTTTTTTTTTAGGCGAGGAAACCAAAGCAGCTTATGTTTTTGATAAGGTGTAAAATGAGTTGTGTTGATGTTGTAGTGTTTGCCCTTTTATTCTGTATGTCTCTCACAGTAATTCCCAATAATTAGTTTGTTCTTTCCAGTTTTGGATATATTTCTAGTTTTTTATTTCTGAAAGTGTATGTTTTCAGCGCCTGTACTTTCATGTCACAGCCCACATTTATTATCTTTTGTTCTTCATATTCTTTGTGATATTTTCTGGCATCATAACTGGAGTTATTTTATATGTGTTGATATACATAGGGGCAAGAGGTACTCTACATGTTTTTAACTATTTAAAGTGATTCTTCCTCTTGGAATCATCCCTTTGCCATGTCTCAAACAGAGGTTTTGGGTTTTTTTTTTTTTTTTTTTCCCTAGGTAGGTAGTTATTCCCTCTAGTCTGGCTTGGATTGAAGATTCTAATCATGTGTGATGTGTAGGTGACTTAGTGTAGAAGGTTTCAGTGGAGAACAGAAGGCCATGAGGTGCAAAGTACTGCAAAGACACAAGACATTATTCAGCAGTATTCATTTCCAAGGTTGCTGCCTGTCTGTCAAGAGGGAAAACTAATTTATTGATTTGGATTAGCTGCTTCAATGCATTAATGTTGATCAGTTGATAGGCTGCTTTTATGCAATTGCAAAACTGAATCTATGACACATTAAAAGAAATGAATATTAAGCCCTACTGCACAAAATAAGCTCCTTTTATCCATTTAAAAATATAATTATTTAATATTACATGATTAATAAGAAATGGACACTGCAATGAACAGTGTCTTTTTCAGTCATGGTATGGTTGTATGTTGGTAAAAAGAAATGGGTGAGCAAGATCCTTTTTTCCCTTACAGAAAACCAGGTAATTTTAATTGACTTAATGTGTTCTTTGAAAACATATTACAAATTCTGATCTTTTGAAATTTAGTTCCTATCCTGATACTGCAGGAGTTTACTTCTGATTAATGAAATGGAGAGAGGATAAAAAGGATAGTGAGCAGTTCCTCTGAGGCTTATAGTTTTCAATATAAAATTTTCTTGAAATAGACAAAAGTTATTCTGAGAAACTATCTGTAGCAATATGGATAATTTTGATGCTGCAATTAGCAGAATAGAGCTGATAAAATAATCAGTAGGGAAGGGAATGTGTATTTGTGAATTCAGAACTGTGAGACTGTTATTTAACATGCTCTTCATTTTCACTTTGATTCATGACAAGTATTTAAATAGAGCAATAAAGGAAAACATACTAACAAATATTCTGAAATGACATTTCCCTTCTATGTACTAATTAAACTATGTTCCTAATAAAACATTTATTAGGCTAAGGTATATATTTAAAAATATTTTTTAGGTATTTTGTTTATGCCCTTTGAAATTCTTGTGGGTTCATCGTAGTAGAATGTGTAGGGAGTTGCCAACTCTTGGGTAATTAATGTGAATTCATAGATAGATATTGCCTTCCTTAATATGCCCAAGTATGCACTTGATGACTGGTTGGAAAGCATCTTTCTTTGGTCAGAGGAGGATTTTTTTGAGTATAAACACTTTTCAGCCCATCTGATTGTGTAAATGTGTGAAACAGCAGGGATTTTGAAGCTTATTGTGAATATTAATGAAGTACTTGGTTACACAGCTCAAAGCTAGGAGCCTGAGGAATGGAAGTGGTATGCTTGGGGTTTACTGTGCTACCTGAGCTGTTTTCATATTAATAATATTAAAAAAATTGGCTCTATTTTTACTGAGTCTCTTCAAGAAAAAATGCTTCCTATGTCAAACTTTAATATAGTATTTTTAACCAGTGAAAGCTTCTTAAGGTGTTTTAAAGCCAGTATGTTCATCACATCCATTCACCTTATTTTCTGGTTTTCACTGTACTGTTGTTTCCTGCTTTCTTCAACTTTTAAAAAATTTCTGTCTTGAGCTGCATGTGTACTTGTTGATTTTAACTTTATTTTGCATGTTTCCACTGTTTTCTTCATTTAAACTCATGTACATTGATGGCAATTTAGGTAAGTGCAAAATATTTATTTTTTATTTTGTTTATTAAATGTGACAAAGTGCTTAAGCTTTTAACCACACAGAGTAGATCAAACAGTCATTATCTGAACAGGAAAGTAGAATTAAATCAGTGTATTTTTAAAATTATATTGGAAATAATGATGTCTGAACTGGGAAGAGGCCGAAAGAGCAGGACTCAGGTGCTGAGGAGGGAGGCTGTGTACTGGGTGAGGAGCTGAATGAGCTGTGCCAGGAGGATTTGTGTTGCCTTTTGCTGTTGTTGCTGATGAGGAGGGAAGGCTCCTGGCTTTGGTGGGGAGTAGAATTTCATAAGGAGGGGCCGTGATACTACAGATAACCAAGGAAATTTTGAGGGAGTAATAACCCACGAGGGAATGTAGGTACTTTTAACCTTTATTTTCCCCTCTGTCTCAAAAAGCTTGGTAAGTATCGAGCTAGAAGAAGGAATAATAGGAATGTGATTCTGTAACTGTGCAAGTACTTGTTTAGTCTTGGCTGAATCTTTTTGGTGGTATTCTGGTTTAGTTAGTGGTACTCACACATGTTAAAAAGTAGAAACTAATCGTTTAATCTGTGTAAAACTGTATCACTTGTTAGTGGTAAGTTGGAAAGGATAGCAATAATAAGTTAGACATTTTTGAGGTATAAAGAGATCTGAGGAAAGTAATTTTTGATTTTGTTCTGCTGCCCTTAATATTTCATAAAAAGCTTAGGACCATGAATTGTAGTGTTTAGAAGGCACCGTGTGTAGCTGTCAACTGAAAGAGTACTATTTTATTTAGAACAAAAGATACTTTATTCATTATGTTGGAAACTAAAAATTATTGAATATTGCAAAATACATACTTTAAATTCAGGATATAGGCCATTCTCAATTATCCAGTGTCAAAGCTAGCATGAAACTTCATTTGCATTTTGAAGTCTTAGAATGAGTGTCAGTGAGTGTTCTTCATAAAGAAAAATAAAAAAGACCAGTAATATTTTAGAGTGGGTGGATTGATTATAGCAGAAAGATTATTGCAGTGGAAGGTGGTTGGAACTGTGTGAGGCTCTGTGACTTGAAACTGTGAACTCACCAGCTTTGAACATAGTCATGACCTTAACTAATACTTGGTGGTTCACCCCAAAATGCTACAAAAGCTTCTGCTCTTTTGTGGAGTTTTTTTTTTTTTTTTTGTCCTGTAATGGTGGTGATTGTCTTGAAACTGAAGTACCACATGAGGAGTTTGCTGAAAGGCTATAGGTTTATTATTTATTTTTGAAGATATTACAGCTGAATTTAGTGACTTCATCCTGTCTGTTAAACTTCCCTTGCAGCTTCAGTTGGATCCTGCATTCTCTGTTCCCCATCCGATGCATTTTATTCTGCTGTTGAGCAGTGATTGTTGTGTTGCTGTATGGGTAAATCCCTTTAACAGAGGCTGGGATTTTGACAGGGTCTCAAAAGACGACTTCAGAAAAAACATACATCTAGTGGAATATTAGTTGGGATGCAACTGCCTTTAAGTTACCCTTGCTTTATGCCTGTAGCCCTGCTTGAATGTGTTTCTGGATTCAGCACCTACTGCCAAGTCATGCCTGCTGTTTCTACCCTCTCCTATCTTAAATTAGGCAAGTCCAGCTTCAGTTCTGTCCTAGAAGGTACTTTATGCTGTCAGAATCACTTAAGGAAATCAGGAGACAGATAACTTGGTATAAACCATTTTAAACTTTTTTAGAATTAAGTGATACTGCATACCTCACATTAATCGTAAATGGCTTCATAATGCTGGAGTTTGTTTGGAAAGCAAGTATTACAAAACATTCATGAAGTCTGCTGGAGATGTTAATTAAACCTTTAATCTCATCAATAATGCAGTTTCTCACAGGTATCATAGATAATACATCAAACGTTATCCTTGATGAATTTTTTTTCCACTGATTGTAATGGAGCCAGTAGTTTATGGAGTATTTTTTTAAAAGGGTATTTTTGTTTCTCTTAATTTCTCTAGTTTCCTTGAGGTCTTAGATTTAATCTAAAAAAAATGCTGGAAATGACTTCTCAGAATTTTCCATCACGTAAAGTGGAAGAAAAAAAAAGGAAGAAAGTACAGAAAAAAGAGTAATTTTTCTCATTTTATGTTTTTTAGTCTTTACTAGCAAGATTTCAGATTATTGCCTTCCTTTTGGCTCTTCTAGCTTGTATTTTCTGACAGTTGTCCCCAAGTCATTGAACAGGCAATTGATAATGCCATATTCAATTAGCCTGCAATACAGAACTCCTTCTCTGGGCTGTTTCTGAGAAACATGACCCTTTTGGCTGTGCTGAAAAGCATTCTATTTATTTTTTTATCTATGTATGTAATTTAAAGATAAACTTGCATGACACTTCCAACCTTCCTCTTTTCTGTTGGGCTCCTGAATTCAGAAGATGAATTTCAGATTGTTGTCAGGGTAAGGACAATGTTGTGATGGAGACTTAACCTGTTGGTCATTGATTCAATTTTCCTCTGAGTTTTGCATTTCTGGGAGCCACACTTGGTTCATGTCGTGCAGGGTCAGATTTGGACTGTTTGTCTTTTGCTCTCTTGAAGGTGTCTGGCATTCCTGACTCTGGCACTGTGTGTTCAAGCAAGTCACTTGTTAAAGCTGTCAGCTGCAAGATAGTATTTATTACTTGAATTTATTGCTGGAATATCTGTCAGCTGAGTTGGTAAGGAAATTAGGATTCAGGACCCCTTGGCATGTTTTATAAAGGATAACTTCAAGCTGGATTGCTTGTGGCAGGAGCAAATAAGTCTTTTGATTCTACTAATTTTAGAGTATTTGGCTGTGGGAAGGAGAAAATATTTACTTTTTGAATTTCCTTAAGCGTCTGCCACAGGATAGTTACTGCTTTCACTCTTGGTGTTGGAAGATGATAAAAAAGCTAACAAAACACATGTTAAAAGAAGGCAGTAGATTTCATGTGAAGTGCTCTTTGTACCCTGAAGGAAAAGGAGTAAATGATGGGTTTGCTCAAAGGAAAATCCTGAGGCAAATCAATATGAACATTTCAGTGTCAGAGACTCAGAGAATGCTAAGGTCTTGTAAGGTCTGTATTCCAGTCTCGTGCATAATTGAATGAGAGAGTGGGGTCTCCTCACATGACTTTTCTGTAGAAGAAAAGCAGAAGTCAGCAGAACCTGTGGGAAAAGCATAACACACATTGGGGAGCAGCAAACCCTAAAACAAGGCCCCACTCCTGTCTCCATTTAATTGGCTGCAGCATTAATTGTATACAGCACACGTGTCACTGCAAAAGCCTGCATTTGAATTGAGAGAAGCACAGAAAGAGGCAGAGCTGTGCTTTAAAAGTTAGATCTCATCTGTATTTCCATTTAAACTGTAATGGAGATAACAGCCTTTGCAATTTGTAGGTAGAAGGGCTGAAAGAATAGTCCTGTTAGTGTGAACTTCCTGTGTGTGACATTAACTTCAGGTACCTGGTTACTGGTAAATCATAATGGTAATTCAGTCAGGATTCCCTCTGTGGTCTAGGATTCCCTCTGGATACTTTAGAAGGTGGAGGTGAACTAGTGGGTTGTATTTAAATCATGATACACCAAAGCATAAATAAAATATTTCCGTCCAAACTTGAGAAATCAATGGTTGCAATCAACATGTCTGTAACGAAAGCCTGCTTTTCTATTGATGTGTGTATGTAATTATGCACACATGTACATTAAAAAATTATACATAGGTTATGATGATCTGGCTGTTTAGCATTAAATGCTCACTAAATTTCTCACCTGAGTGACAGAAACCAGACTGTATCTTGAGGGAAATCAAAATTCCCAATTACCCTTTGTTTGGAATCCAGAATTCTTTCCACGTCATTCTGAAAATTTTCCTTCTTGTCAGCACAGCTCTCTGGGCTATGTATTACGTGCTACCTATTGAAAAATTAAGGTTTATAGTGAGTTTGATGTTAACATGAATAAATTTGTTTTAATATATAGTGTGAAAAATCCAAATAAATCCACAACCTTTAATATTTCTGATAATTTCTACTATAATGACAATTACAATATACCACTAAAATGATATTACAATTCTCTGGAAATCTCAAGTTCTTCTTAAACAACTTGTTTTCAGAAACACATTGGGTTGTATGCTGGTACAAATTTTGCTAGCAGGAGAGATTTGGAGTGATTTTTCATCATTGGTTTGCAACCACTGCTTCATACATCACCCTCTGGTGGAAAGAAGTTATTTTAGTTTTATATTGTTATTTTAGTGTATTTATTTTTCTATTTATAATATAATTTGTACATTCTTAGTTTGGTTGAAATATGGGAATGAATGAGCTGCCTAATTACATAATTGTGTGTGAATGATCTGGTCCTTTCCTTACACTTGAGAGAGATTTTTGTCTTCAGATTCCCGGGTGCAGTAAAGGAAGGCAGGAGAGAGCTAAGGAGTAGAAATCACCGAAGTTGCTTCAGAAAGCAGAACCAGGCATTCCTCATCCTGTTCAGGCAACCCATCCCCTGAAGAGGGAGAGCTGTCAGGCTGAGAATTTGAGCAATTAGATAAGGACACTTGTGATAGACTTTTCCACCTGAATACCCTGCGCTGTCCTGGCTGCAGGACTGCACAATTAATGAGCACTGCCAGCCAGGCAAAGTCTGAGAAAAAGTATCTGCAAGTAACCTTTTGGAGAAGAGATTTTTTTCTTTAAGACATATATAAATGTAACAATAAAACCTGAATTGAAAGCACCAGTGATTCTGTGTTGAAAAGGGTGAGGGCATTATCCTTTTCAGGTCTTGTATAAAGCATTGCCTCACTGTGTAGAGAAGTGGTGGCGAAACATAGAATCAAATATTGGAGGAAATATTATGGAAATTTACAGGAAAACAATTATCTTTAGGAGTATATTTTTCATACTTGTTACAGCTAGAGTCTCTTTTTGTGTCACAGTGGTCTCAGAAGAAAGTGGTAACTTGATCCAACTGGAAACCATATATGAAAACTAAATTTTGTTCCCAAGTTTTTCTAGATGTTCATTTCCCAACTGTTT
This sequence comes from Thryothorus ludovicianus, assembly GCA_013397245.1. Lineage (NCBI taxonomy): Eukaryota > Metazoa > Chordata > Aves > Passeriformes > Certhiidae > Thryothorus > Thryothorus ludovicianus. The sequence continues at coordinate 277,298 of VZTB01007834.1, read as the reverse complement.
CCAATTGAGTTGTTTCCAAATATATGAGATAGAATCTACTCTCTATTTGATGTTCTGAAAGCTTAATTCAGGGATAATTTAGGGATAAAATATATTAAAAAAACCTAATATGCCATATTTATTAACTTAAATGTTTTATGGCAAGTTTTGTTAGTGTTACATTATTGCTATTTCAGGTGTTTTACCACATCTTAATTAAAACCCACTCAAAAAAGTAGAGAAGTAGTTTAGGTATAGGAAGACACCTTTACCTCACACCAAATGGGTCCCAACTTCTATGATTTTTTTATGCAGATGCCTTTCTCCTCACCTTTTTCCCCACCTTTGTTCTCTGCATTTGCTGTGTGTACCTTGCAATTTTGGAGACTGGCATTATTGTCCAGCTGGCTGGATTATTTCCAAGCAACTTTTTCAGTTCTCTTGTAGGTTTTAGATAATTGAAAATTTGTGAAACTGAGCATTGTATTATAATGCATTTTTAAAAAAAGTCCTGTTGTGTGTGAAATTTCTATATTCTGAGGAAGGTTTGCCCTTAATAACTCTCAGGGCATTTTTTCACCACTTGAACATCCATTAGGAATGGATTATTCAGGTTGCAGAACTTTTTAAAGAAAGTATTTCAGTTATATTTCATTTATCTCAAGTTCTGCTTTTTGTGTGTTGTGACTGTTTTAATATCCAATTCTGAAAATTTGTGCTTTGACAGGTGCGTATGGTTTAATGCCTTCTGACCTTTGCCAGCTTCTTTTATTGAAATTTCCAAGATTTTCAAATTTTGTGCAAGAATACTGAAGTGGTATTTTCAAAAGTTGCATATTTTTCTGCAAACTTTGAATTAACAAATTAAAGCAAAATCTTCAGACTTAAAAGTTATAACACTTCAGTATATTCTGGCTGTTAATATGACAGAAAAGGATTAGTAACTTTCTTTGTTGGTACACCTTTATAACTGTGTATACAGGAATAGAGCTTATACACATAAGAATAGATTAACATAACAAATTTAAAATAACAGGAGAAACAAATTTTTGTGTATGTTTATATACAGTATATCCATCAATAGCATATCTGGAAAATACAGAAGTCTTTTTGAAGCACAGCCAAAATGTTTTTTATAAAAATCCATTAAACACTTGTGGGAAGAATAAAAAAAGAGGAATTTCTTGGCCTGCTTCATGGCAGAGGCTGAAATAAAAACTTGAGTACTTTACTTTTTTTGTTGTTAATGTTTTGTCGGTGCAGCAATGGGATAATAAGGCATTAGAAGGGAGGAAAAATATTGCTGACATACAGAAACAGCCAGAACTGCTCTTTTGGGGTTTGGTACCAACTTGGGAATGTTTTTCTTATGTCTTGGGTCTTAAGTGCCACATGTACAGGCTGTTTTTTTTTTTTTTTCCTGTGTCATCAGATTTTACCACATCATTAGTCAGCTGAAGTTGCTGAAATCAGGTTGGTTTGTCTTCTTCAGGTGCCTCAGGTGGGAAGCGCTGCAGTTTGGGGCTGAAATTCAGGTTACAGGTGTGGGTAGCATCACATCTCAGGACTAGAGCAGGGAGAGCCTGTGGAGGGTGGGTGCTGATGGGAAGAAATTTGATCCTAAATGCCCAGTTTGTTCCTTCGGAGAGAAGCAAAGAAAGAATTGTTACCTTGATTAATGCCAACCTCAGAGGTACTGGGGACACAGGCAAACTCTAGGCTCACCTCGGGGGAATATTAATTAGCACCAGCACACCTACTGTTCTGTCTTGAGAACTTAATTGCTTTAGCCCAGATGAGAACAGTGATTCATAAAACAGAATTTAATGACTGTATTAGAAAAATGGTTGTGAATAAGAACATAAATTAATCCCTAGAGTAATTCCTTCTATAACATGAAATAGGGAATGTTTCTGCAAATGTAGCTTTCTATCTCGCATACCAATTTAACTTTCTTTTTAGGAAATATTAATTCCGTTTGATTTATTTTTTAATATACAAAACCGACATCTTCCAACATATTAGAGTAATGCTAGAACATTCATTTGAAGATTTCATTAGGTGGAGAAAGAAGTGTGTACCTGACGGGTCACATCTCAGCTAGTTTCTCTTGAGTGAGGTCGTATCCACCACTAAGAAATTCCATCACCTGTGTGTTTGTCACTCGCCAGCTGCCAGCCCGGCTGTGCTGTGCAGCCCCTGGGTGCCCGGGGCTGTGCTGGGGGGTCAGGGCACTGTGGTGGCCGGGGCTGTGCTGTGAGGGGTCAGGGCAGGGCACTGTGGTGGCCGGGGCTGTGCTGGGGGGTCAGGGCAGGGCACTGTGGTGGCCGGGGCTGTG
>VZTB01007834.1:49942-274441 GCA_013397245.1 Thryothorus ludovicianus | reverse complement strand
TGTTTGTCACTCGCCAGCTGCCAGCCCGGCTGTGCTGTGCAGCCCCTGGGTGCCCGGGGCTGTGTTGGGGGGTCAGGGCACTGTGGTGGCCGGGGCTGTGCTGGGGGAGGGGTCAGGGCAGGGCACTGTGGTGGCCGGGGCTGTGCTGGGAGCTCAGGGCCCAGAGCTGGCTGTTGCTGCCATCCTGGAGCTTCCACAGTGTGCCCAGGCTGGTGCTGCACCCGCAGCTGGATGCCAGCACAGCGCTTGTGTCACTTGTGAGGGTGGCTTTACTGCCAGGGCTGAGTTTTGCCTGCTTCGTTTTGGGATGCTCATGGTATTGTGCAGGCGTGGCAAAAAGAAGGCAGAAGCTCGCCAAAAAAATTGGCAAGATATGACCCATCTAAAATAAAAAAAAGTAGTAAGTCATCATTTTAAGGTTACCTTAATTTAAAAGTGTTCATAACATGATTGCAGAAGTGTTGACTTGGAAAAATTTAATTGAAAAGTGAAAGTTTCATTAGGTGTGCTGTACTATATTTTAGCTGCATGCTTATAATTGAGTTAACTCTGCCCTGGGGCTGTTTATATCCTCCTTACTGTGCACTGAAGTTGGTGGCATAAATACATATATGGTTAAGGAATAACATGTCTGGCAGCACTGAATGAATGTATGGTGAGAGATGAAGGCTATGGAATAAAAATATTGGTGGAACTATAAATACATGCTAATAAAAATGAGAGTCAGTTGAGTAATTGTAAATGTGATTTTTGGTAGTTCCTATATATCTTTGGTAACTGTTGCTGCTTTTACTTTAATAAAAGAAAAAACCCAAATCTAATTGCAGGGTAACTTCTGAGTACATCTGGAACATAGCTGTGATACATGAAGGAGGCAGGGATATATGAAGGCCCTGTTTTTTCCTTCCTTGAATTGGAGTCAATGTTACCCAAACAATGCTACTTTTGAGATAAGCTGTGTATTTTCATATCTCTTTTCAGATTAGAAAAGGTAGAGAAGAATGTTCTTTTTAAAATTAGTTTGTGCAAGCTTGTACTTAATGCTTTGAAGGGAGGTTGTGAAAAATGCCTGGGGAAATTGGGAGCAGATCTTGCTAAATTTAGCTATTGAATTCCTGCTGTGAAATTCTTTTAAGGTCTTGCAAAATCCCATTCTAAGGTAAAACATAAGTTCTGAAAAAGTAATGCAATACACACTCTTTAGCCTTACACTGCTTTATCTTCACAACTGTGAAGCAACCTGGAGGAAGAAAGTTGCTAATTCATTGTATTTTACATGTTAGTAATGCCCTCTTTATTTGCCCTTAAAATACTGAGAAACTATGAGATGGCTCTCCTTTTATGAGAGAAAAACAAAACTTCCTGAAATATTGTCGGGAAAAATCCAAATTTTTTTGAGGGTTTATGTTTTTAGAGCTTTCTTCAAAAATTCTACTGTACCCTTTCTACTGGGATCCTAAACTATCCTGCAGAAGCAATTTCGTAGGACTTTGTATTTTCTGATTAGATATTTATAAATATATATTGATTTTTTATGCGCAAAGGACTTTTCATACAGCAAGGAAGCATATTGACATTGTTATGTTGGAATGTGGGAGTATAATAATATTTCAGTTTAGTGTAGTGCCAATGGCAGATCTGGAAAGCTTATTTTTGTCAACAGTCCAATTCATAAAAGATTTTACTGAAAGCCATATGTTCTATTGAAATATGATAATCTCATGTCAGTGTTATCAGTTGGATCAATAAATGTCTAAAAACCCTTTTCCTCCTGTTAATAGTGCTATATTTGCTCAACATGTGCCTAAAACGCCTTTCTTGATGAGAATAATTTAATTTTTTTATATACACGCTAACTTTTTATTAAATTGCAGTTATTTGGGTGGTTATGCATGAAGAACAGGGAAGAAACAGTAAGAGAAGCTCAGGTTAGAGCTGGAATTGTTTATTAATTTATGGTATTTACAGCACACTGTAAAATGTGTAATAAGAGGAAACTGTTCAGACTCTTTAACAGCGAAGTGTCTGGGGAGTTAAAAGCTCCTTTAGCTTCTACTTCACCATTTATGACCTAATTCATAGATTCATCTTTCCCTGTGACAAAATTGAAATGGAACCTTTTCAACTTCTGGTGCCAATTTTCAATGTGCCAAATCCAACTACCTCCAGTCCTTTGCTTTCCAGCAAAATTACCATCTGCTTCACAAAGAAATGGGGAGGCTTGAAGTCCTGCAATTAAAATTGGCACTTTAGCAGCAGTGCTGTATTGTTTTTATTGAATGTTTATTTATTTAATGAAGTGGCATTCAGGTTTGCTAATCAGTGTCCCATTGTGAAGAGTGACATAAAACCCATAGGAATAGACAGCTGCTAAGAAGAGTTTAGATTTTCTTGGACGGACTGGAGGCAGTTTTTTGAAAAATTAAGACTTTTTTTGGTTATATTTATTGCTACATTTTGGATGCAATGCCAGTACCACCAACTTCCAGAATCAGATTCACAGCACATTGTTACTTTTTGGTTTCTCTCTATATTTCCCCCGTATCTTCTCTTTTGAGAGACTTACAGACTATTCTGTATGTATGCAGTTGTAAAAAACTCTTTCCATATTGTTGTGCTCAAACTTCTCTTGACTATTTGCCTCTTCACGCCCCCATCTCACCTCCCTTCTTGTGATTTTATTGCTCCATTGAGTCCAGTTTTCCTACAGATTATTCCTTCTTTGGTGCTAGGTTTATTATTTCTCAGAGCTTCAGTCTGAAAGTTCACCCTACAGTTAATACCTCTTTATATCCTCTCCTTTCCTGCCTTTTGCTGCCTCATGCCATGTTCCTGGTTCCAGTTCCTCACCATTCTTTTCTCAGTGCCTTCTCCCAGCTCCTGTCCTGCTTTTTGCCTCACAGATGTTTCCACATGGCTGTTGTGCCTGAGGTTGCCTGTTCAGATGGAGAATATGTCTTTGTACAGATTTGAGTGGGTATTAGGGTTTGCCTAAATGAGTTTTAACTGTTTCTGCTGGTACCATCTCCTTTCCATTGCCATAATTTCCTCTGTGAGTTACAGTGTAGGAGTGTTTGCAAAACCAAACCTGTGGAAGTGAAGGAATGTAAAGTGTTGGATAATGACTCATGGTTTCTCAGGTCTTGGTTTTGGTTTTGCCATCTTTGTACTCCACTGTACATTGGTATGAGGAGGGAAGGAGGGAGGAATATCGTGTCCCTGGAGTGACAGTAGAGGTGGGCTGTGTTTCATATGCAGCTTAAAAACAATTATCATGAGCCAACAGAAGTGTGCGTTACTGAACGTTGAGAGAAACAGCGCGACAGCAGAAAGACAAAATATGAAACAGATGTACCATATGTTACTGTGCACTTGTTTTCTATAATAAAACCATGAGGCATGCAAGAATAAGTGTGGCATAAAAAGAAGTAAGTTGACTTCTTTTTGCAGGGGTTGGGGAAAGCCCCAAACTTATATTTGATTCATTCAGTGGAATTACTTTTATGTCTGAGCATAGTGTTTACTGTATTATAATTGCTGATGATGGGATTTTTTTGCATTTTTTTCTGTGTGTTTTTTGGCAGCTGGGAAGCCTAAAATGGACCCTTAGGTGCCCTCAAAAGCTGGTATAAATATTATTTTTGCAAGAGGGAACAAACTTCTAGGTGAAGAATTTATCAAATGTGCTTATAGCCCACACTAATACCTTCCCTAGATGTTCTTGGGGAAAATAATGCAGTTTAGAAGGCCTATATGGCTTTTATGCACTGCAAAGTGGGACAGATGTGCTAAGATTTCCCTGCTGTTTCTAGCAGTCTCCAATTATTTTACCATAGCAAAGGGTAGAAAACGGGTGTGTGTCTTACCTTTAAGGTTTGCATGTAGGAATTACCTGAATTACAGAGTGTATTTATTGGTAAAGTATTTTGTCACCTCCTACCTGGAATTTAAAGAAAACTAGCAAAAGTAGTGGTTAGTACTTAATACAAACTGATCTACCAGAGAGAAATGAAGGCACTATGGATTTCTGTGAAAATTTCTGAGGTCTCTGAGTTTGTCTGAAAATAAGAATCTTTTGTAAAGTCTTCAGGACATTTTCCACTGTAAAAGAACGGAAAGGTCCACAGTTTTCTCTCTACAGCTCCTCAGATCCTCCAAAACTCCACAGAAAAGAGACTTTAGTCTTGAGTCATTAGATAGAATTTAGCCCTTTGTGTTTCAGAAATTGCAGATGTATTGAAACAGCAGATTAGAAACATGTTAAATAATGTCATCAGCATAATGATTTTTCTTGTTCTGTCTTAATTTTATGATCTATGTCAGAGTAATTTGTGATACACCCACATTATTTCTCTGCATAAGTAAAATAACTTGTTCAATATGTGCCTCCCAGTTTCATATGTGCAAGATACTGCACTCTAGTAATTTTTACTTAAATAGTATTAAAAGAGCTCCACTTCATGTTCGTATTGTGGATAGGTGGATATCCCAGTGTGCAAAGTGATCCTGAAGTTCCTTCAGTGTTTAGCTTGATGAAGAGAACTTCCCTCTGAAATGAAATAGAAATGATCTTTGAAGCATGTGCCAAGTGCCTGTTAATAAGGTCTAGTGGGGTTGGCACCACTATCACTCCAGGAATTTCCTGTATAAGAAAGTTAAATTCTGTGCAGTCTTGCATTTGAATAAGAGCAAGGAACCTTATTCAGATGGGCAAAACTTCATAGCCATCAGTGATCTGTGTTGTTTTCAATACAATTCTTCTGTGTACTAAAAGTAATGATTGAACATTAGATTCTTGAACATAGGAAGTTTGCATTAGAGTATTATTGTAGGTTTTCTGTAGTACCTCTAGGTCAGAGATAATTTTTATAGAAAGCAAGTAGAAGGGAGCTCATCTCTTTTGTTAAGAACATTTACTAAAAAGTGGAGTTAAAGGTTCTGTATTGAATAGACTAAAATGCCATTTTTTTTATATGGATGTTTTAATGGATAAAAATGAGGCCATTATAGAAAACCCCTTAGGAGTTATAAGAGGCCCTTCATTTGTTGTCTAAGGAGGTCTGAATTTTGATGTGCTTAAAAGATTTTCATTATATGTGCTTTTTTTAATACATGCACACATTCCACTGTGTAGCTGCTGTGCTGATTGACACAATAAAATAGAAAATAACCCCCCCAGCTTTATAATAATGGTTTAATTTCTCATATTGCATCTGGACCAATTTTTGACAACAGCTGAGACTTCTGCTTTGATCCTTGATTAATTTTTTGGGCTCTTGTGATTTTTGATATGTATTGGGAGACTAAATACTTTTGTAACGAGGGATAAAACTTTGTGATGGCTTCTCTTGTGTGCTAGTTCCTACTATCACCTAACAATGAGTTGGGTCTATGCTTTCCCAGTTCATCAGAGGTTACTGGTATTTCAGTTGTTCCAGTTATTTAAACTGTTACTTGCTAGATAAGCGTGAGACCCATTGTCTAAGAAGGCTTTGGATTTTTTGTTTTTTTCTTGATATGTAAGACATTCACTTAGTCATTCAATTACAACCTTTTCTATAAAAGTACAGCACTCAGCTGATGTTTGGACTGCCTTTAAACTCCATGTTTCTGTTAATTTAAAAGATGAATTACCTGTGTGGACCTGCTTTGTATTCCAAACCCCTCCCTCAGCAGCAGCAGAGTGATCAGAGTCGTAAATAACAACATCATCAGTGAACAGTGACAACATCTAGGCAAATACAGCAGCCTGTGTTCAGACATGCTTTCATCCTGCTTCTCTCAACCAGAGAATCTGCCTCCAAATCAGGGAAAAAGCACCAGAAGGACACCTCCATCTGGAGCCATGCCCACAGTGAACCTAAATTAATTGCTGGCAAACTTAGAGCAGATACTCTTGTTCACAGGCAGATTGTGGCAACTCACTTCATAAAAGCTGTTCAAACACTGAAAAATTTTGATCTCTCGGCAGGAGCTGCTGCTATCAAATGCAGGCATAATATCAGAATTGCCACGTAGATTCATTACAAGATATTTTAGGAGACAATGCATTTGTGTCCAGTAAAGGCAATGTTTTATTAGGGCAAACAAAAGCGTTGAGGTGTAGCTCCTGATAGGACTATCCTGACCTTTATAGACAAAGCTTCCTGTAAGTGGGTGCCATTTACTTTGGAAAGCACTCAAAATCCAAGACACCAGATACAAAGTACCAGAAATGGTTCCATTTTACTGTGTAAGTTTGAACTAAGAAAATAAAATCGAGTTCAGGGGGATAAAGACTGTCAAAAAGGTTGTAAAGTTTAAAATCAAAAGTCTAAAAGTGCTTCCTTTTCCTGTAACTTTTAAGTAAGTACATTTTGATGTTTCTTTTGTGTGTCATGAAAATTTTGATTTTTACTGCTTCCCAGACTAAGAGCCAGGAAAGCCATCAATGTGCTGAAAAGTCTAATTAGCTGAAGTTATTGCAGTATTTCTGCTGAAATGAAATTTGAATTCTGTCTGGTGGAAGTATGCTACATTTGGGTATTATTTATAACTGGCTACAGTGCATAGATTTATTTATTGAACAGTTTTATCAGATGCTTGCATTGAATCAGGCTTCAGGACAGAAAAATGTATCTGTGCATCAGTAATAACAGCCTTCTTGTATTTTGTCTCATACAGTTGAATTTAATACAATAAAAACTGCAATCATACTTTCTTTTGGAGGTAGGTATACAGTTATCAATCTTTGGCTGTTGAGATAACTTTCAGCACAGTTTCATTATGGAGAAACTTTGAAGAGAGTATTTAGTATAGAAGAATATATAAATGAAATTGCACAGTAAGTCTGAGCAGAGATGCTTGATTATTAGGATTTATTCTGAAATTCGTGGTTAGACCTAGCACATTTAAAAGAGAGGTCTTAGAACAGGTCCCTGGTGTCTTGTCAGGCTACCCAAGTAGGAAATTATTGCACTTTTTGCCCTGAACTTAGAAAGACTTAAGCATTTCCACTCCAGATATTATTAGGGAAAAAGGTGATAAAAATTTCTACAGAACAAAAGAATAATGTCAAGTCTATTTGATTACAAAGGCAATTAAATGTTTAATTTCCTTTGTTTTCTGAAGTGCCTGGAGCCGTTTTCTCTTCTATTTAGTGATAGTTAAAAATAAATGATCCAGCTGGCTGAAAGCTTTTCACTTGGCAGGTAAACAGTATTACTCTCCAAGGAGGTCAGGATATTTTGCATTTCATCATTCCGGGAATTTTTTTTTTTTTNTTTTTTTTGTGGTCCGGCTTGATTAACTCTCCTGTGGCACTGGAAGCAAAGGAAGCATACTTTTTAAGGCAAGAAAATTGCTATTGACTAATTGAACTTTAGGACAATACAAATTTAATTACTTTTTGCTCCCTTCCTAACACTACTTTTGCTTAATGCAATACAGAGTAATCACAGAACAGTTACTTAGAAATGTGCATTGATTATTTGATTAATTAATTGGCAATTATCTTGCTTGTGGTTTAAACCCTGCTGGCACCTGAGCCCCACACACCCTCTCCCCTTGGGGAGGATTGGAAGGGTGAAAGTGAGATACAAGTAAAAAAGAAAGAGGAGAAATATCTAAAGAAGTAAAGCAGTTTAAACTCAGAAACATCAAAGCAGTGTGAGCTTGATGGGCCTCTCCAAACACTTTTCTTGAGGGTTATTTTTCCTTCTCTTTGAAGAGAACCAGCAGAGCCCTACAGTGTTTACAGCATTTCCTTTTACCCTCCCCAGAGGAGTTTTTTGACCTGTGGGTTATGTGAGTATCCCCCTCCATTTTTTTCTGAGAAATACCTGAGGAACAGCAAGTTTTTCCCATGCAAGTAAAAGTAATCAGCACAGTTTTACATTTGGCAGCCTCTGTAATTTGGTGACCTGGGAGATGAAAAGGAATAGTGCTAATCCAGATACATGTTTACATTTTACTGCAACTAACAATATAAATGTGCATACAAGGGAAAAATGTGGGGTTTGGAATGGACAGCCTTTATCTTTTAAAGTAATCAATAATAAAAGGGCATGAGAGTTTTTTAGAGTTTGGTTTGTTGATAAATATTTATGATGAACAGTGGAAAATGGAGTGGTTATTCACATTATCATATCCAGATACTTGAATCTTATTGAATATGGATAACACTCAGGATTTCTACAGGCTCTCTGTATCAAAGGAAAAAAAAAAATCCTCTAATCCTCTCTAAAAAGTATAATATGTTTTACTAAGGTCTCTGGCAGTAGAAATGGCAGAGTGCTATTTTAAGGTACACTTTTCTATAAAGGCTTTTTTGCTCCAAGTTTCAGAGTACAAGTGGCCTAGACTTGTCTCTCTTAATAGATAAAATTCAATATCTAGGACTGAATTTGTGTTTCCAATACAACTGAGCATATTAAAGAGAGGGTTAAAGTAATAGATGAATCATGGAGCTGATCAAGGTTATTTCAGTAAAAGGCAGTTGGGAGAGGTAAAAAAACCCCAGTGAGAATCTTTGATATGGCTTGAATAGGCTGAATGTGCTGGGTTTTTGTTAGAAGTGATAGCAAGTGGTTCATTATTCAACTGAATTTTGAACTAAGAGTAAAGTTATATTAAATATAAAGTATGAAATAGGCCTTTGAGCTAAGGCTCTCTGGTTCACTCTAGCAGACATCAGTGAGGTCAGTATGTTGTGTTTGTGAGTACAATTGCAGTTTTAATGCTGTAGTCTTCTTTTCTTGTCTTTTTTTTTTAATAGAATAAAGTAAGTGATAATACAGAGGAGTTGAAGCAGGAAGAGAAGGGAAAAAGTTGTAGAATTCATATCCTGTGTTGTCTGAGAATAATAACAAAAGGAGAGTGTTCCATTGACCACCTATTTGCTTCTCTCATCATGTAGCATCCCTGTATGAGATACAAAAAATGATCACAGGGGAAAAAGTAAAGCCTGTAATGCAATTTTTACTGCCACCATTGTGGCAAATGTTCTTGTTAGGGATAAAAGGTAGTGTGATGCCTTTCAAGTTTCATTTTATTCTCCTTTCTAGGATTTCTAATCTCTTTCCTGAACTCCATGATCACACTTTTTAATGTCTAGTCCTCTTCTCCTCCATGGCTTTGAACATGGTCTGGCTGTTATGGTTTTTGTACCTCCACCTCATTGGTGACATACCACTGAGTGTGGCATCGCTGCTTGGAGCAAAGGCCTTAATTATTTTTTTCCTGTGCAGAAATAACTTTTGATAAATGTGCCTGGGGCGGATCCCTATTGTTGTTTGCAACTTTATCTCCCCCTCTAAACTTGAAATAAGTAAATTATCCTGTGCTGATAAATCCACTTGTTTCACCAGCAAGTTGATCTACAGGCTGTGAATAAGAACATCAGTTTTGGAGCACTGAAGAAGAGTTTTGTGTTTAATGCTAGTTTCTTTGTGCATCTCTAATAAAATGTCTCTTGATTGGAGTGATGGTAATGTTTAATTAATGGTCTCTTCCGTTTCATGTATTTTGAATGCAGAGTTAGGTGCAAGCTTGGCTTCTTGGGCTGATAGATTTCCGACTGTAAAGATGTTAGACAATACCTACAGAATAAAACTGACTGTTCTCCCTTTTTCAGTTGAAAAAAATAAATGCATCTTTCTTCATAAGTATAGTATTACGTTTACTAGCTTAAGACACAGGCTTCTAAATTAATTTATAATAGCTGATGTAAATTCTCATTTATTGTATCCTCTGTAAGAACTTATTTGCATGGGGCTTCTTTGCCTGCTGCATACAGGTTTGATCCAGAGAATTCTGGGGCAGGTTTTACACCTCAAGGAGCATTTTGCATTCCTGTTTACCTCAGAGGTGATGTAAGTGCATTTGCTTCTTTATAGATTGAGTGAGAAGGCAAACGGGAAATTATGGGAGCTGTAGCATGTGAAGTAGTAGAGAGCAATTCCCCTGAGATTAATCTTTTGCTGCTACAAATGATCTCATCTGTACAGCATTAGAGCATTTCAGGGCAGGATCTCTTCCAAATCTTAGTGTTTTTGATGGCCCTGAATTACAGAACAATAATTCAATGTTTTATTGCCTCTGGAAGCAGTGCAGTTGTTTGAAATACCATCAATATTAGTTTTTCTGTGCAATTAGTATGTATAAAACCGACAAAAAAAATTGAATAAGCTATTTCTGTTACTAGGAATGCAATGTGAAAATCTCACCTTGTAGAGTGATGATTCTCTTGTTTGAGGAAGAATCTCGGAGGGGTTGGGATCAGCTCCTCTGGATTTGATGCAAGAATACTAAGGACTGATGACAGCAATATCTGGGCTGAGAGAAGGCATTATGAAGAGTAGTTTGAAATGTGGGAAGACAAAGTAACAATTATAAAGATCACGTTGCTTGTCACACTTATCCTTCAGTGGTGGTGCTGTCATTGCCATACAGGCTCTCGGGTTTGGATGGGGAGCACTCGTGTTTTCCAACAACTGCTCTTAAGGATCAACAAATAGTGGCCAGATGCTTTATTTCCCTTAGACCTTATGTACAAATATTTATCCCATAACCTTTACACTGAAATTAATTGCTTTATCTGATTTTTTAATATTGTCTTCAGTTTACAAGACTATTTTTTAAGTAACTTGTGCTGTAAGAAGTGTGTTTTTCGCTGGAACTCTCCTACAGTTCTAGGATGGAATCTGAATGATGCCCACCAATAAAATCATTTATCTTACAGTAATTAGGTGATAGAAGAACACGAACCAAATGCAGTGTACTGAACCTGGGTAGTCTGGATTCTGAGAGATTAACTGCAGCAATGTGTGAGTTATGAGCTTGCTAGTTAATTTGAAGTCTTTCATGGAATTCAGGGTACAAATTATAATCAGTGTTGTGAAACAACTGAGAAAACCCTGCAATGTTTCCCTTGAGACATCTCTAGGAACAGGTGTCTCACTAAAGGATTGTCAGTGCAGTCTTTGAGCACCTTGAGAGCAGAAACAGCAAAACTTGTGTCCTTGCAACACCACAAAGTAAATATAATAAAGGACCATGGAGTTTTCTAAATCAAATGTAAAATATACCTGTGCATGAATTGAAAAGTAGAAAGGTATAAAATTATATAACTTTTTACAAAGAAAAGAGCCTGTATGTTTTATTCTATTATTGACAGAAACTGTCATTAGCTGAGCAGGATGCATGGAGTGTTTTGGATGACAACAGGAGTATTGATTCTATACTCACTTCCTTTTATACAGAATAGAACAAATCCTCTCTGGTCATACAGTGCAAAAACTGAGGATTAAGGGAGGATATGTTGAAGGGGATATTCATTCTGGTCACAAATCTGTACTTAAATTGCAATGAGTTTATATTATATAGCCAACAGATGTGTAAGCATGTGATGTTCAAAAAAAAACCCCATGGCAGTTAGAATTAAATAAACATTTTGTACTTCAAGGTGGCTGTAAAATCCTTTACCCCCCTCAGATCTTGTGCTGTCTTATTCCAAATGTGGGATGATTGAGAGAAAATCAATAGTAGTGGTGGTGCTCATGGAACATAGCATTTTATTTTGTGTGAATGTAATGCTAGGAGCACAGAGCATATCCTCAAATTGCTTTATTTCTTCTTACTTTAGTAATAGTTTTCTTTTGTGTTTGGTTGAAAAGTAGCTGCAGAGATTTAATAACTCCTTTCTTAATGTCTGTAAAAATTGAATATTCTTGTGGCATGCTTACTTAAAGCAGTGTGAAAAATGAGGAAAAAACAATAGGCTGTTGGAAGAAAGGTAGATAGTGCTAGCAGTTTAAAATTCAGCACTGTGGAATGCATTTGGCCTGAAATGACCCCACTACCTGTTTATTTAATTGAAGCTGGCAACAAAGGGCCCCCTGAAGGCTTCTGGACACTTCAGGGGTTTGAACACCACTAAACATTAGTCCAGCATATGGGTACACTACTATTTCAGTAATTAAGATTATGCAATGCACTTGAGGGGAAAAGACTCCTCCAAACATGCAAGGAAAGGGTGAGGGATAAAAAAAAAGGCAAGTATTTTTAAATGGCATATTTACTTCATGTGGTTGCTCTCCTCAAGTGTGATTGTGGATTTGTATCTTAAGTGAGAAATTTCTCACTGCTTGTGGATTAGTTTCAAAATTAAGCCATTTCTTTGATGCATGTTTCTCCAAAGAAATAAATGCCACTGTGCCCCGGTCCTGGCAGTGCCAATCTCGCTCAGCTTCAGCACTGCCCCACCCTGGGGTGCCACCGGGCAGGGAAACCACTCCCACACCAAATTCCTGGTTCTGTATCACAGCTTGGAACAAAAAGAGGTTGGCTTCATTTCTTGTGAAGTGCTGACTGTAAGTCAATGTATACATTGAACTTGTATGTTTTTATATACACACATGCGGTATATGTGTCTGTGTGTCCCCCGAGTGCAGCTGTTGAACTGGGGGGGAAATTGCAAACTCTTCTAAAATACCTGGTTTAGGCGGTTAATTTTATTTTTCTATCCTGCGGTTTCTAATCCGTAGATAGTGTTATTTATTTGTGTTACATACGTGGCCATAGTGTTATTTATTTGTGTTACATACGTGGCCATAGTGTTATTTATTTGTGTTATGTACTGGCCGCAGGTTTTTCCCGCAGCCTTCCTGCGCTCCGTGAGGATTTTCTGGCGGCTGGGGATTCAGTGCCACCTTGTGGGAACGCTCCACAGCTGCAGAGTTTTTATGGAGATGCTCTGGTTTCCTTCAGGCCACGAAGGGACTCCTACGAAATCTGACAAGAATAAATCCAGATTTAACCAAGTTCACTGCGAAGCCAAAGTTCTCCCAACTTGTGAAACTGTGTATTTGTTAGCTGCAGGGATCTTTTTGAGCCTAATGATTTCTCTTTCCTGCATGTCTGCCTTTCTTCAGTAAACCAGGATGAAGTGTCTTTCCAGATGGTCATCTTGCTTTGTGATGCATCATTTGTCACTGTTGGATCTAACTAAGCTTGTTTTGAGTGGAGCCACTGAAATCCTTTCTTTTTCCATTTTCTTTTAGCTGTATCAGAACACAGTTCTAAGGCTCCTTTTCAAATTGTTTCAATGGGCAATGATTATGTATTATAGTTAATTGACTCACAGTACTATTCCTAGTAGTGGAAAAGAATTGAAAGATGAAGAGTACTCTTTTATGTATTTTCTAGATTAAAATAGACCAGAGAGAGGTTGAAATTGGAACTTGTATTTCTGGCTTACTAGAAGCTGTGCTTGAAATTGTCATGTGAATAACCTATATTCATATGATTTTTCTAGTGGCTGCACTTAAATACAGTTAGAAAGTTACAAAATGGGAAGGTGGAAAGGGTAAGAAGGTCAGCACAAATGTTAAGATGTCCCATTCCCACAGCTTTCAGTGATGCTCTGCATTTCTCTCTTCTGTCAATGGACATTTCCTGTGTAGGAACTTCAAGCCCCCAGTTCACAAATAAATTAAACATCAAGGTTTGCAATACAGTGCTGGGGTTTTGTCTGGTCTTCTAGCTTTCCTCTTTTGTGTCTTTCAGTATAGTGTAAAATAATCACCAAAATCTCCACTGGAGAGACCGACAGGCTCTCTGTTGGAGTTCCCTGTTTTGCTTCTTAGATATGATATATAAAATGTTCATTTTTACAGTGTGTTGAGTATTAAACTCCTCTGAGATACAAGCATGTACTGCAGATTATGTGAATTGTTGTTTCCATTTTTTAATGTCATTCAGTGTTTTGTTTACTGACAGTACCAACCATTTCTGTTCTATCTGTTATGACTTTATAATTGGAAACACTATTTGGACATCTCTGTAGTTTTCCTTTATCTTCATTTCTCTTTGGTAGCTTCAGCAGAACCTGCACTTTGTCCACAGAAATCCCCTTCCTCAGGTTTTATGTCTTTAGGGAAAGAAGTGGGAGGTTTCATTAGAGGCAGACTATAAAATAGAAAAATAGATCTCAGATCACTTTTTTTAATCTGGGAAAAGGTTTCATTTTATTTTCATTTTTTCAAGGTAATAGTGAGTTCTTTGCCAGAAGCAGGAACTCTATAGCAAAAGTTCAAGCAGATAAAGGGAGAGTCTGAAGATCAAATACCACAAGTTTTTCAGTGTTTGAAATGTGACCTTGATTGCTCTCAATGCTCTTTTTTATAAGCAATTTCTTGACTTGGTGCCTGAAAAAAATTCCTTTAATGTACCTCGACTGCAGTTTTTAAGAAATGAGAAAGTAATAGGGCTGTTTAGCATCCAAGATTTTTGCTATGCAAGTATTTTGACAGAATCAGCAGGCTGCACAATACATTCTATTGTCCAAAAAGAAAGTACTTACCAAGTGGTGGTGGTTTTTTTTTTTGCCTTTTTTTTAAAAAAAGATGGCAGTCACAAGCAACAAATTCTTAACTTTCTGTTCTTTGACTGCAATTTGCACGATGGTTCACACTTAGCTGCTGTTACAGAACACAATCCCATGGATGTAAGAAGGCAAATATTCACAGGTTTTTGAACAGGTGCATTTCAGTCATCCAGGACCATGGAAGCAGGAATAGAGCTCAGTTCCCTGTGGCAAATGCAGATCTTAATTCACATGCAATCCTGCTTCTAAATTAAATACTCCCATTATGTGCATTTTGTTTTAATTTCTTGGCCCACTGTGATCATCGCTAAACCTAATTTCTCCTCAGACTCCAAACCAGCAGTGAGGAATGCCTGTCCTATGGCATTCTACTACTGTTAAAAAAACCCCAAATAATGATGTAGTCTCTAGAGTTTTTTGAGAGAGAAAACTGCACTCCAATACATCAGTAATCTATTCTGGAATCTGACAGGGTCGTGCTCAGTCTGTTGCTGTTCCACTGGGGATAAATGTGATTGCACTTTCAGGGGAGCTCTGCATTTTTTTTTTTTTTATTTAAAAACTTCTAAAATATCTCCAGAAAACAAAAACATTCTCTTAACTTCTCTCAGCATTTGATTAATCAATTTCCATGTTGATAACAAATATGTAACCAATTTTATGGAATGAAAATGAATGAAAAACCTGTAGTTTGGTGAGGCTGAGACAAATAAAATTTAAATGGTTTTTAAGTCACTTTAGTTATCTGTTTGTGACTTGCTGGCATAATCTGGATATGGTTGTTTTTATACTGGACATTGAACACATAGTACCCCACTAATTATAACAAAAGAGGAATATAATGCTATTTGATAAAAAGCTTGATGTTGTACATCACTATGCTGGGGTAAAAATCTTTGTGCATGGAGACTTGAACTTAGAGATCAGGGAGATTTTATTTTTTTGTATTTCCTCCAATTTTTTTTGGCAAGTAAAACAGAAATCAAATTTTAGTCTGTACTAAATACACAGTGCCATGATTTGTTAGTGAGCAACACTTATTCAGCTTTAAGAAGTTTTTCCACAATGTTTTGAGAGCTTTGCGTATGTCTGCAAATACCTTGTCTAAATAGAACATATTGGAAACCCTTGATAACGTACTGTTACCTTCTGGAAGCTTGTGTTTATTACTTTAGGGATATATTTATTGTGTCAAATCTTTCTAAAGCTTTAACAGCAGAGAAAGCAATCTCAGAGGCTTCCAGAAAGTACCAGACAGTGCAGCAGCAGAATTGAAACCTTACTGTTCCCTCTAGGTACAGGGCTGAGGAGATAACTGGAAATCTATTTCGTGAGAAACAGAGCTCTAGGAATGATGTGCTCTTGTGCTTTTTGCTTTTCTTTTCATCTTGTGTCTATTTGTTACCAGTGGGACTTGTGGGTGAGATCGATGGGGGAGTGGAATTTTCTTTGTTTGGACAGGGCCTTGAGTGTTTTCTCACTTTCCTAGACTTGTGCTGTGATGATGGGAAACTCAGAAGATGTTTCTGTTCAGTGATTGCAGTTACTCCGGGGATAAGCTGTAGGACAGGGGTTCTGATCATCTTCAGCAAACAATGGGCAGTCAGAACACAAATCACAAATATTGGTTATGTAGAGCCAAAGCCATGAGAGAAATTTTGTGTGGGGAGGGTAAAGGTTTATCATCTCAATTGGTTTAAAAGCTTTCATGGGGAGCCTTAAGTGCTTCAGTCCTGAAAAAAGGAGAAAATTTTTATGCAGGCAGTAAAAGACTATCAAAGGAGTGGAGTTCATGAGGGGATGGAGGATTTCTCACAGTATTTAGTTACTTTATCTGTTGAGAATGTTTTTAAAATATGAATGCCCAAGATTTACCTTTGAGTATCCAGGACTTCTAAACCATGCCTTGTTCTTAGCTAGGTAGTTAATGTTGCAGACAGAACTATTCAGAAACAAATAATAATTTGCTTTTCTTAAATTGACATTGATTTCCAGGCCTTGTTAAAAAGCATTTTGTGTTTTCCTCCTGTAAGCTGTAAGAAGTAATCTGCAAACAGATTCTTCTACATGGGTTCATATTGGTCAAAATATTTGTTACTGATGATTTTTCAGTCAACTTATTAGTAACTCTGGCACTACTAGCAGTATTTCTCCAAAGGGAAGAGGGAGACCAGTCTTGTCATAGCAGCATAATTGAATTGCTTAAAAGTTGTCATGGTAAGAATCACCTAAATGCAAACCTATGCATTTTGTTGTGATAGGAATGACAAAGGTTTCAATAAATCTCCTCTTTTTAACATTTAAAGAGCTTGATTATTTTTTTCCCCGGCACGATCTTTGCAGATTATTCCTCTCAAATCTTTGGCTTGTTGCATTCTCATGGTCTTTTCCTCTTGACCTTCTGGTTCTTGTGATTACATCTGCAAGACTTGACTCATCAATATCTCAGTCCACAGTGAACAAGGGGATTGGGAAAGAAATATTTACAGGTTATTCCTGAAGAAATAAGTGCAAAACTGCTGTGAAATTTGCAGTATAAAACTTTGTAGCCTGTGTGGGCATGCATTTTCATTCAATGACCCCAAGTCTTTAGGCAATACTCTTTTTTTTTTGCCCAAATACTTGTATGAGATGACCCAGAGAAGCTGACTGAATCGTAGTGAAGTCTGATACTTCAGATTAAATATGTCTGTGTTAAGAAATGGAGATTTAATGTATATGACCAGATTTCTTATTTAACTTGCAAAGCACAGGATGATGGGGCAATCTTAGGGGAGTGATAGAGCAGCTTGGTGGGCACTTGGTTAGTAATGGAGGAGGAAGAAGAGGAAAGGTTTGAGCAAGAGGCTGATGAAGGGAGTGTTCCTTATTACAATATTTGTCTTCTGGAGCAGCTGTACTGAAGCCCTACTGGCCAGGAAGTGGCTGGGTATGGCCTGCTCATGGGATACAGAGAGTAAATCTTGTGTTTGCCTTTGCTTCTGTGCATGGCCTTTGCTTTTGTTTTATTAAACTGCCTTTACCTTGACCCACGAGGTTTATTTCATCCTATTCCCCTCCCACCCCAGTCCTGCTGAGGAGGGGAGTGATGGGGTGGCTTGGTGGAGTCCTGGCCTCCAGCCAAGGTCTGCCCACCACATCTGTGTTAAGAAATGCAGATTTAAGTGTACGTGACAAGATTCCTTATTAAACTTGAAACGCACGGTTGTAAGTGCAAGCTTTATAGAATTTGACAAGACATGAAATTTAAAGGCATAAAGAAAGAAAAAGTAAGGAAAATCAGACAAGAATTCTCCCTTTTCAAGTATGTGGTTATATCAGCAGTGTTATGCAAAAGCTCACTCAAATCTGATGCTCAGAATTTTTAGTGCTGAGGATTCGTGTGTGGTCAGAATCTCTTGTGATTCCTCACAAATTAGATTTGTCTTCTCCTCCCAACTCTTTCTGTCAGTCCTGTCTTACTCAGGCAAAATTCTGTCAACTGTTTTTCAGTGGTGTTTTTTGGATACCAGATATGTGAATTGTAATAGGGAAATGAGGGAATGCATGAGAGAATAAATTTTTAAATTTATGGTAATGAAGGAAATATCTCAAATTCCCTTTCTTTTTTTCTTTACAGAAGAAAATTAGGATTTGCATGTTTTCCTTTAACAATACTTAGTTACAAATATTTGCAAGTCTAATAGTCACACTTATTTCAGTAGCACAACTAAATTTAACATACAAATTGATTTAGATGCAGCTCATAAGAAAGCTTTAAGTAGTCTGTTTCCTTTTGATGATAGAACCTCATACTGTGAAGAATGAAAATGGAACAGTGATAGATTGTGGAATAAGTAAGGAAGCTTGATTTTTGAGGATGAGCGTATGGTTGGCAGGATAATTTGCTGTTATATTTGTCCAGGTGTATTGTTCAGATATAGCTGTAGCTTTCTATAGCATGCTATTACATGGGAGGATTTTTTTGCACAGTCTTCTGCATCATTTTATCTTTGCCACTGCCAAGAGACTAGACGGTGTCAGCTGATTTCAGCCCTGTCAGTTCTCTATTTACTGGGTGGGAAAGAAGCAGGAGAATCAGGAGCTAAAATCCAGTGGGCTGGGTTCTTGAAAGTGTTCTCTGCTTTTGGTAGCAGTGTGATGATGCAAGCACGAGAAGCTGTGTGCTTCTGTAGGTGGGCCAACAATTTTAACTCAGCGAGTCTCCTTGTGAATTCATTCCCCTCCCCTGCTCACGTCTGCGGCTTTGGGATGCTCTGAAAGTGTTTCTGTGGCAGGAGAGTTCTCAAAAGGCAGTTCTTTTGGGTGTAGTTAGTTGGCATGGACTAGAGGAACTTGCTTGCGCAGAACATGAATTGAAGTCTGGGAAGAGCCATTAGTTGATCTTCCTTTTATAGTTTTGTTTCAGTTTATGGGGTGATTCACAGTTCCATGGATTGCTTCTGGGAGCTGGGCTGTGGAGAAGGATTGAAAAAGTTCTGAGAGAACTATTTATACATTATCAAGAAATTGGCATGGAAATATTGCTGGTCAACAGGTCCATTTTTAATAGAAATGATAAAAAATGATAGATCTTGCAGGAGATTTTTTTTAAAAATCCTGTAAAATTCAGTGTGTGTAATGACAGCCATGTGACAGATCTTCACAGCACTCCTACATTCCTTCCCCTGCAGTTAATTATACAATTTCTTTCCACCCTCACAACATTTGTTCTTTCCTTCCCTTAGCAAGCTGCAGATACAGAAATCTGTGCCAGCAGAAGTCTAAATCTGGTCCACCATGTTCTAAGTCTTGAAGGTGTACAAAAATGGATTCTTTCATGTCAAAGTAGCAGTAGTCTGCTGCAGTTGAGGCTGTTAGTTTTAACATAATTACAGAGAAGCAGCCAGAACTTCTGTCATGCCTAGTGACAGACGTGGGTCTGGGTAGAGCCTAAGGACAGCATGCACAGGCTGCTGGGGGCAGGAAAGGAGCTTGCCTCATTTACCTTAACCAGAATTGCTCTTTGACTTCTCATTACTTCTGTTGATCCAACAGTTTTTGGTTTTTACAGCTGGCATTCAGAAGGTTTGTGTGTTAGTAATGTGTATATCAAGTTTATTTTTATTTGTGAGTTTACACGTGATATTTTAGAATTAGTTTTCTTTTGCTCAGCTGGATTTTTATAGACATTTTGACTTTTGATATATAGAGACTACTTGACTTTGGAAAAACATTCATTTGAAAATAGGTTGTACCATGAAGTAATAAATATCGTCCAATTTAACATTAGGAGGATGTATCCTAAATCATTATTCAGATCAGGGAAAAAATTTTGACTATTTCTGGGGTACTAGTAGTTACTGGATATTGCTGTTGCTTAGCTGTAGTATAGTAGTTCAGAGAAGGTTCCTGGTCAGGTGTGAGAAGCAGGACAGTGAATTTGGAATCCAGAAGGTGTAATCAGTCTTGGGGTCACAGCTGGCACATCAGTAGATTCAAAGTGGGGAGATTTCTACATTTTAAGGAGTTTTAAGTTTACTGTAGTTTTTAAGTTTATTATAGCTAATTAAAAAGGTGATGAGATTAAGAAAAGGTAAGAATTTCCATTAAATAAAAGCAAGGCTCTAAATGAGTGGCCTACATGTGTGTGTTCTCAATTGAGTGTGTGCCTAATAAGATGCAGATATTAATAGAATTAAGATTTGGACATAAAAAGTGGTGCTTATTTAATGACAGAACAGATTCAAAGCATCTAACTGAATTCTGCCACTGGCAATACCTCTTTTCTATTTGAAATAACTGATAAAAGACATTATTTACAAAGGCTGGTTTCTCAAGCTTTTGAGTTTTTCACTTAGTTTAAATAATTGCTGAAACCTGACAGATTTACACGTGCTTGTGTGAGATATGAGGGTAGTGTCAAATGAAATGAAGTTTT
Source organism: Thryothorus ludovicianus (assembly GCA_013397245.1). Classification (NCBI taxonomy): domain Eukaryota; kingdom Metazoa; phylum Chordata; class Aves; order Passeriformes; family Certhiidae; genus Thryothorus; species Thryothorus ludovicianus. Next base: position 254,156 of record VZTB01007834.1, on the reverse strand, counting down.
ATTGTTAGTTTGGTGTTTGTGTTGTTGCTGTTTTGGTTTTTTTTTGTGGTTTCTGTTATTGTTTTTGTTTTTACAATGTGGAGTTCCACAACACCAATTAAACCTAAAAGGTCTGATGACATGCCTTTAAGCCCCCTAATTTAATTTAATAAATTAAATGTCTTCTGGTACAGACTGTGAGCCTGTTCAGGAATTCATATTTCTGAAAACTCAATATGCTCTGTAGGCAATGAGTAGAGGGAAATAATATGAAGAAAAATTGTCAGATAAAGATATAAACTGAAATGAACATCATAAACCATAGCACTTAAGGCTAATTATCTGTATTCCAACCTTAACATGAGAAAAATTGATTCTGATCTGTGTTGAGTAAGGAGTGAAAGATGTACCTCTGGAACAGAGAGAGATCCCTGGACAGATGTAGTATAAATATTTTAGGAGAAGTTACAGTGTTCTGGAAAACCTAAGAGGGCAAAAAAAAAAATAGCAATGTCCAGTAGGAATGTTGTGTTTTACCATGTGAGTGATTATTTCAAATATGTTTTTCTTTGTCATGTCTATTAAGTAAAGTGTGTCTCTAAGTTAATATATTTGAGTACTGTGAATTTGTTGTTGCCTTTCTGTATAACTCAATAAAATTTTTTTTTCTGTTGAAGATACTTTTGGTTGAATTCAGTTCTTTCTGTTGAATCTCCTTTGCTTGCATCTGACCTTTATTTATGTTGATTTTGCTTCATTTTTTTCATTTACCATGCTGTTCAGTTTTTGGATGCCAGAAGAACAAAGGTTTGTCCACTATTTGCAGTAAATTTATTTTTCAAAATTCACTATTGCTTATTGTGGGGTTTTTTTGTTTGCTTTTTAGAGATACAGTAATCCTGTTTACTAAACTTGTTCATAGCTTTAGCTTCCAAAATGAAAAAAATGAAAACAACCAGCCCCAACTCAACCCCACCCCAAAGTCCCCTTTAATTATAGTGAGGGCTTTGATTGACCTTTTAAACAGCACTACTCTTGAGCACCATGGAGAGCATCTTTAGTCTATGAAGTAATTTAGAAAACATGGAATACTGAGTCTTTGAGCTTTGTAGGTACACATTGATTGTTCTAATGGATGTGTCACTGCCAGTGTTTGCGTTTGTTGCTATTAATTTTATCTGTAGCTGTCATTATTTTGTGTCTGTGTATGTTGTCTTCTTTTTTCTTTCTAGAAGCACTTGAAAGATACCATTACAAATATTGCCACCCGCATTTGATATTTTATAAGGTCATTTGGATAACAGCATACAACAAAACTTCAATCAAATACTAACTCTGCATTAGATCCTAAGCTAATATTTTCTTTCTTCTTCTTTATTTCAGCATCTGCAATTGACAATCCAGGCACTTCAAGATGAGCTTAGAACCCAGAGAGACCTTAACCATCTTCTCCAGCAGGAAAGTGGGAACCGAGGGGCTGAGCATTTTACCATCGAGCTCACAGAGGAGAATTTTCGAAGGCTTCAGGCAGAACATGATAGACAAGCTAAAGAGCTCTTCCTGTTGAGAAAAACTCTAGAAGAAATGGAGCTTAGGATTGAAACACAAAAGCAAACTCTAAATGCCCGAGATGAATCAATAAAAAAGCTTCTAGAGATGTTGCAAAGTAAAGGTTTGCCTTCTAAAGGAATGGAAGATGATAATGAGAGAACTCGAAGGATGGCAGAGGCTGAATCTCAGGTTAATCATTTAGAAGTGATTTTAGATCAAAAGGAGAAGGAAAACATGCATCTTAGAGAGGTAAGGAAAAACTTATTTTTTTGTTAAAAATAGGGAACTTGTTGCACTTTTAGAGATACTATTAGCGTATTGAAGTGTTCTTTTTGTGCTCTAATTTTTGGATGAAAAGGATAGCGTGAATTTGTTTTGCATCTGTAGTAAGTACTTAGGAGGACTGTGTGATATTTGAAAGCAAGAATAAGAAAATATGGGAGAGAAGTAGATATATTTGGGCTTACTGTCTCTGAAATGTTGCTTTTGCAAAGTTTCTTTATCCTTTCATTTTGACAAAATGATATCTAGCAAGGGAAGATTAGACCTGCTGAAGAGGAAAGTGACACCTGCTGCTGCTCCAGCTAAAGAGCCATGAGTGCATGCTACCTTTGTGTTGGATTTTTATTCCTCTGGTGTTTGCAAAGTGTTTTAAAGTCATTTGCCTTTCTTATAAACAAATGCTTCTGCTATATGTATTTCTGATGTATTTTCATGTGGGGATACTCCAGGTTCTTACCTAAGTATACCATAATGTCACATTAAAGCATTGTGCTGCTGGCAGTGCTCTGCTCTAAGAAAATCTAAATTTGATCCCAAGCCCACCTGCACCAGCTGCCCACATTGCTTGTAAATGCATTTTTGGGGCAGGATTTGGGATGATTGGATTAGTACAATTGAAAGAAAACCTGGCCTGGTGTCAAGCCCATCTGCCCCTTTAGATCCCAGCAATGTTCTCATGTGACTGTCAGGCAAACAAGGCAGGGCCAGTTTTTCTCACAAAGACCCTGCTAAGGAGGGGGAAAATTTGCAGGGAGGTCGTGTGTAGCCTATATACAGCAGAGGATGTCAGCAGAAACATGTCTGTTTGCAGAAACTCAGAGCAGTGTGGGCACTAAAAACACCAATTTGCCTGACAGATCAAAGTGTAAATGAAATTAGTGTAAGAGCTTAAGAATTAGTGCTTGACATTAAGAACAGCTATTTACATCTAGAGACTATTGTCAAAATATTTCTTTTGCTATGGACAAATTATTTTATATTTAGCTTATGTTCTTCTCTAGCCTAGACTATGTATGGAGGACTCAGTAGTTTCTGCTGCCCATTTGGAGTGTACAAAGTGGAAAATTTCGTGATACACTTGAGTAAAGCTTTGTTGTGAAGGTTTGGATCCTGAATCTTTTCACAGGCAGAATTTTAATTAAAACTGATGTAATGCTTTCTTGGATTCTGAAGGAGTCGCATAAGGAGCTAATGATACTGGATTTGTGATGAGGGAGGGTTGTGGAATAAGTTCTATAAACTAGCAGATGAGTTTCTGGATTTAGGTCTGCATGTACACTCTGCTTTCAAGGATGGGTGATTGTGTGATTGTACTTCATCTGTTGTATCAGTGTCAACTAAGTTTGTGAGCCCTAATTTAGCTCTAGATGGGACAGGAGGAAATTTGAAGAAAGTTTGAGAATGGTTATCAAGGACAATGAGAAACAGTCTGAAGGAGTCGGAAAAATAGAGTTTGTAAAATAGATAAAATGTAAGCTTCCTAGTGAAGTCTAATTGGCCTGCAATTAATTGATTAGTCCAAGGCATGCTGAAAGGAGATATTATTGCTGCCTATACACTGTGCATGTTTCTTCTGTATGTATACTGAATTAATTTGATGTTCCTCCCCCCAGCTGTTCTAAGGGGCAGGGAAAAAAGTTGCTTTTCCCTCAGTTTATATGAGAATATAGAGGTTGCTTTTTGTCTGGAGCGCTGCAAATATAGAATGGGATTTACTGCTTATGACATGCTGATATACCTTGGTAAGTGGTCAAGGTTTAAAAGTTTACTGGATTTGTTGCCTGGAATCTGTCCCAGCTGGATTGGCAGGAACTGGCTGATGTTTTGGAGATTTTGGCTCACAACTTCCTTCTTTTTCTGAGAATTCAAGGCTTTGGTTGCTGTCTCCCTCTCCAGCTTTCATTCTGCTGCGCATAGTATTTATAGGTTTTATTTTTATTTGTTTTTAAGTTTCTGTGTATTTGAAGTTTGTTGTAGAGAGCTTGGAAGTGTGATGTGTAAGCTGTAGGAACTCTTTAGACACAAAATGTTTTAGTAGGTGACTGTTTGTTTATCCAGGACTCTGGATTTTATTGTTCTGCTGGACTCTTGGAAAATGTAATGAGATTCAAATTTTTTCTTTTGCTTTCTTGTTATGGAAAGTTGTCTGCATGCTTTGAAGTAACATCAGACATTATAGTTTAGAAGTATTACATATTTGTTAAAAGTCCAAATAGATCAGCCTTTGATCTTTATGTGTAGCTTGGTAAATCCTTGTTCTGCAGTGCTCATTTGAATTTGTCTCTGCTTTTGGTATTCACCCTGCACAATGCAGGTTCTCAATATGATAGAAGTTACTGGGTTGAATCTTCAGCAGCAGCTTGCTGAATCAGTGGATTATGATATTTTTTCCCTGTAACTAGTGTTTGTAGGTTTCATCCTAATTCTGTAAATCACCTGGCTGAGTTACTGAACATTTTTTTCCTCTAGAGGATGCTTTAAAAGTAAGCTATAACTTGAATACATTTTTATTTAATTTCATTCCTGAATTATTTGGTATTCACTGAAATAGTGTTAATCTTTCTATACTGTTAACAAAATATTTGTCGCTTTAGAACATAATCTAAAATATTTTGCTTTCTTTATTTTTACAGGTTGGAGTTATAGCTCAAGTGTTGTGTATTTCTGAGAAACTAGTATTGGGTCATGTGTAATGCTCTTTGATCAAATCTTGGATGGCTGTTTCTTCTCTTTAATTGGTTTTGCTATTATATTTCTATTGCTGCACTTGAAATTGTCTGTGCCACAGGAGGTTCGGGGGGAATTTCTTCCTGGAGAGGGTTGTTAAACCCTGGAGTAGACAACTCGGGGAGGTGAGGGGGTCACCATCCCTGAAGGTGTTCAAGAAATTGCTGTGTGGCACACCAAGTCTGATTGACAAGGTGGAGATTTTCCAAGTCTTTGTGATGATCTTGGATGACTTTTCCAGCCTTAATGATTTGGTGATTCTGTGAAACAAGGGTGACAAAATTCTGTGTAGCATCCATCATATGCAATGGTTCAACAAATAGGATTTGTGTGGATCCGTTTACTTTTACAGAGATACATTTTTTTTATAGTTTCCAGGACAAAGATTGCTGTCTGTGGAAAAAAGTTAACATGGTGCAAATGAAGTTGAATATCAAAAAAATTAACTGAAGACTGCTGATTTTATATAGCCTCAACGCTACATTAAAATGTAACGTAGCAATGGATTTCTCATAAACACTTTGCTGTTAGAATTTTATTTAAAATTATTTTCGATCTGAATTTTTCAATTCATGAAATCTAATTGTGTACCAACTTAGCTAGAGAAAGGTCAAGTCATACACCTATTTTGCTGAGCTTTTGACCACGTTTTCCCCTAATACAACCATAATTTTCTCTCTTATGCTGATCATTTCTTAGTGCTTTGAAACAGTGCAAAGCTGTTTTGTTCATCTTTTGGATAACTCAGCATGGTGTAGAAAGGTATTAGTAATTGCTGGTGGGTGATATTTTGACCAAACAAGAGAATTTAGCTACCATGTTGTGAGAGAGGCTGACGCAAGTGGTCTTGAAATATTGGGAATTAAGGGCAACCTCTTCAACACACCCATACCTCGAGTGAATGTCAGTTCTCTCTCCTTGACCTGCACCCCCTGGGCACTGGTCCTACAAGGAATTGAATAGTAAGGGAGGTGTTTTATTATTCCACAACTGCTTTTGTCTAGCCGGTAACTTTTTCCAAGTCCACTTAATTAGGTAGAGAGAAATCACTTATTGTCTGTAGGCCTCTACCAGCTTATCAGTTATTTATTTTCTGCCCATTTCACACAAGAATGCAAATTACCAGAAATAAATATCCTACTGTTCTAATTGGCCGGGTATCCAAGAATCATGCAAAAATTTCTTGCTTTTAAGCCATTGATTGCTTTTTGCCCTTCTCCTACCCACCCCCATGAGTAGCCTCAGCAGAATTTCATAATTATAGCTCCCTTCAAAGATCTGGAGTTTCTCCAGACTTTAGATGGTATTTCTTAGAGAAAGTACAGATAAGAGTCATGGAATTGGCTGGTGTACTAGAGGCAGAGAAATAACTTCAGAAAATAAAACAATTTATTTTTTCTTCATTTGCTTTCATATTCTTAGGAGATACTGATGTGTTGACTTTGTGGCCCTCAAAGGTTGTACCTTTTTTGCAATGTACAATCCAGGCATCTTTAAACTTTGTTTCACAGAAGCAAATTTGTGATGGCAGTTTTATTCAAGCTTAGTGTTTGAGGACCTTAGAAATGGCAAATGTGAGGCCCATTATAGAGCAGGAGGAGGAGAATAAAGCTGAAGTTGGAATCCTGCTCTTTTACAGGAATAGCAAAGAATGTCAATGTCAGCATGGTTCACTAAAATGTTGGGAAATAAGCTGTGCAAAAAATGGGCTTAGATTTCTTTCCCTGTATAAATGAATTTAAAATCTAGGCAATAATCTTTCATAGGGATAGCTGAATTCCCAGCTTGGAGAGAGTTATAGCAAAGGTTTCCTGAGCTCCTGATTCACAAAGAGAGAACAAATGTAGCTCTGAGTAACAGAGTGAGCGTGTGCTTCTGCTTCACTTTGGGAGATGCAGCCTCTTTAGAGAATGTTCAACTCCTTCATGGTTTCTGAGCATTTCTGCCCAGATTGTGCTTGGTGTTCCATCACTATTAGATTGAATCCTATGCTTTTAACAAACTAAATTCACTCCAGTATTTTTGTTAGTGTTTTTCGAAGGTAGATGAAATTTGTTTTTTTTTTTCTGGAAAAAAAAGCAGAGTATTTTTTGCTTTGATAAGGAAATTAATGTATCCTGTGGGAATGAAGTGGTCTTTGCAAGCAGACTTAAGAAAAAGGGCATCCTTGGTCTGTTAGTGGTTGAAAGTCTGTAGCTTTCACAGACTTGAAAGCCATACTATGGCTTTCTTCATGCTCAGAATTAAATAAGAATATCACTCAATATACATTTCTGTCAGAAAACACAAGATGCCTGCATTCAAGTTCTTAAATTGGTTATCACATGTCTCTTCTAGAATTTTAAATAAACATGTTTTTTTCTTATAACTTTGGGAGAACTGTAGGTAATATGGGGATTTTATCATGTGGAAATCTAGCACAGATGTTCGGTATTACTTTTTTTTAAACATAGTGACCACACATTATTTACCCTAAGTACCATTAAGTATTTTTTTATTATTGCTATTAAAAACTTGCCTAAGGCAAAGTCCCACTAAGTCTCTAGTGAAGTCAAATGTTAAAATTCCAGCAAGTTTTTTATTATATATACATACACGTATATTACACATGCCCTCTCTGTACAACATACAATTTCACTAAAACAAATTCTGAGATCATATAGGATTTTATATACACATTTTAACTCTTATCTTGCATGTGTTCTTAAAATAATGTTTTTGCTCATGGTTTAAAGTTATAGCTTTTTTATATTTAGTAGAGAGAAGAACAACACATCTTTATAATAATTTAAAGTGTATTTCTAAACTTTCAAGGTTTTTTTTTTTTAAACTTGGCTCTATCTTTGAACTCAGCTTGGTCAAATAACGAAGGCTGCTGATAGGATTTGAACTGCCATCATGAATTAGTTATTGCATGTTTTTAGAGTTATTAATGGAGCAAAGTTCCTTCTTCCACTGTGAGCAGAACAGATGCCTTGCAGACTCTTGGTGTTTACTGTAAATGTCTTACACTGGAGCCAGTAGTAATTTACTAAGGAAATGCTTTATTGACACCAAACGTTTCTTCCCTGAAGTTGGTTACACAGATTAACAACCATTCTAGGCTGAGCTTTTTTATTAGGTTCATTAGTACTTCTTTCCTTTTGTTTCTCCTGCCTCAACTCAAAATATTCATCTTATCATTTGCTATAAAGACAATTGCTTTTTATCAAAATATCAATAGTAATATGTGCTTTTCAGGTGCCCCCTTAAGTGTACAGCAGGACTCTGCAGTGTTGGCAGCTGCTGGAGACATGAGAGAGTAGACAGAACCTGATTATGCTCTAGAGAACAGTTGTTACTTCTAACACAGCCCATTCAGATTTTGCTATGCCCTGTGATATTCTTGCCAGACTGCTTGGTTGCAATCGTTTTTATAAGTCCATGAAGGATTGGAAGGCTTTGTTCATTTAGAAATCAGTTTCTTTAAAAGCAGGATTGACCTCCATGTCACCACCACCAGTAGTTTGGAATCTCATATATGAGAAAGCTGTCAGTTTGAATCTGCCATGTCTCATACTAGCAACTAAAAGTTTTTTTTTTTTAAAGAGAAAAACCAGATCCATCTATAAGCTGTGTTTCTGTACCTTTCCATGTGTGGAGGTGATCAGTATTGATCCTGCCATCACTCCTGGAAAGTGCATCTTTCAGAAGGCAATCTGGGGACTGGCTTGAATTGCTGTCATTCAAGTAATGTCCCCAGATGTAAAACACTGTCTTTGCAGGGCTCTTTGCTCAGTTCACACATTTACTACCTTCTGCTTGCACGGCAAGATTTTGGAGACAAGCCACAATGAAATAGAGAAAAATGATCAGTTTTGTTTTCTTTCATATTCCCTGTTCTGTAAGTGTGCTGCTACTCATTTATGTGCCAATAATTTAATTATTCTATAATGTAATTAACTTTCTTCAGCTCTGTCTTCCTGTCCTTTTTCACGTGAATGACCACAGCTTATGGAGGTGACTCACAGCTCTGACATGTTGATGTATTTTCTCAGGATCAGAACTGAATTTCCAGGGAAGGGGAGAGTTGGCCACCCTTGAATTCCAGTGTTCACTCCTCTGATTTAGACCCTCTGTGCTAGCTACATTGAGACTCCTTTGTCTTAGAAAACATCCAGTATTTTACCTGGACTGGAAATCTATGAATTGTCACACAAGCTGGAGTTCAGAAAACTGCAACAGGCCAGCATCTTACCCAAGTGTGAATCTGTATATATAAATATATATGTATGAATACACTTTCCTTTGCAAGGATGCCAAGACTCCAAAGAAGAAAGTGTGGGTTTTTTTTCATCTTTAAAAACAATCTACTCCCTCCTCCACCCCCTAGTCTGCTAAAAAAGAAGCTTTTCGTTTGCTAAATTTTTTTCCTTGTACAAGTCTTAAACTCTGTGTAAGAAAATGAGTTTTGCCTTGGTATGCGCTGGCTTATTTTAGTAATAAAAGTGGAAGTTTTATTGTAGGCAGTAGAACACAGCTAATAATATAAACCCTTTCTAAAGTTTCACCTAGAATTCAGCCTAATGAAGGAAAAGTATAATATTAGATTAAACTATTTAACAAAACAATATTTCTGATTTAGTGAGTAGATAATCATATCCTAATTCTGTAGATGTTATTGACTTGTGAGACAATTCTGATAATAGGAAATTTTTTTGATTGTTAAACAGTTTGATATTCCAACATGATTATAAGGCTCTCATATTTATGCACAAATACAAAATTTCATAGTGGTAATAAATATATTTCATCTCCCTATAAAGATTTAGCTACAATATTGGTGAATAACGCCAATATGCTCTGAAAGAGATATCAACCAAAAATGTGGATATATTTGAAAGCACTGAGGACAAAATTCTTTTTATGCTTTGTTTGTTTTGTTTTTTTGTTTTTTTTGAGTCAGATGCGGTCAATGGGGTTGACTGATTTAAGGGGAATAGGATTAGGTTTGAGAGAATAAATGAATCCAGAGTTGGCTACACTGTTGGAAGGAAATAGTTTGTTGTAGCTTTTTTATAGGTGGAGCTGATGTCTTCACCTGCTTGGTTTATTTCCATTTAGCAGCACATCATCTTCTCCCTGAAACATAACCCTTTACAAAACAAAACAACCCCAATGTTTCAGAGTCATTTATGTCTCATGAGTATATTTAGAATAGTTACTGGTTCTGTATGTTCTTCTTGCCCTGCTTTTTACACAATTTACCTGAATGTATTTCTAAATACACGCTTCATGTTCTCTCCTAGAGACCTGTGATAAGGATTTTTTACATAGTTCAAGTTCCACTGATATTACTAAAAAAAGAATAATACAGCAATTGTCAGAGACATGCTCAGTCAGCTGTTGGCTGTACTGGGTACCTGCAAACAGGTTCTTAGTGGTGTTTCACTGACTTCTGGCTGCTGTATCCTCCATGGACAGAGTCCTCATGCTACCATTGCTCTGCATTCCTGACTCCATTCAAACCAGTATTTTTGGGAAAGACTCCAAATGGGGTTAGTGAAGGGCCTTTATTAAAGGGAATGAGTTTTACACACCTTTCTCCCTAAAATATGCATGTGGAGAATGCATTATTTTCATTTGCTAATAGATAATTAACATCTAGTTATCTATTTTTTCTAGTCACACTGTTTTAATTGGCTTTGACTCTTACAGATTTAATTTTCCTTATTTATAAAAGTATGTGGGTCTTAGGTTTTAGATTTATAACAATGAGCATAAGGTAAAATATGTAGGTTTGTTTTCTTTAGCTTATTATTTGACTCAAAACTAAAAATGGGAAAAAATATTTCTCTAATACATGATCTTTAGAAGGAAAACTTCAGGAATTTCCCAGTTCATGAGATCCTTTCTGCAAGTTCCTGCAAATACTGACTTAACTAAATTTCTACTTTTTCGTTATCTGCTGAATTTTTGCAAGGTTTATTAAATAAAGCAGTGGTCTGCAGATGCTGAGCAAAAAACAGTGCATTGATTACTAGGTATTTGACAGTATGGGGAAAAATGTGAGGCCCTAAATAATTCCTAAAAATCAGCCAGAAGCTAACTTGTAGATTTGCATCCTTCATGTAGAGCACTGAAGGCACTAGATGGCTCTCTTGAACGAGGATTGTGTTTCAGTCTTGTTTTCACAGACAATCTCACCCTGTTTGTTGTTTTTTCATTGCTCATTTTACAATGGTAGTCAATGCAAAGATAATTCCACACAGATTGTGTTTTATTCTGTAATCTGAATGCAGTTTAGGACAGCTAAGTCTGAGAACCAGAGCAAGGAGACTGAAAAGGAAAGTGCAACTTTCTACAGAAAATTAGGAGCTCAGTCTGAAGGGATTAGTGGAATTCAGTCCCAAAGTGTTAGTGAAGGACTGTAATTTCATTTGCAAGAGTGAAAGAGCAAACTAAGGGGTCATTTTCCTCTTGGAATGGTTGGAGTTTGACCATATCTGCTCTGATACTGCAACTGCCAGAACACATCTTGAAAGCACATTGGGGAGCCAGCAGTGCCCGTTTCAGGTGTTAGCAAGTTATTAAATCACAGCCCCTCTCAGCCTGGGGCACCTCTGGGACCCTGGGCACTCCCATGGCTCCAGAATTCCTTGTTTCAGCATCTGGGGGAAGAAGGTGCCATTCAAAGGGACAGGGTTTTCATGGAGAAGGCACATTTGTCTGCTACATCTTAAGAATCATGGGCAGTGCCATTGCTGATGAACCTTTCTGTCCCCAAATATGAGTAACTGAGCTTGTTGCTGTTTCATAAGTGATTGTGCAGGTGTCAGATAGATGAGGACACCCAACATGTTATCTTCTCACTTGTTGTCTTTACTGTGATCTGTTAAACATCTGTTTTGATGAAGAGTTACAGTGTCCTTGGGGAATTACCACCCTGATAATTCCCTAAGATGTTGCATTTATTCTCTCTCTTTTCTTTTTAATTAAATTTTTATTTATTTATTTATTTTCCTCAAATGAAATATATCTGTGCAGGTTTCCATAGCGTGAACAACATAATGATGAACAAACTCGTGGTGCAAAATTTTTCTGATTTTGTAGTGCCTTTATGCATACATGCCACAAACAACTTTTTCCCCTTGTAGAGCTTTCTCACAAAGGAAGTAGACTTGATTTGAAAATGCACCTTTGTAGCACGGGAGGATTTTTATTGCAAATGCATTCTTATCCCAACAAAAATGTTGGTTTGTTTAGAGCCTTGTTGGACTGAACACCTGCATGTTTCAGTCAGAACAATCAGTTTGTTCTCACTGGCTCCTGATCTGCCCGGAGAGAGTAATTTTCAGCTCTCAACTTGCACATGGCATATTTTCACATAGGAGGACATGTGGCAGAGAAGAGATTTTCTGCTGATAACAAGTTTTAGAAACCATTATCAAAATAATGTTACCTTTCAGCCTCTCAACAGCATTGTGAGTGTTTACAGAGGCCTTGGCAGTGCTTACCCCACATCTGCATCATTAAGGCACAGCATGACTGGCCAGAAAAAGGAATTCTTACCGAGAGATTGGGAACAGACAAGAATAGGCCCCCAGGAAAAAGTTCATTTTAACACCAAGTCAGATTATAGAATTTATCAAAACCATAGTGGGCTTCAGGAGGGTAAGATAAAGCTTCTGGAAGAATTCCAAATTTGGGCTACTTTGAGCATTTGTTTCCTCCGCAGGAGGGGTTTCTTGTCTCTATCACATATATCTGGAAGCCAGGTGACACATGCAAAATTTTTAATTTATTAACCATTATTTTTCTGAATTACTTGCTTTCCAGCAAAGTCTGAAAAAATACTGGTTTAAACATCCAGAAAACCTGAGTGTTTTTTGTCTGATATTAAAAATAGAAAGTTTTGTAAAAACTTCCCTTTTGCTTCTTCAGAAACAAATTATGAATGTATTATTAGCAGGTGGAGTATATAAATTTATGGTGGTTGAACTTCACAAGCATCTTTGATTCAATTTTGTGGAGCTTTAAGTCTAATGTCAAATGTGTTTGAATATTGCCTGTGATCCCTTCCTGCTAGAATCATTAGGCTGTGCAATTACAAATGCTGCCAAACAGGGTTTGGAACTGGTGTGTGCATCATGATATTGTGAAATTTGTGAAATGCTTACTAGTTATTTACAAAATGCTGACACTCTGAGCAGAAGCTCTCCTGGGAAGAGGAGCAAAAGAGCTGGCTTAACATATTTAGTTTGCCAGCTGTAGGAGTTATGCACTTTTTTTTGAAAGGTATTTACTACAGGAAAGTAAAATTTAAGCAATTTACATCATGAAGGAATTTATGAATCAAGCTTTTTTTGTCAGATTAAAATAGGTTTTATGCATGATTTGAATAATTGTATTTGCCATTATGGCAGATAAAGTTATTTGACTGTGTTCTGTCCAGGTCAAAATTATGTTTTGTGAACTTTGGCAGCCATTAGAGTTTCTGGTCTTTACTGCTCTGCTGTGGAGATTGCAGTGACTTGGAGCTTTATGAAAGACCTGAAAAAATTCTCTTTCTACGAGAACATCCTCCCATTCTTTTTCAGAGTAGAGTTAAATATTCCAGACCTAATGTATTGAAGTTTTTCTACCATCCCTCTTCAATTTCAGTTTGAAGGAGGAATTCAGCAACAACAGTATCAGCCAGTATGAGGCTGAAACAATTGAGACTTTGCTGTGAGAATTTTGCCTCTTTTTGGTGACTGTGATGAAGCCATACTCAAAATTTTTGCCCAAGATAAGTTTCAGAATTACATATTTAATCAAGTTATATGCTAACCTATATTCCTTTTGAGACACATTGAAATGAAGAGAAAACTACTTAGCACTTTTAGATATCAGAAAAGCCTTTTTGGTTGAAGGTTTGGAGCCCTTCTTCTCTGAACTGTTAGTCCTCTAAGGACAGCTTAAAAAATTTACTGTCTCTCTGAATACCCCTTGAATTACTGTTAAATATCTGTCTCTGAATATATTCAGAACTTTTCTTTTCTGAATTGTTGCATAGTGTTTGGGATTCACTGAGGGCGAAACACCAGAACAAGCAGCTTGGAAAGAGCAGAGTTTTCCAGCTTGTCTGTCCTCTGGATATTCTTTGAGATGTTTTGACCCTTTCTGTATTGAACTTCACACTCCCCTCCACTCTCATGTGTGCTTGGAGCACAGAGATCAGCAGCAGTCACCCCTTGTCCTCCCCTCCTCCCTGCTGGAGTGCAGCCCTGATGCAGGTGCAGGATGAGTGGCAGCTGTTTTAACTCTGCTCCAGGTGTGTGAAGCACAGCAGAGACTCCGTGTGCCTGCCTGGCTCTCACACCTGCAGCCTCAGTTATTTCCCAGCCTCCTCAACAAGCAATTACCTGGGAATGACAGCTGCATCTAGATAAATACAAACAGCATGCACAAAATCCATGTCAGTGTACAGACAAATCTTTCTTTTCCAAGGGAATTTCCTGGCTACAGGAATATAGTGTTCTATATAAATAACACACCACATATAGCATCTTATATAAAGTGATATTTGTGGAATTAATGGACTTGTAAAAATGTTTTGGGGGATGATTTGTATTAATTCTCTCGCATGCTAGGAGTACTATGTGAAATGTCTCATGAAAAAGGGATTCTGAAGACAGCCACATGTTCTTTTGAAGTTATTTCAGACAAGTATTATATTTTTTTTTCTCCACTGTAAATTCAAACTTGTGTTTGCTGCATCCATAAGTGTTTTCTAGTAACTGAGACAGTGATAATACCAATGCTGTTTTCATGGACTTCTACAAATGCAAAAGTAACTTCTTTAGTGACATAATACAATTTATAGAAATATTAGAATGAAGAAAATGACGAGATTTTGAGTGTAGGAGTGTAATTCTCTATAGAACACCTATTCTGTTTTCAGAAATAAAATTAAACTGTCTATATTTCTCACTAATTCTGACTTTTGTCTTCAGAGCTCTGGATGTCTAAACTGTACCTTCCAACATTTAAGATTTGAAGCCCTGCACATCCTGATTCTTGATGTAAAAGTAAATGAAAAAAATAGACACTTTTTGTGAAGGAGAAGCAATACATACACAGAGCATGTTGTAATTTACAGTACACCTGGCAGTTGTGGAGATGTACTTCAGAAAAAAGTTTTTGCAGTGCTTTTGTGAGAGAGCAGCATATCAAAAGCTTGCTAGGACAAGGAAATTACTTTAAAAGTTTTCATTGTGTTCTCAGCTGTGTTAAACCAGTTTATTAAGAGTGGATTTATGCACTTGGGTGCCTGAACAAAGTAATTTCTATTGGGATTGTTCAATGTGATGACAGAACTGGAAGTCATTATTCCATTACACTTGTATTTCTTGTTGCTGACAAGTTCCTGTAGGACATGAGATTTTTAGATGTTGTCACACTTAGAGTCTCACCTAACCTGGAAACCAGCAAGATAAAAAAGCAGGAAATGACCTGTAAAGAACAAAGTTCTTTGGGATTTTTCAGGGCCTGGTTGGGGATTTCTTGAAAAGGAACTGAGTTAATGATTGATCGTGGAGGAAGGAGTGAAAATAATGAGGTATCGTTAATTTTTCATAATTGTCAGCATTATAGATGATAACTGGAAGCAATATATTGCTTTGTCTTGAAAGCACATGTCAAAAAGCTGTTTTAGATGTCATTGTACCATAACAGCTGGGCCAAAATATAGTGTGCTTATATATGAATCTGTTAATCTTGTCTAATTTAATGCACTGAGAAATCAAATGTAACTTTTTTGTTTGTTTTCTCAGTTGGGGTTAAATGAGCAAGCACTTCTCTGACTTTTTAGTGAAAGTCTGTCTTGCTGTAGGTGTTAAGATAAAATAGCACTGAATTAAAAGATGATTTTAAACTATTTTAGTAGCTCATGGACTGTTACAGTATGGGCTGTGATTTATTTATTTATTTTTTAGTGAGCCATCTGTTCATTGCTTAATAAAAGACAGGAAAGGCAAAAATATCAAAAAGTAACTGAGAAAAGTCTTATACTGCAGCTTCATGGGTGGCATGTGAAAAATACAAGTTATTCACTGACTTTTAGACTGTGTAGTTTAGTACTTTATCATAGGAGAAGAAAAGCTTTGGAGCTAAGGAGTTAGTGCTGAGCATATTTTTATTGTTTATATTGGGTGTTTATTTTAATCTCTGCTTTTTCTTTTTGATATAAAGATCAAAACTAAAAGTCTATAATATGTTTAAGACATATTGTGCTAATGATAATGATGTTTTTACAGGACAATTTCTTTGGGCCATTAGGCTGTAGTGTTGCTCTTTCATAATTCCTAGTACTACAATGCATTGTTTAGTTCGTGCATACCATGTTTAGGCAATAAACAAAAATCCAGAGCATGTGGAAAGTTCATTTTCTAGAGGTTTTGGAAAAATCTAATTATATGAGATAATGTGCTATGGTAATGCAAAAACTTAAGTATAAAATACATTCACTTGTAACCTGAGCAGTGCCCAGACTGCTTTCTGTTAAGTGTTTTCTGTTGGAAATTACTGGCATTAAAATCTCAGCAGTTTTTTTTTCTGATGATGGCAAACCCTTTGAACAATGTTGTTTTTATGATTTTGCTTTAATTTCTTAACTTAGAGTATTCAAGATATTTTGTATTCGTGTAACATCACCAGAGAAGTGGTCTGAGGAGTAGAAGTGAGATGTATCTGTTCCAGATTTTGCTTGGTTTCTTTGGACAGACTCTGCTGGTATTTTGGGGTATTTGGAACTTAATAGTATATGATCTTCATTTCTCTATGGTTGAAGGACACTGAGCAAAATGTGAGAAATAAATTTTAGAAAATGACCACACAAAATGTGTTCAGATTCTGAACATTTGAAGTCCAGTGAGCTTTATATGTATTCATGTGAAAATACAGCATTTGTGTTTAAAAAAAGTGCAAAACTCTTACAACCTGCAAAAACTGAGGGGGGAGTTTTCCCTGTGATACTTCAATATACCATGAGACTTCTAGTCCTCAAACTCTACTAAAATGGTAAATGCTTTTTCCATAGCACCTTGGGATTTTTCAGAGTTACTGCAAAGAAAATTCATTAACTTTCCAGCAGTTTGACAGAAGCTCTGCATTCATGGCAATCCCACATTTCCCAGGTGGAGGCTTGAGGGTGTCCAGCCCTGGTGAAGGTCATCACTGCAGGTGTACTGGGCTGAGCTGCTGGAGAATGGAAGGGCAGAACACACTCTGAACACCCTCATTTAACTGAGTTCCAGGAGGAGGATAAAAAAATGTTCTGTAATTCAGATATATTTCAATTCTGAGCAAACACTTTGTATCTTAGTGCTGGCAGTATTAGAGACACATGCAGAAAGGAAGTGATGGATACCTGCAATTTCTTCCACTGTTGCAGGGAAGTTTTCATGTAAATATTTTATTCTGAGCACCTGTACTTAAAAATTACTGTTCAATCTCTGAGATACTCACTTTTGAGACATCCCACTTTCCAGCCATGAGAACATTCAGATGGTTTGGTTTAGATTTGAGTTTCTCAGATTCTGAAGTCACAGGTCTTTGACTCGAGAGGGAGGACCATGAGGTTAATTGTATCAGTTGTGTTATCTGGAAATTGCCCACTGAGTAGTTCTTGCTGTGTTCTTTGGCCTTACCCTGAGGCAAGGTCTCTTCTCATTCAGGCTTGAAAGTTGTGGTCTACTGTCACCTCAATCCATACTTAATGACCTTATAGAGCTAATCTAATAATAGGAGTACAGAGCCTGCTTTTTCTTCACCTGGTATCTATTGATAAACTCTCACAGTTCAGATGGCTACAGGTAAATAATGATTAACAGCCAAATATGGATATAAACATCTGTATTTAGATGTTGGTAATTGAGCATGACCCTGTTTAAACACTGTGCCTAGAATATTTGGTGTACAAGTATTGGAAACTCATATGACTACCAGGAAAGACCTACTTCATGATGAGTAAGGCTGTTGAGTAATCTAAGGTAAAAATAATTAATTTGAGTTCTAATTATGGAAAAAATTCCCAAACCAGCACAACAGTTAACCCTCTGAGAAATGTATAAGCAAAACAGTAATGTGTGAAAAGATCTTTAATTCTAACCTCTAAAGTACTGTTTATTGTGAATAAATAATTGCAGACTTATTGCTTACAACCCGATAAGCTGTGATAATTGAGTTCAATTTCCAAGAGCTGTTTTTAAAATCTATTCTAACAGAAATTTGGTAGCATTAATACGCTCAAGAAAAGAGAAAGATACTGAGTTTCAGGATTCCTCTTCCTATAGATAGGAAAGAGAAGCAACAAGTGACATTTTGAACCATATTCAGGTCTGGTTCCTGAACAAGAAAACCCTCATTAACTTGACCATTTCTCATTTTGTGAACCAGTCGCTGATTAATTGAAAGGAACCCCATAAAATGGTACTTATTCTGTATATAGGGATTGTTTTGTATGCCCACATCTGCAGATGGGGAGAACATCAGGGTGTAGCAGAAGAACTAAAGGGGGGCCCTCAGGGTGGCCCATTCCTCCCGGTGAGCCACAGAAGTCCTACCTGCCTTTCTGTGGTAAGTTTGCTCCAGTGAATGAATTATTTGTCAGTCACACTCGTATTTGTTTGTGTTCACAGAGCTAACAATTTGTGCATGTATCTGGGAATATTTTTGTTTTGTAATTTTTCAATTAAATTTACTTTATCATTATATTTTAATTTATTGGTTTACTTTTTGTTTTAAGGGGTTGGATAATGATATGAGCTACAGATCAATTTAGGGTTCTTTTTCCCTTTTCCTGTCTTGCAGATTCTCAGCATCTGGTAGGAAATGTGCTGGAAGGAGGAAGGTCAGAAAAAGAAATTGATGATCTCAACTTGAAAGACTAAATTGAGGCAGGTAATGGAGTTCTTTGGCTTGGAATTCTGCCCATTTGATATGAGGCTTATATAGTAGCTACTTCTTAGAATGCTACATGGTAGATATTAAAGAAGTAAAGTACAGAATCACAATCATTTTACCTAATTTCTCTGTAAAATAAAATAAATTAAACCATCACTGTACCATTCTTTCTCTTAGATCACCCTATGATGAGCTCACCCTGTGTACCATCGCTTTCCTTGTTGAAAACATGAACAATAAGAGGATCAGAAGAAGCCTTTGAAAAGGAGGATGACATTGCACTCATTTTTTTTCTATGAAAATGTCCTTATGTTGTAAACTGTTCTAAAGAAAATGCTGTCATCCAAATGCAATAAGACAAAGAACTTACAATAAAAGTATATAAAACGTAGTTATTAAGTATGTTTTTATTGCAATTGCAAAGAAAACTGGGCTTTAGGTTTTTCATGGAATGATACACTTCCATAACTGTCTTCACAGAGATATGGGGTGTGGAGGACTTGAGCAGTGAGAGACAAGTGCAAATAAGAGATCCAATATAGAATGATGCTTTGTTGTTGGCATGTTTGCTACTAAATGAAAATGTTACATCCATTTCCTTTTTATTGCCTCTAAGTGCACTAAGAGCCTCATATTCATGGTTGTACTTAACAGACTTGCACATGATTGAATCTGCAGTGTCTTTGCTACAGTGGTGCCACTGACTGGAATTACATTTGTGCTGATGTAAACACGGAGAGTCAAAACATTGGTTCACAGAGACCTGCTGGGAGCCAAAGTTCAGCCCTGAAATCCAGTTTTCTGAAAAAAGGCACAGAGCAGTATCCAAATAGAAAATGAATAATGCTTGTAAAGGGAGCCTTTAGCATGCTGAGGTACTGACTATGGACGTTTTCCTGAAGATATTGCTGTTAGGTAGCAGTTGATGCCAAGAATTTTTGCCATTTGTGGGATAAGTCCATCAATTGGCAGGATATGTGAAGAAGTGATTTTGAAAATGGAGGCTGTGTGGTAAGACATGGGGCCTAGAAAATGTGCCTGACTCTATTGTGAGAGTCTGTAGAGAGCTGTAAATAACCAGATAGTATTTAACCAAGAAGTAATGCAGTAAGTAAACTAAGAAATAAATTGTTTCTGTAATATGTCAACAGACTTACGTAGTTGGCAATTTTCCACCAGCTAACTTTTTTATACTCTCTAGGTTTCAGTTCTTATTCCACACAGTTTTTCTCTTCTCTGTACAGTTAATCTACCTCTTATAGTTTTTAACCCTTAAACTATTTGGAACTCTTTGTTTTGAATTATCTTGTGCCAAAATGTCTGTGTTTATAAGCTTTGTTATCTGATGTCAGTAGAGCTTGGATAATGGTTATCATCAGCCTACTGCTATATTTAAATTAAGGAAAATCTGCCAATTCATAGACTTACTGGGTAAGTTAGCAGATTTTTTTTTTGTCATTTAGTGACAACTTGGTACATTTTGTAGTTGTTGAGAGCTTCTAAATGTAGCTTAAGCAGTGAATTTAAACTATGGAACATGTATGAATGGCATTTATATGTAAACTGAAGATTTGGCATGTTCAGTGAGTCCTCTGTGCTTAAACCAGTGACAGACTCAAGCTCCCTAGTGATTTACAGAAGGCCTAGATCAAATTCCTCACAGGGAAATTTGGGAAGGCACAGAAAATAAACTCCCACATTTGAAAGAATTGTTAGGACTGACCTTGTCTAAGGCTATAAAAACTTTAAGAAAGAAATATGAAATAAACGTGAACTCAAACATCTCAGGTAGTATTGAGCTTAAGAGTTGTTGCTCTGTAGCGTGAAGGGAGAGTGGAAAGAAAAGAATAGTCAGCATGAGTTACAGAATCCCTAAAGAGAAGTGTCAGCATTAGCAGATGCCTAACTCCTAACAGAAGTATCAGAAGAAAAGTGAAAGAATTGATGGGTGGGTGAACCATAAATATTTTTAAGTGAGGGGCGATAGCTCTGCACAGAAATTTTCTGTTAACTTGATAATCAGTGAGTTAACAGCATTAATATTTATGGCCTAATAAGTGGGCTAAAGACTAAATGATGAAAGAAAATTATTTCATCCCCTAAAATATAGTAGTCTTGAAGGTGGAGACTTGGCAAGGAACTATTGAGTGAAATTTTGTAATTTTCACTCACTTAGAACTTTTTGCTCAGCTATTTCAGAGCTATGTTTTTATGTCTGTGTTGTTTTCTGAAACTTACTTGTAAGTAAAAGAAAAAGGTGGGTTCTCCTTTGTTGTGCATATCATAATCCATGTGATTGCCAGCACACAGGCTAAGGTTTTCTCTGTTTTCTATTCTGAGTTTTAGGTCATAGAATATTCTGAAAAGAATACATTTGGTATACACTTACCTGCAAGTTTTCATTATGCTAATTTTGTCATTACTATATAGACTGTGAAGTGTTAATGCATTAAGTACTAAATAGAGATCAAGAATTTTTCAGATTTGCTTTTCTCATTATGGCTGGGGATTTTTTAGCAACATGTTGTGTTTTCCAAAGAGAATTGCTCTTTAGAAGTGAAACTCTACAAATGAAATCTCCATAGTAAAACTGGAGTCTTCTGCCAACCTGTGCTTTTGCAATTTCCCTGTCAAACTGAAGGTAGTTTCACAGTTGTACAAAACCAATCTTTTTCATGTAGTTAGAATGGAGAAGTAAACCAACACTTTTATTGGTTGTTTGGCTTATATTATTGTGTATCCTTTCTCATTTACTTTGCTGGTCTTTTATGTTTTTGGCATTTCTAGGAGGCAAAAAGTGTTCTGAAGTGGAATTTTTGCTTGTAGTTGTACTACAGAACATGTTTAGTGCAAGACAAACCTTGAAGAAGTGGTTTATTGACTGAAATGACTTTAACAAGAGTCTTTTAGCATGTTGAGAGTTCTCTTTCTATTCTACATATTCTGCTCACCAGTGAGATAACTGACTTTTGCCTGTCATGGAGATGGCAAGCTAATCAAACCAAAATGACATGAAAATAATTTCTCTAGTTCAGAGGTATTTTCATAAATATCAGGCTAGAGTTGTTCATCCAACTGGTATAAATAAATAAAAGGAGTGTACTGCCCTTAGTGCTCCTGTCCCTGTGCTGCTCCAGGCTGTTCAGCTGGAGGGGAGCCCTGCCTGTGCTTCCCTGAGCCTGGAAAGAGGCACCACTGTGGATCCTGATTGCTTCTGGCACACAGGGTGTGTCCCCTGAGTTGTCTTTCACTGTCCTGATGAAGGAACATGTCTTGAGTGGGCCTGCTGGGGCTCTGCAATTGTTAGACTGGGTGGATGAGCTAGCTCTGCATGACACACAGAATGTGTGTTCTGACCTTCCTTCGCACCTTAAAATAAATAGATTTAATGGATGATCAATGTGCTGCTGGAATGACTTAGTGACAGGGTACATCTGCTTATGGATGGGAAATGTTTGTATTTTTACACATAGCGTGGATGTGCATTTGGTCATTTGATTAGTGATGAGATTTTTATGAAAATGGTAGTGGTGTGCAGCCTGGCATAACTGTCCAGTGAGCAGAAAGGAGGAGACTGTGGACTGAATAAATTGTTCTGGTTTCCTACATACAGTGGGAGGTTTGCCACTTTGATAATGAAAATTTCTGTGGAATAGCAACTGATATCTATACTTAAAGTTGTATGAAATGTATACAGGTATGCAAAGGTCCATGCAGATGTTTATTTAATAGTGCTGCTCATCAATGTGTGCAAATCTTGCAAAGGAGGGGAAGGAATTTGGACATAAACTTTTTTATTTTGGAAGTTCAAAAATACTTAAGTTGAAACTTTTGGCTGCTGTAACCCCTCTGCTTTTTATGTATTTTATGCATCAATCAGGGGTTAATGGGGTCTATGCATCCTATACTTGCTTTAGAGTAAGTTGAGCTCTAATTTCAATGTACAAGAGAATGGAGAAAGTCAAGAAGAGAAATCTCCTTCTCAGGTATGAATTGAGGTCCCTGTGGTACCTCTGGGCTGGTCGTGAGCATTACACTGTCCTCTGCTCCACACAAAGGAGAGAATGTGTTCTTCTGAAGGAGGGCAGTCTGGCTCAGAGGAGAAAACAATAAACCTTCTTCTTCATAAAGTTCTCCTGAAACCAAGTATTGCTCTGAAAAGCCTCGAGCTGACTCTCCTCCCTTTTGAAACAAATATGACAAAAGATGTTTATAATAGTAGTAATTCCAAATTTTTGAGTTTGAAAAGATGTAGAAGTGAGATGATACATAGCATGTTTGTTTTTTTCCTCAGTATATTAAGGCTCTTTTATTAAAATGGTACCTGCTGTATTCAGGCCTTCTGCAATGTTCCAAAAGTTATCAAAACAAACCGAATCCCACACTTATACTGAGGTAAGTTTAGTGCCTAAAACAAATGTAAAACATGGAAAGCATAGATAACGATGGCTTGTTATTTCTGCCACTTATATGGATTTTTAAAATACATGTAATCATGTCTTCTGTATAGAATTTAGTGTCCTATGTCAACATGCAATTTTTCCTCCATTTGCTAATTTTCCAGCCTTAACCTATGCAAACATGATTGCGTGGTTTCACAAAGTTTTGAAAATTCTCCTTTAGGGTCTGTTTTTAATCACAGCAGATAATAGCAGTAATTTTGGTCAAGATTCTTTTGATTTACATCTCTGGAAAAAAATAAGCATTTGGATATATTTATAGTATCTTTGTGTTCAGAATTTGAGTACTGATGCACAGGGAAGTAATTTTTAAACTGTCCTTCAGCCCCTGGTCTGTAGATTTTCAGGTCAGCATATAGATATAGGAAAGATGAAGTCTGAACTGTGTCTTGCTCCTTCTATTGCCCTGAGGTAAGGAAAAGAAATAAAAGAAAACTTCTTTTAAGAATGTGAAAAGAAATTCTATCTGTGATATGAAGTGTTGTTGTTTCTAAGAGACATCAGACACTTTTCACTCTGCCATAATTTAAAAACAGAGAAGGATCTGTTGTATCTTTTATGCAGTGATAAAATATGTGGTTTGAGGTTTTTCCCCCCTTTTTTTTAAAAAAAAGTCATATTTTCAGTTCAGAGATGGGTTTTTCTGTTCTGATAAAAATGGAAGACTGGAAGAGGAAATTGGAACAGATGGATTTGAGTTACCAAGCAACACTTAGTTTCCCAGGCAATGGAAAAAGAATTGGAGCAGGTGCAAAGTGGATTTTAGTCCTTTTTCTTTTTTTAAAATTGTTGTGAGCTGATGTATGAGCTTCACTTTAACAGACTCCTGACAAACTTCATAGAATGATAAATATTCAATTAACTACCTGTGCAGGTTGTTTCCTATGTGACTTGAAGAGTTCTTTTAGTTTTGGTAAAACACAGTCTGTGCAGTAAGGCTGTTGTAGAGGACATTGGTGTTGTTTGCTTCACTCCAATATTTTTGCATGCAGTCACCTCTGTTTTTCTGATTTGAATATGTTATTGTAATTTCAGAGTGAAATAAGTGTTCTGCATTCTCAAATGTTTAGACATTCCCCCCTACTTCTTCCCTCTTGGGGAAGACTGACTTGGTTGGCAAATCTCAACTGATAGGCAGAGCTGCACTGGATTTGTGAGTGCCTTAAATTCAGTTTCCGGCAGATCCAAAAATAGGATATTTTTTTTTTTATAGTCAATGCAAACTAGTTTCTTACTTTCTTTTTTTTGTGAGATTGTGGCGCAGTGAGTTCTATAGATGAGCATAAAGTTTTAACTTTAGGTTAAAAAAGCATGCTATTTAGGGTTTTTTTTTTTTTAAAAAAAAGCCCACCTGCCAAAGCATGCCTACCTCTCAAATAGTGTGAAAAATTGTCTGTGTCTCATCTCTTTAGGTTAGTGCTCTCATGTCCCTCTCTGCCATATGTTTGCATAACCTATCAGCTGTGTAGAACACTTGGGAATGTAGAGATGACATTTCCCTGACTATCTAGGGGATATGAACTGGTTACCTGGGAGCTTTGTGAGCCCAGCCTGGTGTGATAGCCAGGGGCAGGACCTTGCCCTTGAAGATTCCCAGGAGCACGTTCCTGCAGCCTGTCCCTCTCACCATCCCTCCCTCAGTAATACCAGGGGCCCTGCCCAGCCTGGTGTCTCCTGCAAGCTCGCTGAGCCTCCATCCCCCTGACTGAGGGGTTGCCTGGTGTTGGTCTCAATGTGGGCCCCAGGTGGGAGCTGCAAATACTGTCACAAAACTTTATTTGTGTTTTTAAAAAACTTGCTATACCACAGAGCCAATGAGCTTACACATCTGAAGTCTTATTAACTCTGATGTTTGCTGGCTTTGCTGATTAAGTTTAAATATGAAATAGCCTAAGCCAGCAGTAGTTTTAACTGCATGTAAGTAAAATCCACCTATATTTAGAAAAGCACTTCCTAGAGAATTAGAGTACTGAAAATAAAACCCATAACTTATTTTAGCTAGTGATTTCACCAAGTCCCCATGAAGGGAAAAGAGACATGAAAAGGTAATTACAAAACAGTGTATCCATTAATAAGTGTGGACATTGTAGATACAACTATTTGTAGCTTTTCAAAATTAAAAAGGCCTGGACTAATCAATTTCAAGTATTACTGCAACATGGGGATGGGTTAGCACTCCCCTGGGCTGGCTCCAGGCTGTTTACAGTGATTGATGTTTTATCAGTGTAGTTTATAAAAGGATTTCTAGCAGAGAAGTGAACAGCATGTTTGAAGTTCTGTGCATGTTAACACCAGCTAACACATTTTTCAGTAACCTTAAGAGCTCTGTGCAGCAAGTGTGTGAAATATGTAGTACTTCTGGCTTCGAGTTGAGTGTGGCTCTGGTTTTGGCAGGGCTGTTATGCTGCCATTTGAGAACTAAGCTCTTAATTTAATAATTTAAATTGTTTTTGCATCTGCATTCAGGCTGAAGAGGAGCACTGGTGCAGAGCAGAGTATGGCTGGGTGTGTGCGTAGGTTGGAAAAGCACTGAACAGGATATCACCCTTTGTCTTTTTGTTTTTCTAGGACAGAACTCTTAGGTTTCAGCTTGTTTAAGGAAACTCTCAGGAGGTTAGCTGTATGAGTATGGGAAGAACTTTTGGAAAACCGCTTTCCTCTCTTTAGATGAGCTGGCACTTCTGGCTTCGACAAGCACTGCTGGTAACATCCCACCTCGCAGTATCCCACCTTTACATGGTTTTGGGTTTTTTAGTGTTTATGAAGAGTGGAGCTGGCACACAGCAGCATCTCTACTGTGTGTTCTGGATCTTGGGATTCTATTTGGTAATCTTTGCTGTGACTTTACCCTTTGAAGCGTTGCCTGGATGCTTTTGATGGCAGGAGCAAGGGAAGTCTATTCTTAGTTACACCCTAAGGTGGAATTCCATTATTACTCCACGGTTAGTGTTACACTTATTCTGAAACTGATGGGATATTGCTTTCTTTTTCAGCCTTATTAAAAAGTTCTTTGTGTGCTCTCAGGCTTCTAAATGGGAGGGAAGCAGTGGAAATGTCTTTAAAATAATGGATATGTTGGAGAAGGATTTTTTTAAACACTATGCATTACACAAAGGATTTTTTACAAATAAGGATTTTGCATTTAAAAAATTTGAAGATAGATAGTATTTAAAAAAAAATCCCCACACCCAAAACCAAATGGCTAAAAATCCTCCCAAAAATGTAACATTTGTGTCCTACTGCAAATTGACTTTTTTTTTAGTGCACCTGAGTTACTAATAAATGTACTAAATGACTATTGAAACCTTTAGCTTTTTAAAAAAGGCATATTTTTCCATTCAGTTTTAAAGCTTTATATACACCGAAAAGAGAAAGTTTTTTAGCTAAGATGTTTATAGAGTGTATTTGCATTGCAGAAGTGTAAGCAGCAGTTGGGATGTCTGTTTTCTGATTCTGGTTAACTACTTCTGAAAACAAATATATGGCTTTCCTTTACTGTAGGCACTCAAGTGTTTTGGTATGCATTCCTAAAGAAAATGGTGAGAAGGGAGAAAACTGTTTATCATCAAGGTTTCTTTGTGTGAAGCATTTACTCTTCCCTTTTCCTAAATTTAGGCAAGTCATTTTGGTAAGAGGAAAAGGGATTAATGGTGCTGTGTAAAACAGAAATGATCCCATAGAACTTTTATTCCTTCCACAATGAAATAAATTTTCAAGAATTCTGGTAAAAGTGGAGTTTCAGTAGCTCCTTTCAGGAAACACTCTGTGTGCTGCCATTGTCCCACGTGCATTTCAAGCTCCACATACAAATCGTGTTTTCACTTGAAACTTTTTGTCTGTGGTCTCTTGCCAGAGGACAAACTTCCAGTATGACAACACACGTGGGTGCTTAAGGTGTTTTTGACATACAGGTCAAAGAAAAGCTGAGTTTCATAATGCTCAGATTATTTTTCCTCATAGTCTGTCTTTAGGTATGTTGGTAAAAGTTCACAAGCCCCTCTCATATGTGTGAGTTCAGGAATAAATGGGAGTCTGATCCCTGTAAAGAGGTACTTTGGCTCGTGATTCAATATGGTGGTTTTCAACTGGTATAAAAATTCCTCCTTTCTCCCTCATACTCTTCTTCACATCTCCAAGTTTTTTAACTCGGGCCAGGGATGATGTTGGACTCGTTCAGGAGTAGTACTGAGGCCATTGAGATTATTGCTGGGTTTGTCCATTGTGATGGATAATTGACCTTTGTTTTATAGTTTGGTGGGTGTCCCTGATTAATGCTATTTCTTTCATATTCATCAAAATTCATATCTGTTTATTTTAAACAACAAATGGAGAGAGAATTAGGCATGCATCTGAGTATTTTGCTTAACTCTGAGAACTTAATGCATTTAAATACTCGTAATTTACAAAGAAAATATCTGCATGGCTTTTGTAGCCCTCAGCTCTTCATATTTCCTCTAATTTGTCATTTCATGTCCTTATGTGCATTTTCTTTTCTTATATGCACATTTTAATTTCTTCAAGCTAGAAAATTTGTTGGAATTTGACAAAATTTCTTTAACAGATTCTCCCAGAGTTCAAATACCTATAATGGTGAATTTTTCAATGAAAATTCATGCTAACATGATTTTTAGAATCCTTAGGGGCTCCTTATTCCTGCACACTGGAGACAGGGAATTTTATGTTGTCAGTTTATGGTTTCCAGAAAGACAAAGAGCTTGATCAGGATTTCTTAAATCTGCTTTTATTTAAATTACTGTGGGACTATTTTGGCTAGAGGTAGATGTGAAGAGTTAGAAAATAACAGATAAGTCTGTATGTTAAGAATGATTTAATTCCTGTATGTTACATTTTTCTATTATTCTGGTTAAATTGAATTTGATCAGTGTTTCCAATGGTATTTTTGGCTAAAGAAACATTACTGTTTAGACATTGTAAGTAAGTGTTGTGCTTTTATTTGATTGATCAAAATATTAAAATACTGCTGATGTAAATTTTAAAGTTCAGACAAGCTAATCCTGTAGAACTATCAGGGCTTTAATTTCCATGAGAATGGAACCCGTGTTCTTTGAGGTGTTTGAGAGAGCTGGCAGCTCCTACACCATTGCCTGCTGTGATTTGCAGATTTGTACATTTTGTCTATGAAGGCAAAAAGCTGCATTTACTGACACAATGGTTTCTCATGCCAGTTTTTATACTGCCTTCTTTAATAATTTTTCTTCTTCCAATGCAGACACTCACAGTTTTGCCTTTTTTAAACTGCCTATTTTTCTGAACATTTCCTCTCTAGCACTTTGTGTCATTATTTAAGGCAGTTTTGTGTAACTAAAGGTAAAACCTTGAACTACATCGACAGCATTGGTATCATCAAATGAGAGCAGCACAGTCACTGATGTCTTGGAACCTTAATAAAATACTTCAGAAACAAAGAAAAGAAGGATCAGTTTGCAGCACTCTGGCTTTGCTGCAGCCAAGGGATGAAGTGTCTTTTAAAAAAGCTGGGATAAAACCAGCTTTATTTGGGTAACTAGTATTAGGTTCAGATTATGCTACGTAGTGGGGATTTTCAGCACCAATGAATAATGACAAAATCTTGCAATATCTTTTTTAGCAATTTCTGAACAAAAGGGAAGAGTTAATCTTCCACCAGTATTTAAAGATTATAAATATAATTTGTATCCTCTTTGGATTTTTTTGGTGTTTAAGTTAGTGGTAAGATTGTGTGCTAATGTTCTGAGGCCAGTACAAGAGGCTAACCTAATACTGTGGAAGAAGAAAGCAATGACCAGATTTGGATTGAGGCTCATTTTAGTCTAAAAGCAAAGACTATTGAATTTAATGTGAAGATTTTATTACCTGCCAGTTTTCTGTGGGTGTGTTAATCACCTTGACAACTGAGCATCATCAGGAAACATGAGGTGTGGGCTTTTGGTTACACCACATTATAATTAATTTGCATGTGCAAAGGGGTTACTCAGAATTACTATTTTCAGGTGTCATATAGAGGGATATTAAAAAAAATCCAATTTTATAAATGACTACATCTCTGAGAGATTTTTAGTATAGGCTTTGAGTGTTGCGGAGATGATGACACAAGATTTTTTTCATGCATATGTGAATCAAGAGCTCCCTTCAATACAGTTTAGGTTAAAAGAAACAATCCCTGGTAAGTCTTTGGTTTTTCCCCCCACATTTCCTTATTTGTCTCCCTGGGCTTTGTACTAAAAGAAATTGAAAACAAGTAATACACATAATTCCAGAAATGATGTAATGGATAAAAATCTGGTTTCCTTGGGCTATGAGGACTTTCTGAAATTTCTAGAATATCTCTTGCTTAGCTGTTCAGGCAAATTTGAAAGCCTCCAGATGGCCTCAGGCAGTAAAGCAATCATGGTAAGGCATCATGCACATCAAGTGTATCCTTAAATTAGTACCCCAAAAGTATATCCCTGAATCAGGTACCCCAAATGAAAAAGCACATACATAGAACAACATAAATTCAAGAACTGAGCCTGGTGGGAGTCTCCAAACATTTGAATCTGATTGGAGGAAAACCCCCACAAAATAATAAAGTGGGAGTCATTTTCTGATCTTCTCCAGTATCCTAAAGCCTGCTTCATTTTACCATGACGGATAGAGAGGAAAAGCTTTTAAGTCAGCCAGCATCAGATGGATTCATAAAGCAAACAGGAAAAGCATGATGAGGCAAGGCTCCGTGCTATGATAGACATCTCGGAACACGCATCTCTGGCAGTCCATACATCTCTGGCTCAGGGGCTGGAAACTCTGCTTTGTCTCCGTGGGCAATGTGTGGAATCCTGTTTATATTCCAGCTCACTTTATATGGCCTTGGGGAGCAAAGTCTGGTCTTAGCATTAGCTGTAATTTTTGCTGATCTGATAGTAGTATGACTGGCCAACTATTCTTTTGTGTAACTGTATGACAAATTCATTACATACTCTTATTTTTTTTAAAGCGTTTGTGCAGTGAAGGTATCTATTTCATGTAACACAAATAGCTGGTGGCCATTGAGAGATTCCTTGCGTAGGTGATTTGCAAAGATTTCTCTCTTTTTGTAATTTGAAGGGTTGCATTTAAATTAAAAAAATCAAGGAAAAAGACCTAATCAGAGATACTATTTCATAAATGCAGAAATAATTTCATAAATACAGAAGCATTTGAAAAATGTGTAAAAGCAAAATTCTAAGCTCACTGTTATCTGTTAGTGGTAGCTTAAATACACTTAGGTGTACATGCAGCATATTTAATCTAATCAAGAAACATTCAGACTTAGCATTAGATGTACTATTGTGTCTCTCTGTTATTTTAATATATTAGACCACACATTTTAAAAATCTATTTTATAAAGATGTTTATTAGCAGTAGGCTTTAGTTTAATAACATACAGTAAATCACTCCTACTACTTAGTCTTTGAGAATAGTTGTTTCTCAGAATCATGGATAGGCAATATGTTTGTTGCTACTCAAAAAAAGAAACTGATAGCTTGTGATACAAAAAATTCTGACTTTTAAACTTGTGGGTTATAAGGTAGGCAATATCTAGGTGAATGACCTTGGCATCGAGCATAAATGTCTTTTTCATGGCTGCAAGGTTGGTTCAGGAGCTGGTGTGGAGCACAGCATTAGAAAAACTGGGACATAAAGACATCAAGGAAGGCACTTCTGTCCTTTAGAGCAGAAGCACTCCAAAGGATAAGAAATGGGACTACATGTGTCCTGTTTCAGGTGTTTTATTAATAAACTTCTCAGATGGTTTATGGGTAGGGAATAAGCACCACCAAATACTCAAATGAAAATGTTTTGTCACACCTTTAGTACATTTTTTCCAGGTAGTTATGTAAGTTTTTTATTGGGATATATCACACCAAGACACAACTCTGGTTTCATGTGACTGAGTGCTACTGTCTTCATCCTCTTGCGTGTTTTTTAAAATTATTGTTTTTATAAAGACCAATACGTATTGGTACTGTTAGCTTTGTCTTAACTAATGCAATCCGTTTTCCTTTTGCCTGTGGATTAAGATGCATAAAAACCAGTATGAAAATTTGAAAACTGAAATGTAAATGCTACTGTAGCGTGTGCTGCATCAGCCCACTACATAATTATTATCCTTAAAATGTCAAATTTGAATACAATGTGTCTAAATTGCTTATTTCAGACATTAGAGAAAAAAATTAAGAAGAAACTGCAGTAAAACATTTAACGCTTTGCAGTGTTTGAATTAGTAACACAATTGAATAAAGTTTTGGTGTTTAAGCAGCAGCAGCTTTGTATCTGGAGTAAGAAATTCCTTGCTGGGTTGTCACGCTTGACGTTAATTATTGATGAGGGGTGTCAGAAATAGCGCATGTGCTGTCAGAGTTGACTGTAACATAAGATAGGGAGTGCAGTGGTGGCAGAGGGGTTACAGCCAGGGGGAAGCACCTGTAGCACTTAGAGTTACCTGCTTCTTGTCATCAGGCTTTTATTTTGTTGCCATGAGTTCATGTGAGTATTCAAAATAATGGCAAGATGAGTCGTCAAGCTTATTTCTATCGTGTCCCTCCACAGGAACTGCATAGAAGAACCCAACTCCAGCCTGAGCCAGCAAAGACCAAGGCTCTGCAAACAGTCATCGAAATGAAGGTATGGCCTGTGTGTGTTTCCCTGCATGTTTTTACAGAATGAAGTGGTGCACTGGGTACGGCTGGGATGGAGTTAATTTTCCCCGTAGCAGCCTGTCGGGTGCTGTTTTGAATTTCAGACTGGAAACGGTGCTGCTGACATGCTGATGTTTTAGCTTTGTCCAACAGGGCTTACACAGAGTCCGAGCTTCCCCAGTTTGCCCCTCTGCTCCCACCCTGCGAGTAGGGTGGGGGTGGACGGGGAGGGAGCCCGGTGGGTCTGGCTGACCCAAATTCACCCAGGGATGATCCATACTGCCATGTCACACTCGGCTCCCTGGCTGAGGGGAGGGCATCCAGAGGCACCTCCAAACAGCTCTAGGGGCTGAGGGAGCCCTGCTCCCCTGGAGACAGCCAGGAGTTACCTGCCCGTGGGAGGCGGTGATGAATTCCGTGTGTTGCTTTGCTTTGCATCTTTCTCCAGCCTTATCTCAAACAATGGCTTTGCCCACTTTGCCCTCTGGTTCTCTCGCCTGCCTGTCCCGCTGAGGAGAGTGAACAAGCAGCTGTGACACTCAGCTCCCTACCAGGCCTTGATTTATGACTTTTAGTTATTGAATGCTTCCTTTACCACATTAATTTATTTTGCTATGTAGCTAGGAATAATTAGTATTTATTTCTCCCGGTCTGTTTTCTAAATAAAATTGATTAAAAAAATCAAGTGTAGCCATTGCTGAATAATGAGAACAGAATATTGCTTTTTAAAAAGACTAGGATGTGTGTGTATGTGCATGTGTTAGGAGATGCACAGTACGTGGAATAAACTGGCTAATGTAGAATGTTTTCCCTTCAATCTTTAAAACCAGTTCTTCTGTTGGTTGTTATTAGGCCATAATTTTACAGCCAACCTAAGGAAAATATTAGTTTCATCAGCAGATATGACAAAATGTGATGAAACAGTTCTTTTATTCCTGACTATAGTTTGCTTTTTTTTGGTATATAATATTATTAAAATGTTGTGGCTTTTTTCTCCACAATAGCAAAGAATAAAAATAGTCATTTAAAAAGTGAAAACTGATAGTTTTGCATAACTCAATTACTCTGGAATGTTCATTTTTAAGAGAAATACTATGAGACTTGAGATCATTTATGAATTGGCACTGCTGCCTGAAATTCATTAATGGTGGTCTTTCATTTCTGTCTTAAAAGGAAGTGCAAATTAAAGGCCTCATTTTGCCAGTGACTTCTGTTATGAGCAAATGAGCTCAGCATGTCTGAACATTGTGGTAAACAAACAGTTAAAAAAACAGCAGGACTTTATAAGTACCTGTCTTTTAATAGATAATAATTAGTTTGGATTATATGAGTAAAAAACAAGGTACATGGATTACAGAATCCCATTTTTGGATGTATATTTGCATTGGCCATTAGTTCAGAAGTCTTTGTGGGAAATTTATGTTTTTGCAGTAACTCATTACCCTGAGTAAATGGGTAAGTAAGATACTGGCTGAGAAACTTGTTTTTTCTGTTAATATTCAGAATTACAAATTTAAAATTTCTGGGATACAAAAGCAATGTGTCAGAATAATGTATAACCTTTCACGTGTGTTATATAACAACGTAAAGGACATATTGAAGTTAATTTTCAGTTTCTCTTCCTGTGCCAAAAATCTTTGAGAAGAGCAGGGATGGGTGGTACAGGACCCATGAGTGACACATGTGCTGACTGTAATTGCCCCTGAAGTGTTTTCTGTTTGATTCCCAGGAGCAGTGGGCATGGTACAATGTGCCACTTTGTAAAATTTGGGCCTTTATAGTGAGGGCTTTCATTTGTTGTGAGTGAGGCTGCAGTCCTTTTGCTGGAGAGCTGATGCAAAGCTGCTTTTTGCCTCTGAGGCACCCAGTTCCTTCTGTCCCTATGAACACATCCACCTTTGGGGTTTCCCCTGTCTAAAGTAGGCCTAATACTGAAAAGAAAAAGGGACAAATGTAAGATGTTGAAATCCACATGATTAAACAGCAGTTTTCATTACAAGTTCCAGATTTGGAATGTTTTCAGGCTAATTTAAAGTGTCTTAGTCCAGACAGCATTTGTTTTGAAGAAAATGCAGAACATTTGTTTTGAATGATCAAGCATTGGAGGAATTGTTTCCCTACAATGCTGAGGGTAGAAGGAGGGAGAGGATTAGCTGTAATATGGCAGTCTCATGCCCACGCAGAGACTCCAAGCAATTTACATTTCTCTCCACCACACCCAGCCCCTTTCAGCCCCTCACCTCTTTAACTTTTGTCTGAGTGCCATCCATGGCTCCCTCAGGCTCTGCCAGGGTCCAATTTCCCCTCCCTCATAAATCCTTCTCTTCTCTCCGTGGTTTTCTTCTGTTCCTTGCCACTGCTGAATTCCTTGTCCCTTTTCCCAGTTGTATTCCCATTTATCCAATCAAATATTCCCATTTCTCCTCCTCTGTCCTCTCTTGTGTTTGTCTTAGACATCTTCTGCACTGCATGTCCTGTCATCTTCGTTTCTCTCTAAAGCTTTGCAAGTAGTTGGTTATTCTTGGACCAATTGCATTTTCTGCATAACTGCTGTCTTGTTGACCAGTGTTTATCTCCTGTATGATCCTGCAAAATAAAAAAAGGGCAAAAAAACCAAAAAGATGGATAATTCACATCCTGTGCCTTGACTCCTGTTTTTCTTGCTTTATTTATTCCTCTCTAGATATTTATTGTCTTTTCAGATGCATTGCACAGGCCATTCTTTCTTGACTTTCTGGTTTTGCTTCATGGACACATTTGCTTCCAGATGTCACATGTCTTTTGTTTCTCACTACACTCTTGGTTCTCTTTTCTGAAACTGACCTTATTCTCCAGAAGCCCATTTTTATTCTGTAAAGTGGAGTCAGAAAACTAAGGGAGGGTAGGATTATTCCCTCTCCCACATGCTCCTGTTCCCTCTAACTAATCTAGTTTTGATGCAGTTCTTCCTTTTGACTTTGTGACTGTAGATTAACCTGCATTTTTTCCCCCTCATGTCTAAATCTTAGTCTGTTAGATTATAAAATAAAACTGTTACATAGAAATCCTTTCTTTTAATTGCAATTGCATCTATATATGCTTCCTTGAATATTGTGTGCTGGCAAATGCCAGAAAACTGATCTTTTAATGCATTCTGAATATCAGTGCTATTCAGTGTTGATTAACACCTATAATTAAAAAGATTCAAAGGAAACATTTTAAATTTAATTTTATGATACGTGCTTCTGAGCACATGAATTGGGTCACAACTTGCTCATCTCTTGTGAGGCCCCACCTGGAGTGCTGCCTTCTGTTCTGGGCTCCACTGGACAAAAAAGACACGGAGCTGTTGGAGCAAGTCCAGGGGAGAGCCACGACAGTGGGCAGGGACAGAGCTGGGGCTGCTCAGGCTGGACACGAGAAGGATCCTCAGTGGCCTTGTAGCCTTTCAGTACTGTAAGGGGACATGCGAGAAAGATGGGGACAGACCTTTCAACTGGGCTGTTGTGACAGGACAAGGAACAGCAGCTTTAAACTGAAATAGGATAAATTTAGATTGGACATATGAGGAAAAAGAATCTGATGATGAGCGTGGTGAGGGCCTGGCACAGGTTGCCCAGAGAAGCTGGGGATGTTCCTTTCCTGAAGGGTTCCTGACCAGGCTGGATGGGGCTTGGAGCAACCTGGGATAGTGGAAAGTGTCCCTGGCCATGGCAGGGGGTTTGGATTAAATGACCTTTAAATGCTGCTTCCAACCCAGCCTTTACATGTTGCTATGATCTAATTCCATCATCACTAAAACAATGATATGACTTGAGAGGAAAAAAACAGAAATTGTCTACAGATATGGCCTAGAACTCATCTTAAGGATAGGATACTGAAAAATAT
Source organism: Thryothorus ludovicianus (assembly GCA_013397245.1). NCBI lineage: Eukaryota > Metazoa > Chordata > Aves > Passeriformes > Certhiidae > Thryothorus > Thryothorus ludovicianus. Next base: position 218,707 of record VZTB01007834.1, on the reverse strand, counting down.
GTGAAGTCTAGCAACTATAAAGTCTTTATAAGCTGTAAAATAAAAATATTTGTGGTTTACCTTACTTGCAGAAAGAGCCATCTTTATGTATTGATCCAGCTGTGATATTTCAGGTATGGGTTTGGTTTTAGAGAAGTGTGTATGTGTGTTTGCAGTGCAACATACTCTATTGTTAAGATTGCATGAACTTTCACTTCCCTTATCTTCAAAGATAAACCTGAATATTCTCTGCATTAAATGGACGGAGTAAAAATTCATACAGTAAGGGCAGTTGTGTACGGTTTGACAGCTTGTGTACATGTGTGTTTAAATTGAATCTTTATTAAATATAAAGTTTCAAGTATTTCATTCTGATTACTTGCTTAATGCCCTACAAGCAAAATTTTTCAGAGATAAATTTATCATGTATCTCAGATGATGAACAGTAGCATTTCCTTACTTTTCCTTTCAGAGTAAGACAGCCTGGAGTGCTGTATTATATAGAGCTGGACTTGATCCTTGTGGGTCCCTTCCAATTCAGAATATTCTGTGGTTATTTACAAATGTTTTGCCCTTTTCCTGCTCCTCAGTTTTCAGGAAATCTACTCTAGGACTCTTGTAAGGACTGATGATATTCATGGAACATCGTTGTGGAAACTCACTTAGTCTTTTTCCACTGTGAAATACTGTTTTCTTCAGCATCAGGACATAGGCATTTTTTTCACATTCCAAAAGAGATGGATTTCTGCTGGTCCAGCCAGCAAAAACCTAAATAGCCCTACCCTAACCCCTCACAGAATATCTGCAACACTATTCTAATAAAGGAGATTAGGGAGAAGTTTTGGTTACTGCTGGAAGGAGGGGGTAGATTAGGGTGAGTGCTCTGATCTCTATCACAAATCCTGCTACATAATCTTGTATTTTTTAACAGATTTAAAGGGTCTAACAGAAAAAAGCTGAACAAATGCTGTATTCTTTTAGAACTCAGATGTTTATTAGTACCATTTAACACCAAGCTGCTTCCTTAATATTATTGCAAAGGAATATTTGTTGTGCTTCAATGCTGACCCATGTAGTTTTTCAGGATGTTGCTAATGGGGATAAATCTTAGAGGTTTGAAGAAAATATTGTATTTGTTCCCATTTCAGTTTCTGAAAGGTTGCCAGACCCTGTGCCCCAACAAGACTGGTTGAAATTTTTCCAATTGAAATTTTCTGTGAGGAAATGCTGATTCAGCTGAATCAGAAGATTTTATGGCCATGTGTCAGACCTTCTGGTAAATGCAAAGCCACCTGGCTTTGTGTGCATCCTGCAAGTCAGCCCAGCTCCCTCGTGGCAGCACCCACTGGGAGTCTGGGCTCTCTGTATTATCTTTGGCCAACGAGGTTCCTCACTTTCCAGCAGCTGTCCAGGCAGCAGTGCCTTTGACTTTGACAAAACCTGTGAAATTTCTCACTTCTGTTTCAATAAAAAGTTAATGTAAAACTTAGTGACATTTTTTCAAGATATAGGAAAATAATTTTTACATATCTCTAATTACAGTATGCAGAGATTGATTAAAAATCAACTTTTCCTCAGAGATTTCAATTTTATGATGGAGCAGAAGCACAGAAAATGCTTCCAAAAGTTATTTTACCTATTTCTCATAAAGCTTTAATGTTATTCTGTGATGTAGAAATCTTCTGAAGAGCATTGCTGGCTGTGCTAAGAATTGTTTCTGCCATATTATATTTGCAAACATGTAAAATAAAAAGGCAGTACAAAAAGGCAGGTTTGTACAGACTTAGCTGGGGAGATTTGATGAAGACTATTCCCAGATGTCATGTCATAACAGGTCATGTAAGTATTAATATATTTCATTGCAAAATCATTCCAAAGTGTAGTGAAGCTCAGGTTTTGCTTTTATCTTCAAAAATAGGAGGAAAATATTTCTGAAATGAAGTCTAATGGAGCAAGTTGGATTATAGTATCTATGAGAGCTACAATTATTTTTATGTTGTGTTTGAGTCTTGAGAGCTTTTAAATACTTCTGTGTCTTCTCTTGCAGTATTTTGCCTTTTGTGTAATTTCTTTAAATGACAAGAGTCAATGAGAATTTCTCAGTTTTTTCATTCTATCTCAATATTTTACTTCCCTGTTTTAGAATTGAAATTAATTTTAATTTTTTTAATAAGAAATTAATAAAACTTCTCTCAGTTTGAGATTTATAGCTGACTGTAAAGATAAAAGCAAAAATGTTACAGGAATGACAGTGGGACATTTAAATGAGGTTTCTTAGTCCTTAGCTTTCATTCTATATGGATTTATAACAGTGGTCTTCAAAAATAATCTGTGATTCTTTTTCACTTCAGTACCAAAAATTCAGATGCTTTTTGGAACTTCGTCCAGTCTCTCCCATGTCTTAAATTGCTACATTTGCCTAGTTTTGTGATGAAAGAAGTTATTGCAGGGGTTGGGGTTTTTGCTTGTTTTTAGGCACTCTAAAGAAAGCAACAGAAACAAAGTTGCAGTAATTCAAACTTAGCTTGTCCTTCTTAAAGGATCAATTCCTTTTGTATTTTTTTTCTCAAATTAGCTTTCTGACTTTTTAACCAGGTCTTAGTGAATCATGTTGGTTTATTTTGTGTGGGTTTTTTTAATTTTTTTTTAATTTTTATGTAATATTGATCTCAATGTGACAAGAACTTTATCCAGTCTCTAATATTTTATGGGCAGTTCATCCTTTATATTGTTGAACAGATTTCCTCATGAATAATCCTGCAATGTTCTTTCAAACGGAAAATGGTGACAAGTTTGTGTAATCACTTTTGTAATCTCTCTAACTCTCACAGAATGGATTTAGCCAATTTCCAAATGACTGGGAATAAATAAAAAACTTCCCTGTTGTCCAGTGTGATGCTGGCACACATGGCAGTCTTTGGCTGGGATGTAGAAAATTTTGGTGGTTGTGGTTTTATTGATCTTGGGACTCACAAGAAAAAGTGCTAAATCCCTCTGAATGATGTGGCTAGGTTAGTTAAGAAAAAATATATGGGGACACAACCTTTGTCCCTCTTGAGAGCAGGCAGAGCTCCAGAGAAACAGGGCCCTGTGTAGGAATTAAAGGGAATTTTAACCAGAATGTGTTCTCTACAGACTGTGCAACTATGCTGAAACAGGTCTAGTCTGAATTCTGTATTTCTTTTAAGCTAAAGCCAATAGAATTATTCCTGTTTTATGTGCATTCTCTATTTGTACCATCTATTTTTGCTATCTCATTATTTGATAGTCACTCAAGTACAGATGTGCTTCTGTTACTCTTTAATAAATGTCTCATAATCTTTGATAATCTCTTTTTTGTAACTTAGGATACCAAAATAGCTTCACTTGAGCGCAATATAAGAGATCTTGAAGATGAAATACAGATGCTAAAGACAAATGGAGTTCTGAATACAGAGGACCGAGAAGAAGAAATTAAACAAATAGAAGTTTACAAGAGTCACTCAAAGTTCATGAAAAATAAGGTAAGATCTATTTATAAAAGACTGTTGAAATAATAGAAAGAAAAGTTTTTAGACTATTAGGAGTTGACCACAGGCAGGTTGTAAATATGTAGTGATGTGTCACATTTCCTGGTTTCAAACTCACAAAACATTATTGCCTGTCCACTGTTTTTGCTACTGAAGAAATGAAAGTGTTAGTGCCCATGTGGAATTGATCCAGATTTATTAAGAGAAAACAATAAAGATATATTTATTCTGTTGGAAAAAAGTAGCTCTTAAGCTACTGAAAAATAACTAAAGCTTCTAAGTAGCATTATCACCAGGAAAATTATTTTGCTAACATAAACATCATTAATTTCAGAGCAATTCAGTTTTAGTGTCTTACAGCAAAACTCCCAATGCATGTCAGCAAACGTGTTGATATAAATATAAGATACAAAGCCTAGAACTGTAACAATCTCCTGACGTTTTTGTCATTTGTATATTTCTGTAGCATGGAAAGCAGATAAATGAGAAGAGCATTAAATGTGTACTGTTTTGTCACAGCCTTCTGATCTTTGATAAATGCCATGTTCTGAGGAAGCTTTGTGTGTTTTCTTTCACTTTTTCCACCTAAAATTAAGATTTGCAGCAGAAGATGTTATTTTTATCACCCATCTGAGAACCTTTCAAAGTGGAAAAGTATTTATGGAGCTGTCAGCAAACAGATCTTGCTGTACCTGCTCTGTTGAACCTGAGATCTTTGATAAGTTCTGATAAACAGGATTGATGGCAAAGAACAGTACAAAACTCGTCTGAGGTGGTTGAAACTCTTGATACTTTTCATTTATTCTTGAAGTAAAACTTTTTTTCAATCTGTTCTTGATTCACATAAATGGAAAGGTGTTAAATGAAGGCAAATACTGAGCATCATTTATTTACATGAGTGGAAAAGAGTGTTGGGAACTGTTTCTTTTCTTAACTATTTCTTAGTAATATTCACTTATTCCAAATGTGTAGGCTTTGTGACTTGTGGTGAAATAGAAGTTGTAAAAACGAGAAAACTTGCTCAGATTTTTTTCTTACCCACTTGATAAGGCCTCTCCTTGCTCAGGTTTTGAGGGGAGAAAACTTGTCCTTACAAAAATTGTCAAAATAGATCTTAAAGTTTGTATGACTAGGAGATCTGCACCTTCAAATATCTTAATAGAGATTATGAATAAAGCATAAAGGATGATACGTACTTTTAATAATAATTTCTGCCCTGGAAGACTTCCTTCCCTTACTAGAGTTCATCTTTTGGCTGTCACACATATTAAAATGAACACAGATGCATTTTTTTCAAGTGTGAGTTTGCACTTGGCATATACGTAGTCCTTTGGGTATTAGAATTCTCAGGTTATCCACTTGAATGGGTATGAAAATCTGGTGGTAGATTAGTACAATTTCAGCAAATTACCAGTAAAATGAGTTTTAAGTATTGATAAAGCAGTAATAAGGTGCTCTGTGATTAATGCCTGCATGTAAGGACTTTCCATACTGAATGAAGGAAGCATGCAAGTTCTAGGAGATCCTCTTGGAAAAAAAAAGCAAAACCAAAAGAACAAAACCGGGAAAGAACTACAGCATTATTTTTGGTTTTTTTTTTTTTTTTTTGTGTGTGTGTGGATAGGCCTGGAAATTTAAGCACCAGGTTAAAACCAGACCTTACCAACATAACCTGTAGAATCTACAACCTGTAGAGTTGTGGGGTCTACTGTATGCAGGCACATTATTTGCATTGCTACTCCTTTTTCTTTTCTTAAATCCTTCACTTTAAAGAGCAGTTGTCATTTGTTGCATCAGACAAAATCCTATGATGCATTAATCAGCATAGTTTCATTTAATGGAATTGCTTACTTAAAAATTTAGCCCATTGATTTCGTTGTGCAATATTCAGAGGAAAAGCTCTGATTTTTTTCCCCCTTTGTTTTCTAGTTACTCTGCATAATGTCACATAAGAATTTGGTGTGTAAAAATAACAGAAGAACACCCATCATGGTTTTCTGGAAAAGGAAAATGAATGAGTTCTAAAGAACTGAAATTATGGGAGTGGACAGAATCGTAAATTGAGAAGGAAGAAAAAGGAAATAGGGCTTCAGGAAAGGAGGTGAAGCAAGATCATACTGGACAATGTTGAAAAAGCTCTGGCAGGCAAATTACACATGAAATATGTGAGATAGTGGGAAGGTCAGGGTCAGAGGACAAACCTGGAGTCGTTTGCTGCTACAGCACTCATATCTAGACTTGTAGGTTATCTTCATTTTAGTCCTTATAAAGTAGAAAAAGGAGTATAAAAATGTTTTTGTTGTATTATATGAGATCATGAGGTTTCATTGAATCATGACAGTTGGTCTTCCACATCACTTCAGATGCAGTAAAAATGTTTGCATATCTGTTAGAGGCAACAATCTGTTTAATTACTTTTTTTACCCAATGAGGTACTGCAGAACTTTAAAAAAAGTGAATATACCCATGCCTCTAAAAATTTCTTTATATAAGTTTTATAATTTTTTAGTATACCTCTCTATTTTAGTGGCAATTTTTAAAATAGAGATTGTAGTACTTTTTCACTATGATGCTTTATTTTAAAAAGATATCAGCATATTTATTCAACTATCTTTTGTGTGTTTCGTTTGTGTTTTAACTCTTATTTTTTTTCTTATTTGAGACCTGTAACACGTTTTTAAATTCCTGACAATTTGTAGATCTTGTAGCCAGAACCTTACACTAAACAGATTCTGTTTCTAAAACACAAAGAACACACCTGCAATGAAGGCAAGGCCTTTTAAAATTTCCTTTATTATTTCTCAGGGTGTGGGTTGTGTCATGGAAAGAAGGGGGAAGAGTTTTCTAGAAGAGATTAAGCATCTGTGATGTTCACATGCATCTCATATAAAGCCTGTGATGTAATTCAGATTGGCTGCAGATCTACCTTTGTCTTTGCATCTCCTCGTAGACAGATTTTCCCATTGTTCATTTTCTGTCCATTTTCTCTTGGTTGCCATACTTGCTGACATGCTCTGGCAAGGGATGGAGGAAGGGGGTTTGCTTTCCAGAGAAAGCTTTCTCTAGCAGCTTTTAATTGCATTCTTTCCTCATGTCTGGTTTTTGTATGCTTCTTTTCTTATTTTGGTATTTTCAGACTTTAAAGGTGATTTTTTTTTAGTGCAAGGATAGATTCTTGATTTTGTACAGTAGCTCATGGGTGACTACCTGAGCACCTTAAGAAACGATGCAAACATGCTGGGATTTATAAAAAGAATAACTATAATATAATATGAATAAATATATTAAGGCATGCATGCAGAGTGTAGTTGGAAGAATCATTGTTTTTAAGTTTAATTTTTAAATATGCACTTGCAATGTAAAACAAAATAGAAGCATTTTGATCAGAAGTGAGTATTTCCAGTACCATGCAATGCTGAATTTGTGAAATGTTTTAGTATGTGAATCTTTGGGATGTGGTTGAGTAGGAGCAACTGCAGATATTCTTTTTGTTTTTTTGTGGGGATTTTTGAATCATCTTCCATCTATCACTTCTAGCTCTCTTGCATCCCAAGTGTCTGTTGGGACATGGAAAAGAGCTCTTCATATAAAGGAAGTGATTTCTCTGAGTTATGCAGATGCAGTGAGGCATTTAATTTCTAACAATCCTCATGAGGTGATGTATCTGGATTCGTCTGGTGACCGGTGTTATACCGCAAGAATTTAGGAGCAGTTATGTGCCACCTAATTCACTATCCTTTCACCTAAGCACATCATCCTGTATATAGGCCAGTGCTTTGCTCTGATTCATATATTCTAAATCCACCACAATTTTGTGTTCTGTGGCCATTCTTCCCATTTATCATTGTGGAAGGAGGAGAGTAATCACAATTCCATGACGTTTGCTGATGAACCTTACATTCACTTAAATTCAGAAGCTCTGTCTTAGTATTGTATTTCTGCTGTTTCCTCTGGGATAAGCTTTTATCATCTCTCAGCCCTTTCATTGTGTGGAAATTTTTATAATGTTTTCCCCAGACTTCTCTTAAGTTAGTCTTCTTGGCTTGGCTTTTCTACTACCTGAGAATTCCATGTGAACTGCCAGGGAGAAAAATAGGAGGTGGGGATGGTGGGCAGCAACAAACTTTCAAGAAGAGGAGTAAGGTTAAAAGTCTACTTTTCTGTTTTCCTCTCCTAAGATGCCTGGTCTTTCTTTATCAGACATCTAAAAAAATTCCTGATTCGCTCTGGCCAATGATAAGTCATGGGAATCATGCTGTTGGAAGGATTGAATTTATACTTTTATGAACACTTCTTTTCCTATGCATTTTTGCTGTCATGCCAGACTTGCCTCACATGGGATACATGCCTTTGAACTTAAGTGAGGTCTATGGTGAATTTATAGGCCAAATCATCACGTATAATCTTTAGGAGTTTCTTTTAACTTCTGCAGCAACAGGGCGTTCATTCTTAAGACAGAGTGTGTAAAATTGCAAAAAACACAATTGAAGGTGTGAGTGTAAAAAGTGTGAGCCTTAATTCTCTTCCAGAATTCACAGGTGTCAGATTTGTCATACCATGGTCCTTCACACCTTTCAGATTTCCAATGGAGCTGTGAATTGGAGGCAAAATTAATGACCTAACTTTTTTCCCCCACTGCAGATTGATCAACTGAAACAAGAACTCTCAAAGAAAGAATCAGAACTTCTTGCCTTACAAACTAAGCTTGAAACCCTTAGCAATCAGAATTCAGATTGCAAGCAACACATTGAAGTGCTTAAAGAGTCCCTTACTGCCAAAGAACAGAGAGCTGCCATACTTCAGACAGAGGTATTGTATCTCCTAATCATGAAATACAATAGAAATATTGAGTTCATGGCTGGTATCAAGTTTTTAATGTGTTTGATTCAAGTCTGCGTGGCAGGAAAGTTGTTAAAGAATAATGAAAAATTTAAAATAATTTTAATGCCAAAGTATTTAATGTGTATATAAATTTGGTTGTACACCAGCTCTCATTCTAGAATTTTTTTTAGAAGAATTTATGATTGCCTTTTAAGAAAGTGTTTGTGTCTAATTCTCGTTGGCTTCAATGGGGGGAGGTGGACCTTAATGACTTGATTGTTATGATATCATGACCTGTTTCCTCATCTATTAGGTGTCTGAGGTACTCTTGATTGCTCTGGTTGATGCTTCTTTTCTTCTGGGTATTTCTGTTCTGAAGGGTGAAGCTACTCATGTATTTTTTTAAGGGATCTGTTGAAAAGTGAATATTATTAATCTCTGGTTATTTTTTTCATGTGCAGTCAGCATTTATTTTAAAATATGAGTAATTTGATTCTTTAAAAGAGACCAGTGTATTAATTATTTAGGTATCTACAAAATCAGGCCATAAAAATATGAGTAATGGAATACCCATTTGAGATGGTTGTCACATTTAAGGGAATGTGTAAATCCAGTGTTTAAAATGTCCATTAACTATTTTCCTGGTGTTTGAAAAAACTTCATAGGCTTGGAACACACAATACTGATTAGTTTGATTGCTATTAAAACTTGATTTTATTTTTTTTAATGGGTCTGCTTCTTTCAGGAAACTAATACCTGTGGAATTTAGGCACATAGTGCAAATAGTTTCTCTTCAGAGAAGTATATTATTTAAGGTATATAGGAATCTTATAGAATGTTTCAAGAGTCTGGTGAGCAAAATTCTAGGAAAAAACGGCTTAAACTCATCCTTCTTGTGGAAGCAGGGAATAAATATTTCTGAGATTCTGATTAACTCTTTTTGTTATATGCCTTGTGCTCTTCATGCTAAGAATATACAGATGAAATTTGGAATTTCCAGCTTGTGTTTAATGGACGAACCAGAGTATGTGTATAATACAAAATAATAATAACAGAATAAGCTCCAGAAATTTTGGTGATCTCAGTCTGGTAGCATTTGAGTAGGAAAGGTTGTGTGTTTTAAATCCTGGGCTGTGCAAATGTGTTTTGCAAGGCTTGTATGACCTGTCATACTGCTGAGGATGGTGATGAATTCCACTGGTTTGATTTCCTAGTCCCTTATCAGACTGGTTTGTGTACATTGTGTTACAGTCTTACAGCTGGCTGATGGGCAGTGGTACAAAGAGCTGAGGTACAGTGCTCTTGATGAAGGGCTGCTGGGATTCTGCAGTCCTGGTGGAGAAACAATTGGCTTCTGGCAGGGATCTAATTCCTCTTAGTTTTTGCATGAGGCTGTTGAGCTTGAACCTTTTACATGCTCAGGCCTAGACTGTGCTGTGGTAGCACAATCCAGCAGTGCTCCCAGACACAGCAGCTTCTCTGGGAACCGGGAAAAGATTTTGGTTCCTTAGAGCAACTGGATCATCCATCTCCAGGCCTCAGGTCTTATCTAAAGGGAGGGCAATGGCTTCCAGCAGCAGATGGGGAAGCAGCTGCAGGGAGATGCAGGGCAAATGGCAGCCCCCCAGCAGGTGGGAGTCATTAGGGAAGGAATTCTGTACTGTACAATCCATTGTTGTTGGTCATTCCCAGATGAGGAAAGCTAATAATGTTTTGGCCTGCATTAAGCCACACTCCTTTCTTCCTGCATGTCTGCATTGTATATTTGTAGAATAGTTTTTGCACAATTTTGTGTCCTAAAACAGGCTCATAACTTGCCTTGAAGTGCTTCTTTCTGGAGGTGAAACCATCAAAAGGCAGTTCTAATCCTGTGCTGAGTAAGGTATTCAGAGTTGCAGCGTCAACTTCCTGCCTAAATAGGATTACTTTGTAATCACCTTGTTGTAATTAAATTAGCATAGTAAATCCTGTAATAAAAGAAACCCTCCACAGGCTCTCAGTTATTTCATAAGAAGCCTTTTATTATTGTTTTGCTTAATGGTACTCTGCGGGTTATCTTCAGGTTTTACTGAAGCAGCTACGCCTGATGCAAAGGGATGTGATTCACAGGATCATGCAATGGTTGGGGTTGGAAGGGAGCTCTGGAGCTCATCTGGTCCAACCCCCCTGCTCAGGCAGGACCATATCCAGATGTGTCTTAAATATCTCAAGGCACGGGGCTCTACAACCTCTTTGGGCCACATGGGTCAGTGTGAGTGTTTCCAACGTTCAGAGGGAGCTCCCTGTGTTTCAGTTTGTACCCATTGCATCTTGTCCTCTCACTGGGCACCACTGAAGAGTCTGGCTCCATCTTTACATCCTCCTGCAGATATTTATACCTGGTGATAAGCTGCCCCATTCACTTTTCTAGGCTAAACTGTTCAGCGCTCTCAGGCTTCTGTCATATGGGAGATGCTCCAATACTTTAATAAAACCCTTAATTAATCCATTAATTTCTTTATGACCTTTTGCTGGGCTGTTTCCAGTATGCCCAGAACTGGAAATGATATCTCAGATGTGACCTGAGCAGTGGCTGGTAGAGGAGAAGAATCACCTCCCTAAACCTTCTGGCAGCACCATTCCTGCTGAGACCAGGATGCTGTCAGTGTGTTCCTGCAGGGCCACGCTGCTGGCCTTCACCATTGTGACCACCAGGACCCCGAGGTCCTTTTCTGCAAAGCTGAGTGAACTCCAGCTCGTGCAGGTGCTTGGCATTGTTTTGCTCGTGGTTCAGGACTTTGCATTTCCTTTCCCTGAACTCCATGAGGTTCATGTCAGCACATTTCTCCAGCTTTTCAAAATCCCTCTGACCAGCAGCATGACCCCTGGGGGCACTGGCTGCCCTTTCCACATTTTTGCCAGCATGCTTGCCAAGGCTGCACCATACCCCATCATCCAGATCATTAATGGAGACATGGGACAGGTGCAGTATTAACCCCTGGGGTGCAACACTGCTTCTGCTGGAGTGTCCTGATTCCACTTGATAGCAAACCCTCCACTTGCCTACATGATTCTCACAAGCCAGGTCTGAAAGGGCATGAGGCTTACAAGTAATATGTTGGTAATAATGACAGTTGTTTTGTAGTTCATATGTCCCTGGAAGTTCATTGCTTTCACTCTCTTTGCTGGAAAATGCTACAACCAGTGTTTGTTATTCGGTAGAATGGATCTTTTTGGGATATAATTTCATCTTTGGAATTTTCATGATGTCTTAGCAAAATTTTTTCAGAAAATATTACTGCTTTAAAAGTGTAGCTTAACTTTTTTCTTACATAGTTGGTTTCAACAGTAAGGAATGAAGTGTAAGCAGAGTTATGATGATCTTCATCCTGAAAAATATTGACTACTATTGAGGCATGACTAGCAGATTTAGTTGGCTTACATGTGTTAGATCATCAGAATTAAGAGGGAACTTGAATTTTTTTGCTGAGTTTTTGATCAGGTTTCAGGTGCAATGGCACTTTGTGACATAAGGTGAGAAAAGTTAAAGCCATTGATAAGCAAGCCTAGAATCTAAACACAGTGTTCTTTTTTGTGTGATTTTCCTGTTGTCCCAGTGGTGGCAGTTTTTTTTTTTTTTTAATTTAAATATGTTTAGTTGACTTAAAAAGCTATCACTTGAAGTTTTTATTGACAGCTGAAACAAACCCTGTACAGCAGTAACTATCACGGTGGCCAGAATTGGGAGGTCTGAGAATGGTTTACTACCAGTAGGAAAAATGTTTGGAAGCAGTCCTTAGAAGGTTCACCACCTCTGCTACGTGCATTTCATTTTGTTCCATTTTTACGGTTATATATGATAATAGTGCCAAACTATGCAAACTTTTCCTACCCTAATGTATATACCCTTTGTTTTGATTATCTCTTTATTAATGATGTGAAAACCCTGAGGTCAGATATAAATGAGCCAATGTAAGGCTAGTCCAGCTACAGAAAACTGCAAATGTCACTGTTCTCCACAGAGAATTGTTAAAAAGGAGAATGACACTTGATGGGGTTTTCCCTGCTTTGTGAAAAAGCTGCTAAAAGATGTTAATTTTTAAATGAAACTTTGTAGTGTTACTGCAGAAGGAAAGAAGTTAAAGAGTGGATGGTCCTTTTCAATTATTTAAAAAGATTTAACACCACCATTTGTATACTTTAAAAAGTGGTAGACAGTACAGTTTGATTCTTTTTTGTGCATACTTGCAATGATGGGCGCTTAACTACTGCACTTACCATCAGGAAAAAATGTTATTATAAATTGATGCAAATAAATTCAACTCAGCTGGGTAGCTCAGTGGAAAAAAACATTTGTTTCATAAGCATTTCTGACACAAACATACTTTAGCACTTAGTGTATCATTGCTTTAGATAACACACCTGCAAACTGGCAGGTGTGCTGTTTGAAGGTTAATGAACTGTGAAATAAGTAAATGTCTACAAAGAAGTTTTGTAAATTGTGAGCATAGTCCTGTCAATGGAGAAAATGGATTAGAAAAATAGGTAAAGTCTGTACTGTAACTGAATACTGATGTGTTCAGCATACACGTATTAATACAGAAAACCTAATAAAATGAAGGGGAAGGGTGATTATAGTAGTTATTTATTGCAATCTACATTTTTGTTTAAACAAATCTGTTTATAGAGAAGGGTTGTGAAATGATTGACTTCTTGGCAGTTCATAGTTTGCATAAAGAGCAAATAAAAGCAGACAGCACAAAATACTTGGAACAAGACTAAAAAAGCTTTATTTTTCTTTCTATTACAATGCTGATATTTGATATTTTTTGAAAGGTAAATCTGCTTTTAATTTTACAACAATAACGGTATAACTACGGTTATTTCACTCTCACATTTTTATTTTTCTAAGTCAGGGTTTTACTTTGAAACAGTGTTTTCCTATTGTTTTGTGATTTTTCTCGTTTCAAGCCGGGCTGGGCCAGGTCTCTCGGTGTGGTCTGGTTGCTGTGCTACCAGGGCATTGTTCTGGTGCTGGGTGTGCGTGCGAAGGGAGGATCGCCCGCGGCACAAAGCGCCCTCCAACATTTGCTCTCCGTCCCTCTGCAGCTGTCCACCGCTTCCCTGGCAAAAGGCTCCGTGTTCCAAGTGCAGCTTTGTCTCAGGTGGAACGAGCCAGGCATTTCAGTTTCTGTGCAGCATTCGCGTTTTGTTCGGAGCTGGAGAGAGGAGCGTGGTGGCAGAGCAGGAAATTCAGAGTCTAGCTGAGAGAACACGTAGGTTGGCAAAGTGCTGTATCTAAACAGAAGTGAGCTGTGAAGCAAAGGTGGGAGGGTTTTAATTTTTTGTTTTTTCTTTTGGTGTCTGTTGGATTCCAGTTTCAGGACTGTTCAGAGGCACGTCAAGTGGCCTGTGCTTAGAGCAGAGAGCTCGTGACCTCCTCAGACCCATTCCAGTGACTTTAAGGTATTACAAATGAACCTCCCTCAAATACCTGAGAAATATTAAACACACAACCCCATCCCCCTCAACCGAATCCATTCTTAATTATTGCTTTGAATATTTTTTCTTTATTATGGGGGCACCCTTATTTTCATTTTAAGGAAATTGAAATAGAACATCCTGTGAGCAAGGTGACTGAAAGAGTAGAGAGTTCCATTTGCAGGGCCTATAGAAAGTAGTGCCCAGAGGCAGGAAAACAAAGATAAAAAGAAAATGGGAAAGTAGAAAGAATTGGCTGTGTATTCAGCATGTAAATAGTTTATGCAAGTTATTTGAGACAAACAGTTTGAATGTTAGATTTATCTTACTGCCAAAACTCTTCTCATTTTTGTCTATTTTATTGAATTAAAGTGAAAATTAAAGTGTAGTTCCCCCCTCCCCACCACCCCAGATCTTAGTTTTATAGAAAAATACCTTGTTGCCATTGAAAACAATATTCAGTTAGACAGCTTTAATGGGCTTTTATAACCAAGCAAAATTTACTCTAAGATAAGTCACTAGTGGATGGAAATGATTAGAAAAATATTAGTACTGTTAGCTGCTAATTTAAATGCTTTGCTCTAACTGGAGATGTTTGAAGAGGATCTTGGATTGCTTCAGAAATGAGTCTTTAACTACTGCTTAAATTGTGATTGATCTAAAGGGGCCTCAGTATCTTGGTGTACTGGCACCATAAACGAGAAAGGCAAAGAAAAATACTCTTCAAAACAGCCTTGGAATTTCACCAGGTAGATGCAAACCCAAGGGGAACACAAAAAATGTTGCACTTAGGAGAATAACCAGTAGATGTAACAATCTGTAAACAGTCTGTGTTTTGCACATATTGCTATTGTCGTGAAGTGCATGGAGAAATTATTGAAGTAGTTTTGCATCTTTTTGGGTTTTCTGCTAAAGAGACAACTGGGGAGAAAAGGCTAGAGCCACTTGGACTTTTTAAATTCGTGCTTTCCTTTTTCAGGATGTCCCCTTCCTAACACAGGTAACAGTCCTTAACTCACAATTGCTCTTAACCCAAGCAGACTGCACGAGGTGCAAAGATAGATTCTCAGCCTTCCTCTGTCTCTTCTGAGAAAAAAAAACAAACAAACATGCTTACAACAGAAGCAGAGTTTAAAATAGGAGTATGGTCCATTTGGAATGGAAAAGCTTCTGCAGCTGTGGTCATCCAGAAGTCTTTTGAGATGTTTATACTAACAGTAGACCTCATATGGCTTTTTGATTATTTTCTTGGTAGGTTTCTGAATAATATTTTCCTTTATGGCTATGTGATGTGGGTTGTTTGTTTTCTTCTTTTTCCCCTTGTTTAACTTTTAGAAGGAAAGAATTTTCTAGTTCTTGGTATCACAGTGGACAATAAAAGTATAAGGATCTGAGCTTCTGAAGGATGAGTGCTTTCAGAGGTAACCTGCTTTTATATTTCAGTGAAGTGTTCAAATAAGATCAGCTTGGACAAACAGAACTTACACACTTCACGTCCCAAGTGATAACATGATATAATTACATGATATTTTACATTTCTTTAGTTCTTTCTGCACTTAAAATCAAGCAATGCAGTCTGTGAAAATTTTTAAGGGATCTTCCATTGTTATAGGTAAAAAGTATTTACAAATTAGAAAAAGAAGCAGCAGCTGCATTTCCTCCTCCTGAATAATTTAATTCTGTCATTATTTGGTATGTTTTCAACTAGCTGATGTGATAAACTTGTTGGAATTCCAGTTCTGTGGCTTCCATTTCTGTTTTCAGTTTAAGTCTAAGCTGCTTTTTCATTTCACGAATTGGATGAAATAGAAACCCAGGCAGAAATGTTCACTTAGACGAGCAAAGGATGCCAGAAGTGTGGCAAAAACGTTCTGAAGTAGATTTGGTACTTCTTGACTCTGCCATGGGAAGTCATGGCAGTAAAGTTGTGTAGCCTTAAGGCTTTAGTCAATAAAAGTCCTTGGGGACTGTTGGCTGGCACAGACATGTGGGAGCAATCATCTTGGTTTCAGGTTGTTGCAGGGAGGAATTGCAGTTGTGCACACAGAGCCAGGAGAACAGTGGCCTGACACTTAAAAAGGAGCTGGGCTAAACAACCACTGGGAGTCATGGCACCTAGTTAAAATGGATATTGATGTCCTCGGAGCAAAAATTCTTTAAAAAATGTAGTTATTGAAATGGGTCTGAATTGAATTCAATTAAAACACAAAATGCTCTCAAGTGCAGGGTGCTAATTAGTGTAGGCTGGACTTGACTAAGAAAAAGTGCTTCTAAGTGTGAAATCTGCCTCCTTTGAAAAGTGTTCTTTTTAAATCATGGAAGTGGTTAGTGATGTTGGTAAACTTTTCAGATAGGTAACTGTGCCACAGTTCTCCATTTGTTTGCTTCTTTGAGTCTTTCCTGTGATTATTTTAAAAATATGGCATTTTAACTTAGCTCTTCAAACAAATCCTTCACTTTTCCTTTCCTACAGAAACACAAACTCTCCTTGCTAACATTAAATTATTTATATGCTGTAAAATTTGTTATTTAGTAACATTTTAAAAATAAATAGTGACATTAAATAACTTAAATCTCTTTTATTGTCTTTAGTTATTATCTGTTCTGTGAAATATAAAGAAGAAAAGCTCTGAGTTGCTTTCTCTGTGCTTCTCCCTAGAATATGCTTTTTGTCACACAGAAGACTGTTACTCCTATGATTTTCAATATTAATTTCTGTATTTTGACAATGAATCCTGCAATGTAGAAAGTGATGGCTGTACCAAAGTTTGCTGATATTACAGACACCATAAATAGGGGTTTTCTTGCTCTTTTATGATCATACTTTTCCTTCCTGTGCTCATCCTACCAGCAGTAGTTGGTTAAAGGCTGCAAATGCATCCTGATGAATTTCCCCTGTAAATTCTGCCACAGACCTGTCTCTGTTTTTGAGGTTCTTGTTCCCAATAACTGGGAATGATTCTAGTTTTACAGAAGAAACTGTGTAAGCTAGAAAAAAATGCAAGTTTACAAAAGTGGAAAACAATTGGTTTAAAAATGCAAACAAATATTTCTGATACATTTGAAGACATAAGTTACAGAAGAAGGAAACGAGGACATTTTTGTCAAACATTAAGAATAAATCTGAAGAACAAAATGAGGCATTCTACAAAATCAGCAGGAAATGAGTGAAAAAAGCATGAAATTGTGGAGGGGGTTGTAGAAGGTGCTGTTATATAAGGGCACTGGGACAGGAACATCTGTGCTTAGGTATAGAGCTGCTTAAACATTGTCTGAATCAGTGGAGTTCTGCTGCAATTTGTGTTAGAAATGTGTCTAAGTAAAACAGAGACCTAAGAAGATAAAAATCAGGGCTTTATAGGTCAAGTGTTTAGAGTTTTGAAAATGTTGGTACTTGTATCAAGTTGGATTGAGAAGTAGCTCAGGAGATGGAATAAAATGGAGAAGGATGCTTTGGTTTCTGTTTCTGTAGTGTTCATCTGGCTGCCTGTTTTAACATAAGAGGTCAGACTGTATTTGTAGAGGCAAATCTTAATTCTGACATTTTGTAATGTGTAGTGTTGGTTCCTCCTCTCCCCCACTGGATAATAATTATCCTTTAAAAAAGGTTGATTTTGTAGATATTCATAAAGGGCTTGTGAACCAGTATTGCCTTTGCTCAATCCTTTTTCTTCTCTTTCAGTGGAAGTAAGTTTGGCACAAGCAAGGTGCATGTCAGATACTCTTACCAGGGCTCAATAGGCTGGAACAATTCTGCAAGTGCTGCTTTCATGAGGACTCGTTTTAGTCTTGTGTTCTTTTGCTTTTGTTTTTCAAATTCTTCCTCAGGTCAAACAGGCAGAACAGCTGTTTCTTATCTATAGAGACTGCTTTTTTCCAGCTGCCCTGTGCTGTGAGATCAGGCACAAGATCAGTACAGGGTGGGAAAGGCTCAGGAGTGTGTAAATAAAAACAGTTCAGGCTCACATTCACTGCATGCTTATTTCCCCCAACTGTTTAAACTGTTGAAGTTCCAAGAAAATACTTAAAATACTTTCCATAAGTTAATTATATTTACGCTGTATCACTTATTGTTCTGAACATTGTTGGAGCAACACTAATTTGGATAATAAATTCTGTAAAGTCTTCCTATAATCCCTAATAGAAATTAAAATCAGTATCTATTATATCTGCCTATTTCTATATATTTCTAATCTTATGCAGAAATATTTTCCTGTTTTCCAAATATAGGTACCGTTTGTGGTTGAAATTAATACACTTTTATAGCAAGACCAGAGAAAGTGACTTTCTATTCCAAAATATTTGTGTTTTTCAGCAGTAAATATGGAGGAACATTGCCGTTAAAATACTCTGCATGGAGGACACAAATGTTGCCTTAAAACTTAGGAGAAATAGTAAAATGAGAACATTGTCAGTAGCAATTTCTACCAATAGAAATGGGAATTGCTAAGATTCTTTTTTCTTTGCTTTCTACAAGAATTGTTCGTGATGCCTGTGTGCCATTTCCAGTGTAACAGAAGTGATTCTTTGGTTGGGGCTTGCATGGAAGATGGATTACTGCTGGAAAGATTCATACGGGAGGCTCATCTTTCACCTTTGAATTCAGATAAATAACAAAATCATGTTAAAATAAGCAGAGTCCTCACTGGACAAAGCAGGAAATTGCAGAGGAAGGTGTGCTCAGGTATATTTGAGCTCCAGATTGCACTTCACTCATCTTTGCATGTTTTGGAAGTCTAAAGCATAACGTGGTTCTCAGTTGTTAATGGACTCTCTGCTACACTGAATTTCAAACAGAACATGTATTTTTGTGTCATTGTTCCTCATTCCTTCCTGCCTTTGAATATCTACAGCTAGATTTCTCTGCTTTGTGTCAGAAGTAATAAGGTTCCTGAAATGAGAATATGTGGGAATAAAAGATAGAAATCTTAATTCTCCTTCATACCTAGTCAGTTCCACATTATTTGAGTTACAATAATCTTTTATTTTACTATTAATTAATTTTTTAGTCAAATGTGAATTTCATTTCCATCTTTCAGCCAAAAAAAATTCCATTTTCTTCATTAATAGGCACAGGTAATTACTAAGATATTTCATCGTGGAGCTGTTTAATCTTTCTGCATATGTGATATATGAGAAAATATCTAAATAAGATATATATTTTTTTATTTTAGGCCAGTTTTATCTTTCCTTGACTCAGGTGCTGGTTGACCTTTCAGTAGAAGCATTGGTTTGGTTCCTTGTTTAAGCCGAAATGTTGCCAGAAGTTGGGGGGAGAGGGAGGAGAAGAAGAGAAGTTGCCTTTATTTTATCCCATTTTAGGATTTTATGCATGATTTCATAACATTGTGGTAAATACAATAGTACATATTTATTACAGCTTGTAGGTTTATGTTTGCAATAGACTGGAAACAATTGACAGTACTTTTCTTAAGCATAACCAAAAACATAATGAAGTTTATCCTGCCAAGTGTCAGGCCACAAATAAAGGCAGGCACATGTGTGGTCAACCTGCTCTCCACTTCTAGGAAAAGTGCCATTGGACCAGATAAAATCGTTTTAAATCAGGCAGGAAATCTTTGCCAGACTTGACCTAGACTCGTGTGTGCTGGGGGCTCTGCCCAGCCCTGCAGCTGAGTTGGCTTCTGAGCCAACCAAAGTCCAGCCTGTGTGCACTGAGGTGCCAGTGGCCTCTGGAACCTTCTCCTGTTCCAGGGTGATCCTGTGTCCCAGCTCTCTGGCTGCAGGCTCCATTCATCTTCTGTCACAGAGTTTGGAGCCTGCTGTCACATACCCAGTGAGAGGATAAGGGATGGGTGTTTTTCCTGGACAAAGAATGCTCCCAGGAATTGTTCAAAATAGAGGAGAATGTTTTGCTGCCATGCATCATCATAAATGATCAATTTTGTATAATTGAAATCAGCTTTTGAACTTCTCTAATTATGAAGCTAAATGGCAATGAATGACACGGGGGTGGGAGCAGGCACAAGTGTTTAGGAGGAATAGGGAGATGTTCTTTGAGAATCAGGTTTAGGGTTGAGAAAGACAAAGCCCATCTGACCTTGAATATAACAAGAATTAGAAAGGACAACAAGAAAGATTTCTACAGGCACAGAAATAGCAGAAGACTGAGGAAAACATGGGGTCACTGATCAATGGGAGGGAAGATCTGATCCTAAAAGAAATGGACACAGTCCAGGTACTGAACACCTTGTTCACCTTGATCATTTCTTGAGAAACCTTCAGCAATCCCAGGTTTCTGAAACCACTACAGAAGTTCAGTGCCAGGTAAACTTATCCTTGATGGAGAAGGATGAGCTCAGGGGATATTTAAAGAAAGCAGACACAGACAGGTCCCTTGGCCATGCTAGAATGCACCTGCAAGGGCTGATGGAATTGTGTCAGCTACCCTTGGGTAGTGATGGGAACTGGGAGAGATTCTGAGAACTGGGAGAAAGCCAATGCCTCAAAAAAGGCAAGGAGAAGGATCCAGGAAACTGCACTGATTACACTGATCCCTGGAAAGGTCATAATAAAGAAGGAATAATCCAGGAAGCTGTTTCCAGAGATATGGCAGACAAGAAGGTGATTTGTAGTTACTAGCATGATTTTTGAATTTCTGGGTAAATTCTCCCCAAGAAAAGCTGTATTTTTGGTGGGTTGCTGATAGTTTGATTTGAAATCTGTTTCCCTATGTTGATGTTGATTGGATAATTCTTAAACATTTTTTGTTAGAGTATTTATCTTTTGCAGTTACTGGCAAACTCTCTTTTTCAATAATCTCTCTGTAGTGGTTATAATGGTTTTTAGGCTAGTAGAAGCCTTGAGAGATCATCTTTGTTTAATTTCATTGTGTAAAGGATGGTAAAAGCTCAGGTATATGATAAATTCTCACCATTTACCTTGTGACCAAAATTACAGGATAGCTGGAATTCTGGGACCTTCTAACTCTTCTGTGTGCATTTCATACTCAATCCACCCAGTTGCTGTGTGCCCATGGGGAAATCCTCAGGGAGGGTTGGCTATGGATGCTTTACAAGGTGATGTCAGGCCTGGTTAGAGGTTGTCTAGCCCAAGCTTCTGATCTAAGCAGGTTTTAGTCATTGCAAGTTGCTCAGAAGAGCATCCAGCCAGGTTTTGGATACCTCAGGGATGGATTTTCCATAGCCTATTTAGACACCTGTTTCAGTAGTTGACTAAGCTTGTGGAAAAAACAAAACAAAAACCAAACCAAACTTGTTTTCCCTATGTCAATGTGGAATTTCCCTGTTGCACTTGTCTCATCCCCTTGGGAAGAGTCTGGCCCTGCCTCCTCATGCCCTGCCACTCAGGAATAATTGAACACAGCCCTGGGATTTCCCTGTGGCTCTTTGGCCAGGGTGCACAGCCCTGGTGCACAGCAGGTACATCCTGTGTGTCAGTTCCCAACCATCCAGGTGGGTCCTTCAGCTGGACTTGGGTACCAGATCTAAGCTGAGCTCTGACTCTGTTCCAGGCTGGCTCCACATCCCCAAGGCACGTGCTGCCTGTTCCACTTAGCTGGCTTTGTTTCCTGCTGGCTCAGCTATTGTTGGGAACAATTGTGTGTTCTGATGCATGACCAGAAGAAGTGTTTCTAGAACATGAGTTTGGAGTGGCAATGTGTTATTAATTCCAATAGTTATTATTAGTCATACAAAAGTTCAAGAACTATTACTACTTACTGTTCTAAGATAAACAGTTTGATGAAAGAATTGAAAAAATATTTGATGTGGTATTTAATTGTTCAGTATATTTAAAAGAAACAAGCCCAACATAGTAGTCTGTCAATAAAGAGAAGCTTTCCTATCCAACAAAAGTCCTTGTGACAACTCTAGCACGAATATAGTACGGAAATTGCCTTATCTTTCTCCACAAAGATTGATGTAGTTTTTGTGATTTGTAGATAAAGGTGTGTTTTTCAAGCCCTGTCTTGGTCAGTTGCAGGTTTACTGGTAGATGGATTTTCTTCATGTTGTATTTTCCTTATTTGCTCCTGTTGGAACAGTGAGCAAATGATTTTGGTGAGCAGCTTCTCAAAAAGAAGATGCAAAGGAGCTGTGGCAGCAGTTTTTGTCAATCTGATGGCATCTGCTGTCACCTGGTTTCACCCCTTTGTGGAGGAGAAAGAGATCCAGGGCAGGGTGATGTGATTCTCTGTTTCCATCTCCAGTTACTGCACTGAACCCCATAATCATCTCAAAGGGAGCAGGAGTAAGGACATGGCATACTTTGAAATTGAGGGCCTCTCTTTATTTCATTATTTTTGAGCTGGCTGAAAAGTGTCTGCAATCACATGGGGGTTGGCCAAATGGGTAAGAATCAAACACAGATTTCAGATCTGTAACGTTGGATTTTGCCCATCTAGGAAAGAGTTCTTGCATGGTTGTTACAGTTTCATAGGTTTAAAATGTAGTGGCAATAGTGCAAAATTTGAAAATATAAACTATCATAATTTAAAATGTCAAATGCGGCAGCTGAGAGAGAACTCAGGATGGCAGCTGTGATGTGCCATACTGATAAATCAAAAAAATAAATTCAAAACATATGATCAGTAATGTAATCCAGATTATGTATCAGAGGGTAACAGTTGCATTTTCAGTGCTGGAAGTTTGCTTTGCCTTTGACCTTGATGTGCAGTGCAGGTACAGTGTTGCTGTGGTGGGATGAGCCACATTTCTGCTCAAGTGGTACAAACAATCTCAGTTCTATTCAAATGAAACACAGAAGTTAATTTGTAGTGTTGAACTATAAACATGCTTATTCGATAAGAATTATATTTTCTTTGTTGTGTAAGATGCAGAGGGGACTTCAAGGTATCACAATTTGAGTGTGGGGGAGGTATTTGCTGTGGTAAAGTCTTAGAGTGAGTGTGAGAGCATTTTTACTCAAGTGATGAGAACCTCCTGGACATGATTGATTTAAATTAGCTTGATTGGTTTTTATCAATTGCAGCTGCAGTATTTAGCATAAAAATGCAAAACATCCAAAAATCATTTGCCTTGCAGTGTAGTAGAAAGATGGTTTTAGTTAGTCTTTAAGATGTTTCAAATGTTTATTCTACACAGATTCTCTGAGAATGAATCCAGAACATATCCAGTTACAGGGAATTAGTAAAGATATTGTAAACTTAGAGAAAATTAATTAAGGAAAATATGCTGGTTTATGAATTACGTATTTGGGATCTTGGTTTTCTTTTTTTCTTTTAACTGTGTTAGTAAATTAAACAGTTCAAAGATATTTGTCGTAGTGTCATAATCAGGCACCTGCCACTAAAAGCTGAGAGAGAAAGACTGGAACTCCTGTGTGATGAACAATTGTCTGACTTGCTCTCTCAACCAGTGTCACGCTTGAGAGAAATCCTAAATAAAATTCTTCCTAAATAAGACAAGAAAGTTTTAGACCAGTGTGGCAACCCAGTATTGAGAACTTGACCAGGGAAAGGCTGCTGCTGTTATTTAAAGGCTGTATTCTGTACACTGAGTTTTGATATATGATGTACATTTTCCTTTTTGTAGAACTGTACTGGCAAACTCACGATCCTGCCTTTGTTTCTAAGATTCCTCTTTCTCAGTGGCTTAATGGTTTTTCTAGCATGTGACCTGAAGGCTAATTAAGTGCATCTTTGTGTTCCTTGGATGCTTAATGTTGTCTAACTCACAGAAAAATATGAATATATAAAACTTG
Source organism: Thryothorus ludovicianus (assembly GCA_013397245.1). Taxonomy (NCBI): domain Eukaryota; kingdom Metazoa; phylum Chordata; class Aves; order Passeriformes; family Certhiidae; genus Thryothorus; species Thryothorus ludovicianus. The sequence continues at coordinate 195,233 of VZTB01007834.1, read as the reverse complement.
CATAATTTACTTGTATTGATTGTAACCAGCAGTTGTGCTGAAAAAGAGCCCTTATTCGTATGTGGAATAATAGATTGTTGTTAAAGAGATTATTGTTAAATAGATTGTGTTAGAGTGAGATTGCCTTAAGTCAGTCTTTTGTACACTTTTAAATGTTTTTGATACAGTAGGCCTGTTGAAAAGCATTTTACTATTCCTAGATTGATTTAGTCTTACATGTTCCTAGGATAATTATGCCAATTTATATCTTTAGACTGGTACTTGGAATTAAGATGTAGAAAAGGTAAAACCATCCAGTGCAGAACATACTTAATGTATAATTTCAGTGGCTGGAGATATTAAATATTTAAACATAGGTGTATATAAAATTTATAAATTTATACATATATGCAAAGAAATCACAAGAAAGTGTGGAGACTTTTATTTTATCCCTGTGCTATTATTGTCATACTTGGTTGACATTCAAAATTAACATCTATGTATATATAACTCACTAAATAAATTTTTTAATCCTCTGTTAGGTCTTGCAGTCCAGTGCAGATGAATGAGGGTAGATGATTATATTTCTGCTTTCATGAATAATCCAAAGGTTTAGAAAGTGTCAGTTACAGAGGCACTTAATTGCATCTGCACAAGTGTACAGAGAGCCTGGTGAGGTGTCAGAGGGGGTTGAACATCCAGGAAGAACAAAGGCTGACTTTGCTGTCCTGAGTTTAATTTTCAGGAATGATGGGCATAAAGTCCCCTGTTTTTATAGAGGTAGAAATCAAAGAGGCTAATACACCAATGTATTAGATATGCTTTTGTAATGCAATGTTAAGGTAGCTATGAATTTATTAAATTCGTTAGATTTTCCATAGATTTTACCTGTTATTTGCCAGCTACCTGCTCTTTGCTTCTCAGAAATCATACTTACTAAAGGGGTACTTGGAAACTAAATTCACTAAGACAGCTTGGCAGCTGCAGAAAGAAGTATTAGGGCTTGTTTCACATGTCTTATACGACTTTCTGGTGTGAAAGGTGAGGGTTTTCTGGGGGGTTATGTTTTGTTTTTGTGGTTTTTTTATTTTTTTTTTGCTTTGCTTGTTCTTGAGAGATGGTGTTGTGATACTCTTGTATGTTGATAAATACAACTGACTTTGCATAGGCAGTGCAGGATCCTTTGTGGTTAATCTATGCTAAACTTTATATTAAAATTCCTTTTGTGTGCTGGAATTGTCCTGTTACTTGAAATGTATCTTTATTTTCTCAATCGTTTGAGGAGATTGAAAAAAGGAGCAGAATTTCACCCATGTGCAGGATTATCCATGTCTGGGAAAAAGATTACTTTCAGAATGCTTTCCAGGAAAAGAAAAACAGATGAGGACTAGTATTTTATTTATTTATTTACTTAAAATAATTTTTTTTACTTAAAAGAATTTTCTTAAAAGGCAGATTTTTAAGGCTCCATGTTAATGTCAGCTGTCAGAGATTGGGGAATAAATTTTCATACTCAGGTTTCATTCCTATGAATAGTAAATCTGATTTCATGTAGCCTCTTCTTCTATGTTAAATTATTTATACCCTGACTCTTTTAGCAGTAATATTTGTTTATACATGAATATGCATGTACAGGTGTATATATATATGTATTATATATAGACTAAAAAGAATAAACTCAACATGTATACTACGTACACAAAAAAGAAAGTAAACAAAGATTGAATAGTAAATTTTTTTTTAAATGAATTTTCTTCCATGTTTACTATAGCATGTTAGGAAAATAATTTCTACCACTGTTTGTATCTTTATATTTAAGGATAACCTTTGTTGAAAGGGTTGAAATTCTAGAAGATCCAATCCTAGAAGTATTTCCAAGACACACTTTCAAGTCCAGAAACTTTCAACAGAAGTCTTTTGAACATAATCAATTGAAAAAGCAGGAATTCTAGTGATGGTTTTGGAACAAAATCCAAAGTTTGCAACTTTATTGGAAACATAGGATTTAGCATTTAATTTTACCACTCCTTTTTCCCAGACAGGATAGCAAGCTTGAACAAATAATAAATGGTAAAAATCCATTTATGTCTGAAATAAAAGCATATCTCATTCTGATTATCCCTCTTTGTATTTGCTATAAAAGAATATTTCTCTGGTGTACAAAAAAAAAACCCTTTTCAGTTTTAGAGAGTTACTGTGCATTCATTTTGGTTATGAATTTGACTGAATTAGGCTAAAGCAGTATCTATTTTTGATAAGACTGCTAATCTTTAAACAACAAATATTCATAATGTCTAATTTAGCTAAATCTTGGGAGGGCTTTCCATGCTGTACCATATTCAGGTGTTTAAAGTGAGATGTGCTTCAGCCCAGAGGAGCAGTGGAGGGAGCAGGAAGAGGACAGACCAGGTTGGGGAAAAATATTGGTGAAACATCTCAAGGCCTGATACTGCAATGAGGCCTTTTTCATATTTACATTGCTCATCTTGCCAGGAGTTGGAAGCACACACCTGGAGACACAGAGATTGGAGTCACTGGTGGTGATCCTGAATTCTGAAGAGAGAAAAGTGGATGAGATAGGGGAATAAAACATGCAGGAGAGTTAGGGGAGTAAAAAATGCAGGATTGTGCCTCTTGGGACAATAACTAGAACTTTCTAGTGTAAAGGTAATAATAGTGTGTTAGAGGATTGCTGTTAGTCACCAATAAAATGTGGCTGTAGAAAATCTGATCCTAGAATGTAACAGGAGAGAGATTTCTGCTGCAGAAATTGGGGAATATTTTTATGTACTCTCTGAGACCTTGACTTTAATGCAGCCATCCAGGTTCAAGAGAGGTGAGTTCCAGATAGAGAGCAGAGATGAAGAAGAAGGTTGGGGAGATGACCAGGAAAATAAAATAACCTTCTTATGGTGGATGCTAAAAAAAAATCTCAAATCTATCATTTCATTGTGGTTTCATGTGCAGGAATCATTGCAGCCAATTCATTTTGCTTATCACTGTTGTGAACTGGTGACATTCTTCTTCCTTTCACCTATGATGTATTGGCTAAGGAATAGTAATTTCCAGTTCAAGGATGAACAAGATTTTAAACTTTGTTTGCTTGAGAGAATCTGACTGGCCACTAAAATACTTAAAAAAAACCCAACTTGTTCTTACCAAGGTGGAATTGTCAGTCTGTGCTCAGCATCTTGTAGCTTAAATGTTATTTGATAATTTAGTATTATTTAGATGTCATACTCTGGTGTTTCAACAATTTGAGTTTGTTTTGTGCACAAAAATATGTAGAGATTTCTTTCTCCCATCCCCTTAAAAAATGGAACCTATTTGTCTTTACCTGAGGATTTTGTTCATACTTTTCTCACATTCACTTTTTTTGAGGAAACGATGAAGGAAAGGTTTTCATTCTGAAAGAACTTACTTGAAGTATCCATACTGGATACTTTGAAGTATCCAGTATTTTTTTCTCAGCTGAACTTTTGCTTCAAGGTTTTGAATGTGGGGAACTTTTCACAGGCTGAGTAGGAGGACACTGAACTTTCTTGGGGCATTGATGAGATTTTTTTGTGTAATCTTTATAATAGTACTAACACAAGTTACTCTGTAAGGTATCTGCTCTGTAGGTGCTGCATATCATATTGCAAGTTTCCTTCCAACCTACTCTTATGAATTATAATAGCAATTCTTTATTGTTTATCAGAAATCTTGAAAATATTTGACAAGTTTCAGTGGGACAACTATCATTATGGGACTATGGATATTTCCTTGGGAAGTTTTGGAAGAGATCTTGCTCCTAAGGGTCTTTCTGGAAATTGCTCATTTCCTGCTGTCCTGATTCTACACTCCATTAAGCTATTTTTTGTGCCTTTGTGCTCCTCTGTCTTGTGTTTAACACTTGTCAAATGTTTTAACAAAACGTTGTTTTCTTGTAGCTAAATAATTCCCTCACTTCCCCACTGTTTCTGTTCCTTCAGTATGACATATAATAATAGTTTTATTTCTCCAGCATATTTTTCCTTTTAGCAGATAGTATGAATCAAGTGTATAAAAAAAAGCCTCTGCAAGACTTAGAGGATCTTGGGAATTAGTTAAGAGATCTGTGGGTTCAAGACCTTTGTGAAGAGCCATGGCTGGCCTGTGTTCAGCTCAGTTGAGGACACTCTATTCATTTAGTCCCCGAGTCTTGGCTGTCAGTGTTGGTTCTTGGAGGCTGCATGGCTCCTTCTCTGAAAGCAGTTTTTGAGAGTTATTTCACTGCTGATTTTTTTCCCTTATGCATTTGTCAGTGTAAGACCATTTCTGTGACAGGGATTGTTTCCATATCTGACTTTACATGGCTTGTTTAGTGTCAAGACTGTGAGGAAAGCAGCACTTACCAGTTTGGCTTTATCTTGCTCATGCAGACGCTATTCTGTCCTGAGAAACTTTGTCCCAGCTGGGATTTAATTGTGGTAAACTAGTAAACCTATAGCTTCCAGATGAATAATAAATAACTGCAAGATCAGACCTTGACGTGTCTCTGACTTGCTGCTAGATGATCTGGCAGACTGGATTCAGTAAAAGTATTTGGCAAGGTAATCTCTGTTAGAAAGTTAGGCAGCCTGCAACTGAATCTTGTCTAATTTTATTCCTGCATAACTTTTTATTTTTAATTTACCATTTAACATCTATTAGTATCACTATATTTATGAAAATCATGAAGTTATTTTTATTTCCTTAATTCCAGTCTCATGTATTGCTTGGGTCTCATTACTTGCCTTAAAAGTTTCGAACACTTAAAATATGAGCTGAAGGTCTATCATTCCTGTGATTACTGAAGTTTTTTAGAGTAAAATGCCTTCTCCACTTCTACCTAAAATACCTAAAAAATGTTACTGCAAAGGGGGCATAAGTAAGGAGTTTCCAGTTCGGAATCCAAAATAGTCCTTTTAGTCTTTGACAGGAGCCTCTCATGATATAAGTAGCCTTTCTTTGTCTGGAACTCTTATCACAAGCCAGCACAATCTATGGAAACTGGTTTGGAATTCTGTTTTCAGTATAAAGAAGAAAATATTTTTGCAGTGTCTAAGATATCCAGAACAGTTGCAGTTTTGTTTCAGTAGGAGCACAGTCTGCTTTTTGGTTGAGGTGCTTTGTATTTAAAAAAAAATCAAGCCTTGTCATTTTAATAAATATATTAATATATGTGATACAGTATTTCACAGAGCAATTTCTTAAAGGGCTCAGAATATCCCTGAATAAAATCTTACTTACATATGCAGGGGAAACAAGCAAAAGGATTGCCTTGCCTTGCATGGCTCAAAAGCCAGGGCCAGTGGGGAAGTTAGTATTAGCACATGAGTTACTGTTCCCTGGTGTTTTTCAAAATTTGCTGGAACTAAACTGAATATTAAATTCTGAACTTTGGACTATTTGCTTTAAATTAATTAATTTTAGTGGTAAGAATAGGCAAAGATGTAAATTAGAATAAACCAGCTGGTAGGCAGTTGGCTGCATTGATAAAGATGCACTGATCAGAATTCCTTGTGGCATATGATGTTCCACAAGGACAAACTTCCTACTGCAAAGGAACCATTAATACCTTGTCTACAATTTCTGGTTCAGCTGAAACCTTTTCTGCTGTAGTTTGACCCTTCAGTTTACCAATTTTCTCTTTTAATGAGCAGCAAAATCTGGACTGGTGGATAAAAAGAATGTAAGAAAAAGAAAGAATAATTAGTAGAACTGCCAAAGTTGTTGATGGTGGGAGCTGGGAAGTTTTGAAAATTGTAGGTGTCATCTTCAAGGATTGAGTAGAGTGAGTGATTTTGAGGTGTTACAGCCCTGGGTGCTTCTCCTGCCCTGCTACTGAGGGACGGAAACCTCGTGACAGGGAATCAGTCAGGGAAATGGCAGGAGTTTGTTCTCTTTATGTGAGCAGCCAACACTGGCCTGGCTTTGCAAAACATCTCCTGTTGCTCACTGTCTGTTTCTCTGGACTGCAAAGTGCTCACCTGCTTTCAACACCTCCCCTTGTGTCAGTTCTTAAATACTGAAGTTCTGGAAATAAAACAGTAAACCAGATTATGCTTTAAAGAATACAAGGTCTATAAACTATCAGCTGAATTAAAATGTGAACCAGAGTATCCATAATACTCACAGCAGCAGACGGGTGAGGATGTTTAATGAGATAATGCCTGAAAGTGGAATTTTCCTCTGTGAAGTGCAAAAGCTGCTAGCTCACTAGAGTTTCAATTTGGAATGGAGTGTAAAGGATATTAACTGTGCAAAACTCAGGTGTCTGCAGCTTCAAAATGTTCTGCCTTGAATTTTACATACATCAGATGTTTTTGATAGAAATGGATGTATGGCTTGCCAGGTACAGCTTTGAAAAAGATAAGCTTTATCACATCATACTAAAAATGAGGGACAAATATGATGAGGAAATAGTTGTCATTATTTTTTCTTATTTTAGAACAGAGTTGGTATTTTTTTAGTTTTTTTTTTTAGGGGCTCTGGAGAGTACAGTTGGGACACATGATATCCTTTCTATACTTGTAGTTCAGTTCTCATATTTGCAAAAGGACCCATGTGAGAATATGTTCTCTGTACTAATAATTCAGTACTTCTGTAAGGAAAATTGGAGTGACAGCTCTTATATTCTTAGTTTAAATTGGCTTTCATAGTAACAGCTTAGAATTTCCCCAGATATATATGGATGCATAAGATCATAAGTGCACAGACACTAAGATTTTTAATAGGAATTTGAATTTTTTTATTAAGTGACATTTTTCCTCAAAAGGTGGCTGCATAAAATACTAAGAGAGCAAATAATGGCCTAGGAAATGCAGGCTTGTGGAGTGTGTAGTGATCATGAGGAAGGAGAGGGTGATGGCACGGGAGGGGAGGCGTGGGACTCGGGCACAGTGGTGAATATTGGCTGCAGGGAGAGCTGGAACAGGGCTGGCTCAGGATGGGGATTAACAGTGGGTTGCAGTTTTTTCTCATTATCCCAGCTGTGCTACTGCTGCACACTCAGGACTTCAGCAAGACATTCAGGTTTAGTTTGAAAAAAATGCAGTGAAACATTTGCTTTAAATGTATCTATTTATGATGGTAAAGTAAATAGTTCTCAACAGTGAAACACAATCGTGCTGCGTCGTGTTTTACTTCCCCATGGAGCTCCATGGCATTAAACCACTGTCATAAATGATATATGGAATATGGCATCTAAGTCTAGCAGTTAACAGTAAGGAACTTCAAGGAATAGACATCACTACTGAAGCTGGTCATGAGTGGTGGGTGATGACATGAAGATTAATAAAGTTTGACTTTGAATTTGGCAATTTTGGCCACTTACATGAACTCTTTTTTCCAAAAGTATAACCCAATTCTAAAGTTTTTACAGTATGTTGTATATTTCCAGAGCAAGTGACAGTTTATTGTATTAAAGAGTAGAAATAAGTAACTGCTGAGGAAAAAGAAGCTAGACAAAATTAAAAAGCAATTTACTTGGAGAGAGGTCTTTGAAATACTTTATGCATTAGCTATCAGATCTGGTTTTGCTTTATTTTTCTTGAAAATATGGTGTTCTTCAGACTGCCAAGTTTTACTAGTAAATACACAGCCAGAGCTTGGGAAACATAAGTGAAGGATTCTTAAAATTAGATAGTGTTGCGTGAAAAGCCAAAGAGAGGGGTTCTGTGTGCAAGAAATCCTTTTCCTTTCAAATATATATATATCTGTATATAGATATATGTAGATATATGTATGTTGCTGTAAAATGACCCAAATTTAATTCCCTTTCAAATCATATTTGAAATGCTTTAGATGGAAAAGAAGTAGTAACAAAATGGTAGGCATCCTTCACAGTGTGCTGGCATGCTCCATCTAGGATACTTCACTGTTGTGTTATTTTTGGGAGTTACGATTTCACAGTACCATTTTCAGGAAAAAGACAATTTCTTATATTGGCAAATTCACCCTGGCCAAAAATGAAGTAGTATATTTTGCTTCTGGTCGTCCACAAGATGAGGAACTGATTTAACAACGTTTTGCTTTTCTGCCATCTGGAGGTTCTTATTTGAGTTATGAAATGATGTCATATACTGAACAGATAGTGAAAGGTCACCTGCAGTTCAGGCTGAGGTAGTTTTGTTTCCTGTTATGAGAAATGTAAAAGTCTTGGTTCATGATTACAAGAGGCAGAAAGATGACTTTAGGGAAGGAGAAAATGACTGACAAAACTGATGTTCTCCTAAACCTCCACACTGCATTCCTGTGAATAGAAAATCAATCTGCACACCCGAGACCACACACAGCATGAGCTGCCTGTCCCCTCTTCCAGCCTGGCACTGGCTCAGAGCTCTGCCTCCACTTTCAGAATGGCTCCTTGCTGTGAGTGTTAGTTTGGGGATGATATCCTTATTCCATTGAAATACTTCATTGTGTAGGTGGATTTTTGAATTGAAGTGCTCTGCTGTATCAGGCTCAAGATGAGGAGATGTAAGACTCTAGGTGTGTATTTGGCAGATTTTTTTTCTGCCACTTAAGGCTGTGGTGGACATTCCGTGCTCTTTCCTTTCCAACTCTTGCACTATCCTTACGTGAATCGGGGTTGATGAGATTGGGATTCTTTGGCTGTTTCTCAGAACAATTGAAACTGCACTTTGGTTATGTTTTAAAGACTGTTTGAAGCTAAAGCAGGATTTGAGTCTGAGAAGCTCTGCTCCTGTTCCCCACGCAGGTTGTCACTCCGGCCGTTCAGACCCATTCTCTCATCCTCTCCACCCTCCTTGTGCTGCCAAGTTTTATTGCCTAGGATCCCCCCCATTCCTGAGTTAATCTAGAGAGCCATGCTGACAGGGTGTGTGGGAAGAAATTTGTGAAGAAGAGTGAGAATTGTCTGCTCAGCCCTTGGGGCGGGGACTGGATGGGCAGAAGCAAAGATTGACTGAGACACTGCTGGGTTCAGCCAAGCAGGACAGAGCTGCAGCAGAGCTGTGGAGGCTGCTGTGTTATCCCAGCCTCGGGGGAATGGTGTCAGTGCTTTGTTTATCCGGGGATCTAATCACCTGCAGCTCCCCTGGCTCCTGCCTCTGGCAGCTGGGAGCTGAGCCTGGCAGGGAGAGCTGCTCATGGGGACCCTGCTCCAAGGTCCTGCCAAGCTCCGAAAGGCCCCCCTGAGATTTCTGGGATTTGACCTCAAGGATTGCTTTCAGATGTGAAGCAAATAAGTGATTAAGTGTAAAGATGTGGTAATGAGATTCAGATGAGTTTTTTTATATTTATTGAAAGAGGTCTGAAAAGTTGCTGCTCCTATTATTTCTTGTTTTCTAATTGAAAAAGTTGTCTTTGAATCCCTCACTGCATGCGCCTTACAAACTGAGAGATGCCAATACTGTAATACTGTAAAAAAAGTCTTAAAAATAAAATAAATCCAGTGGAATATAAATCTTTTTTTTCCAGTGTATAGAAAGGCAATGAGCCATTTTAAAAGCAGGAAGAACATGCATTTTGAGATCTAATAGATCATCTAAATTGGTCCCAAACCAAGTCTTAAAGTGGCATTGAAAATACTTTTGCTTTGAATAAATTTAGTGTTTGAGTAAATTTGAGTGCTTTGAGTAAATTTAGTGCAAAACTCAGAATATACATAAATATAGGTTTGCTGATTGTTTTGCACTTTGATAGTATTCCAATTAATTAGGGAACAAATTGCTTAATAGAGAAGACCCTTTCTGACTGTTCCATCTGCAGAGCTTAAAAATGCTAACCCTCTATTTATGCCCTTTCAATTTCTTCCATCTAGCTTTTTATTATGAATTAACCTCATGCATTTCTAGGAAATATAAACTTTAAACTCTTGTTCTTTATTTTCTAAAATTTGTGCATTTGAAATTTGGATTAATGAATCTGATATTTCTCACTTGCCTGGCTGCCTGCAGTTCTCTTGTAGGTGGAGAATTACTCTAAATTCCCCATCACACATTTTCAATCCAAACCTTGACTTCTCAGTGGTGACCCTTGCAGCCAAAGAAAGCCTGTGAGTCCACTTGATGTGAACACCTCAGAGGTGCAGAAAAAGCCTCTCTTCAAGGAAACCTGTCTCTGTAACAATAAATGATTGCACTCCTTTTATCTTAGTTCTCTACTCTCCATGATGTTTATTAGCACTGACTGAATTTTGTGGGTATATATTTTCTTGTATTATTTTATTTACAAATAAGCTTTCAATGATAAGAAGCTTGCAGTGTAAAAAAAAAAGTCTTGGTTTTCAAAAACTTAATGTATGATAAAATCTGTTCTTTACGAAATATTTTGCAAATATTTCCCATCCCCCAGTGTTATATGCTGAGAGCTGCTCAGCAATTCATTTGTGGCTGCTTTTCTGAACCAGGAAAAACCAGTGTAAACAGTGAAATCGTTCCTGAAGGTATCAATACATATCAGGTGTGATTCTTGTAATAATAATTCTTAAAGCCAAACATATTCAATTTCTTTAATGAATTGAGATCTCTGCTATTTTATTACTGCTTGAATTGCATTAAGGGAATAACAAATCTGCATACTTGACTACTTACACAGCAAGAAATGAGAAAATCAAGGGTGCTTACACTTTCTGGGCTCTTGGGTTTGTTTTTTCTTCTTTTTAGTATTTAAAAAAACACAACCCACCAGTTAGATATGCAGAGCATTTTGCTTAGGAAAATACTTTAATATCCTTATATTATTTGATGGGGATTTTGTGCTTACTACAGAGAAGTAGCCAGACCCATTTGGTAAGAGAGTTGTGAAATAAACACTGAAGAAAAGTGTAACAAGTAAAACAATGTCCGAAGAGTTCAGTTTGGAAAACTGCAAAGATGAGAAATAAAACATTTCTTAAGTGTGAATAAGAGAGTATTATAAAAAACAAGATAATTATCTATACTGAACCCTAAAAATGTTTGATTTTTTTACTGTAGGTTGATGCCTTGCGGTTACGATTGGAAGAAAAAGAAACCTTTCTGAATAAAAAAACAAAACAACTTCAGGACCTCACAGAAGAGAAAGGAACCCTCGCTGGAGAAATTCGAGATATGAAAGACATGTTGGAAGTAAAAGAAAGAAAAATTAATGTCCTTCAGAAAAAGGTAAGATCACTGATGAAAGGATATGATATACAACTTTTGAGGGACATTTAAAGGAAATATTTCTGTTTCGTAAAGTGTATTACTTTTGATGCATTAAAAAAGATGCAGGGTATCTGTAATAGTAAAAAATCCTAATATAAAATGTCATACTGTGATCTGTGGGTACATTTTTATAGTATTATATCACATATATTGTATCAGAAAAATATTAGATGCTGTAGTTGTCACAATATTATTTGAGTTAGAGGAAAGTACTAAAAATCCTGATAAAACTTCTTATCCCTCAGCACAAGGGATTCCAGTATCCTTGTGAACACTGATTACTACTCTTTCCAAATGCTGTAAATAAAATGTGGTCCTGCTAAAGGATTGGGATATTGCATTTTTAGCCTGAAGGATTTTTTTTTTCTGGGAGGAGAGGAGGGGAGTGGAGAAGGAGCCTAAATTAAGTCAGTTATCTGCTTTCCCTGTGGTCTAAAGACATTAAGAAGGGAGGCTCCCTCCAAACAGCCAAATAATCTTATTTCTAGTTTTCCACAAATTTAACTAACTGCATTTGCTGTCTATGGAAGTTGGATTCAATCATTACAGTTTCCACCTGGGGGACTGGGGAGGGGATTTCCTGTAGAGGCAGCTCTGCAAGGGTTCTGCATACATTGTGGAGTGTTCATTTCCAGATCCTTGTCTCACACACACAAAAATATTTATGCTACCAGGTGTGTACAGTTTGTGTGCTGCATGCCACTGTTTACCATGTAGAGATGCACTTGTGAGCATGCAGAGAAATGGAGGAAAAGTTCCTACCATCACTTACATTTTGCAATTCTCCCCTCCTTTTACAGCCACTCAAAGAATGTCTGCTCCTCCTCACTCTGTTATTATGTAGGTAGTTCATGTTACTGTGGTTTTCCTCCAGGATTCATACAGGGTTCACATGGTCTAGTTGTGCTTCTGTCTGCAGTTGCTTAAGCACCAAATTTAAAAAGCCAAGCTCTAATTTTCCAGAAACTGAGAGGGGGCTGCTTTTTCAGGCTGGGTAATAAGGCCTATCAAAGCTGGAATATGAGTACTCATCCACTTTAATCCTATTTCTGAGTATTTGCCTTGTTAGTGAGGCTGCTCATGTAAAAGAAAGCAAACTTCAAGGCTTTTATCCTGAATGCTAACTAGTTTTGGACATTTCTTGAGCTTTCTGAACAATAGAATGCATCTTTTCTTATCGTGTGCATTCTAAAAAGAACCCCAAACTCCTGAACAAACTATTTACAATTTCTCTTGTGCTTAGATCTTGAGGAAATGGGTCAATGAGAGGAATATGTGTTCAGTGAAAATTGTGTGATGAGTAACTATCACAGAGCTATCAGCACTATCTGTCATGGCTTTGTCCTCAGAAATATGCAGCATAACACTTTTCCTGTTTTAATAAATCATGGCCATTTTATTAGGGTGTGCAGATGCTCTTGCCTCTTTTGCACTTTGTTCTTAATGAACATAACCATAACCATTCTCAAACTGCACTCTGCCTCTTCACTAGGTCATGGAGTAAAATATGTCACAGCCTCATGAGCTCTAGTATACAAAGAGAGAAATCCTGCTAACAGCTAGGTGGAAAACTGGAGCTAGTACTGAACTGATTTTTTTCAAAACTAGAAGTAGCACTTTCAGTAGCATTTTCTGTTTTGAAGGTTTTTATTTCCTTTCACTAGAGGGACTTGTCAAGTACAGTTTTTCTGCTATGGACTAAATACAGGATTTACTTAGAGAAGAATGAATTTTGATGATTACTTTAAAAAAAAACCAAAAAAATATTACGTTTGCAGCACATGAGGTATGTGTAGATTTACTTCCCTGAAGCATTTCTAATAATCACATTCTTTTAATGTGTAGATGTTAGCATGTCCAGAAATACTAATGCCAGACTGTCATAATACCATTATTTTGTTTATAGGAGAAGAACGTTGTATTTGGAAAACACATTTTTAAAATTTCCCCTAGGTCACATTTTCAGCTTTGGATCTTTATTTGACTTGTGTTTCTCATCCAATATTCACTCACAGATCATTTGGCTAAAGAGAAATTTGATTAAAATATTGTCCTGCTCTGCTCACCCTACATTTAAGTAAATTTAAGTATACTATAAATGATGCTTTCAGTGTTTATTTTTCATGTGCCTGGTGTACAATTCTGAAGTAGAAAATGTTGTCTGTCACCAGTGCAAACCCAGGCTTTTACATTAATATGGAAAATAAAAACAATGGTCGACTTGTCTGGTTAACCCAAGTGCTCAGCTTCATCTTGGCAGGGCTTATCAGATCATGAGTTCTCATGTTTGGTGTCCTTGAGCATTCCAGTGAACTTGGCAGAGATGAAATCTCATCTTTGGGTCACAGTATGCAGAAGGGAAGATGCTCTATGTCTGTTTTTTTCCCCAGTAGCTTTCCTGGCATCAGTGCCTTTCAATTCCAGATAACTTTACCCTCAGCAGATGAAGCATCCACACCTTGCACAGTCCGTGTGTTCTGCCCAAGGCAGAGGGAGCAGAGCTCCTTCTGAGCACAGGCAGATTGTTCATTTGGCTCTGTGTTATTTCAGAAGTGTGGACTATGGATGGTACTGATTCTGGAACTGTAGAATTGTCATTGCTGTGTTTTTGAACAGGCCCTTTTCAGGGGTTTTCAGAGTGCAGTAGTGAATGCTGTGCTTTAAGAAAAATACTGTCCAATATGTCCAACCTATTTTCTTTTCAATTTTGACACGTCTTTCCAATCGCAAGCATTACTAAGAATAAATGTTGATAGAAAAGTATTTAATCTAGCCTAATTACGGTAATTTTATCCTTTATTTTAATCTAATTATAATTTTATCTTTTACTCCTTTCTGGATTGTGCAATGGCTGGGCCTCACAGTGGGTTGCCCTATGTTTGCATACCCTCCCTTGTCCAGGGCGGCTCTGGTTCTGCTTCCTCTGAAAATGAAGGAAGTGCTTCTAGTTCTTCTTTGCAGGTTCTATCTGGACATCAGATTCTTCTGACCATAATATTACAGTGCTTGCCTCCATTTTCTTCTTTCTACTCAAAACCAAATTTCATACCCTTGTATTTTTGTTTACTTTTGATATAAGACTTGACCAGTTGTGTTCCTGCGTTCAGTTTTTGATGCAAGATAGATGGCTACATCTTTCTCCACTCAGCCTGAAGTACCTCACTCAGCCTAAAATAACATTTATTTTAATGGTTGTATTCAAGTAACTGAAGAAGGAAGAATTTGTGTATAGTGCCTAAAAATATTTCTGTCAGTAATAACCTGAAAGTGATTTGGAAGGAATATGTAACTTGGAAATATGTAATTTCTAATCTGTATTCCTTCTCTTATATATATTATATCTGCTGTGTGGAAAAAAAAATAATACAAAGGAGATAGAACCAAACCCTGAAAAACTCCCTTTGGAATAATTTCTTTCTCTTTTTTGGATAGCTGTCACACTGGGAGGGCAGGACAGGTTCTGTTGAACGCTCCCTACCAAAGGTGTGGAAGAATCAAACCCAAAACAGCTGTAGTGAGGCCCATGGGATGCCATAGGAATGAAAACAGGGTAACAAGACACAGAAAAATTTATGGGCTAGATAAAGATCTGATGGTGCATTGTCCTTCCATGCAGAGATTTGGAGCAAATTGAAAAACTGCTGCACTATTCAGTATAATTCACAGGCTTAAGGGAGGCCCAGCATTGGAGCAGCATGTGTTTAGAGGATTTGGATCAAGGTGGATTGGCATGGAGTAATAATAAACTCATGTCAATGTCAGAGGTGCAATATTACTTAATATTTCTTTCTTTTAGAACCTTTGGCACCACTGCTCCATTTTAGTGCCAGTAAAGTTGGGTATGCTGTTTTAATAGCCTTGTTTAACCTGGCAAAGCTAGTCTTACACCTCATATCTGTCAGTTCAGCATGCAGAGGGGCAGACCTCAGAAATCTTTATGTATTTCTTACCAGAACGTTCCACTTCTATGAATGTGGCCGAGTTGTAGGCTGGAGGGCAAAAGTGCTGAGCTGAATGATGTTGCTTTTTGCTCGCAAATTCCACCTTTTGTGCCGTAGGTAAAAGTGGAGTGTTTTTTCTTCAAGGAATCTATAGACACTTAAAAACTCCAATTATATACTCTGAAGTAGGAGTCTCAGTGATGAAAACAGTAGCTGTTGAGACAAGAACAGTGTACAGGATGTAGACCTGGATCATATTAGGACAACAGCTTGTGGAAATTCTTTTGTGGGGACTATCATAAAAGAACATCCGCTAAAGGGGGCTAATGTAATATTGAACCTTGATTTGCTACATAACTTTTCATGTAAAATGTTACAGTTTCCATCTTTAATAGTTTAAGCTTTGTGATTGATGAAGTGCTACATGACTAAGGGCCTTAACCTACCAGCTAATTAGCATTTGTAGGAAATGTCATAAAGTCTTAGTTCTCATGTAATAATTGGAATCTGTACCTGGAGTGGCTGGACTATGCACTTGAGGTGATATTGTCCAGTTTATGTTAAATTGTGTTGCACAATTAATTGGATGCATTGCTGTTCGCTGTCTTCTAAAGCAGAGGAAATGTACGTGTGGTCAGGTTCAGAGTGATTGGTGTAAACAAAGGAGTCCTACTCTTGGGCTGAGCAATTTGCATCAGAATTATTGCTTGATGCAGGCTACAGGTAGAACCTGCAAGCATGCTGCTGATAGAAGAGGCCTTTGGTGTTTTTTTTCCCCATGGTTTAATCAGCTGGGAGCATGTTTTCATATTCCTGGAAAGGGATCAGGGCATGATCAAGGGCATTTTTTATCAACTGTGTCAAATTCTATCAGAACACTGTAAATAGGCTGTTATGTGAGCTGGCGTTCTGCAAGCACAAATCAGAGATCTATTGTATTTCTGGAGTCAGATGACAAATTTGGATCGAGTTGTTCTGCACAACAGATCAATGCTCTGACTGTAAATTTCAGGTGTTAAAAAAAAATAAAACTAGGAAGCCTTTCTGGTGTAGTGTGGAAGTTACAAAGCTGCTATGGTGACTAAACTTTTGTATTATTTAAGAATTGAATCTTTAATAGTATATGTTCATTTTAAGAGTACAGTCAATGTTTAGTGTACTGAGTATTAGAAGATTGTACTTTGATGGCTCCTTAGGCTTGTAGTTTTGCCAAATCACGATATGTTTTTTAGAACAGTATGAAAGTGAGATTGAACTAAATATTGTCAGTCATTCATCCAGGATGGTGATGTTACTGATCCCAATACACTGTCAGAGAAATCAAGGATTCTGCTCATTAAATGCAACTTTGGGCCTGTTTGGTAAACACAAATCCCCCTTAAGCCTAACCAGAACACCTGTTGGGATGCTCTCAGCCTGTACAGAGAGACTGACAATAATGTTATTAAGACTAGAGGCAGACATAATTTTCATTTTTCTTTAGCTTAATTTCCCATTCTTTGTAACACATTATGGTACTAAGTTTTTACAGTTCATAAGGGGTCACCAGAAATATGTGACCTAATATACATTCACTTACTGAAACCAACCTGAATGTTCATCCAGCCTGAAACCACCCTGACTATAACCTAAATAGTTGTGAGTCTAGGTAAATCCTCACATATTAAAATTCCAGGATCATTATAAACTTTTCCAGCCTTTGCTTGAGTGGATTGTCCTTTCCAATGAATTTGAGACTCACTGAGGCTGGAAGTCCAGAATGTTGTTCTCCTCTGCTCTGTTCTTCATGACCTGCTTGCTACTGCTGTTCTTTTTTCAATCCTACCCTTCTAAAGGAGAACAGATGGATTACACGCTTCTGCTTACGGGCCTATTTCAAAACAAGCACTTACCTTTGTAGGAGAAAATCACTGAATTGCTTAAATAGAGTTTCATGAGATTAAAAAATTTAAAAACTTCTTTGCAATGCCAGCTCTGTAAAAGTGGTAATTTTTTAATATCAGGTGTATAAATCACGTATTCTCAAATAAGAAGAAATAATCACTGCAATTGTCCACACTGCAATAATAAGTTATTGTAGATCAAATTATGCTGGCTGGTTTAGGGAGGACTCCTCACACGATGAAGAGAATGGGATTGTTGAACCCACGAGTGCTCCTGGACACAGTGTGTCATCTGCCAAGGGGGACTGAGCTTAATGAGGCAATTACATGAGGGTTTCACACTGCAGGTGTGACACCAGTGCTGCTGGAGAGGAAGGAAGCTGCCCTTCAGCTTTGAATGTCAATACTAATTAACAAAGTTACCTTTAAATAAGATATTAAGTTTTATTCATGCTGAGAAAACAGCCAACTCACATGCTGGGAATATTAAGCTGTGTGAAGAGTAATATTTTCTTTTTAATAGAGTTGAGGGAAATTTCTTTTCAAGTGTGAAAGACCTCAATTATATATAGTGTGACTGGGCAAAAGAGAAGTAGAAATTGTTATATATTGGAGGTTCAGTAAACCATAAAATAATTATTTAGGGAAATCGATGGCTGTTTATATATCTGAAAAAGAATCAGGGAAAATCAGGATTGTTTAGGAGTAAAATATTTTTCTTGGAAGAAATGAAATTTCTTTCCAAAAAATCTCGTGGAAGTCTATGGATTGGAATTAAAAATTATAAGGGAGAGCTTTGCAAGTGTAATAAAATGATTTTACATAGAGTGGTATCCAGCTGTCATGACTCACTTAGAATTTTTAGCTGCTGACTGAGAGTGTATTCATGTGATTCCCTGCTCTTGGAGCTGCATTTTAAGTGGCAGCCTGGCTCTTTCCCCACTGTCTCAACATGACAGATTCAGCTGCTTTTGTACCTGCCAGCAGTTTAGCACTGAATCCTTGACAACTCACTGAAATGACACAAAATCAGATCCCCCAAGAAGCAGTGCATGGAACAAGTATTGCACAAGCCCAAAAGGCTTGTAGGTCTTATTGCATGCTGATGTTTTTCTTGGAAACTCTTCCAGGGTCCATGCTCCAGGTGAGTGATTTGTGGCAGGGAGGAAGGAGGCTGGGTGGCTTCTCACCTTCAGTGGCTGACACCGACATTGATAAGGGGGATTCACAGGGGTAGACAGATATCAAATCATAATTTTATGAAAAGTTCTTTAGGAAAATAAATGAATCAGCTTGTTAATTAAATACAGTAACCCCCATGAGAAGACAATTTTAAGTCTTAAGTGATTCAGAAATGATATATTTTATGCATGATTTCATCCGAGAGATTTATTTTTTATAGTCTGATGTGTGAAATATTCAGCAATCTAGTGACTGAATAACTTATTAATCAGGATAAACCATCCTTGCCTAATCCTGAAATAAATAGATCCCACTGCCCTTGTTCCCTTACTTGTTAGGATAAGCAGTCACACTTGATCTGCAGCTTTTCTCAATGTATGTGCAAGTTTTTTATATCTGGAAACGAAAAAGAAACTTTCCCTACTAAATATAAAAAGTAGAGTTATGCATTAGCAGTTGAGTTTTAGCATATTTGTAGTATATGAAAACTCTGCTCTTCTGTTGGCATTGAGTCAACCACCCTAATTTCTACATTGCTGGAGCTCCTGGGTGTTGGCAGCTGTGCTTCCCTGGGGGTGCTCACTGCTGTCCCTCTGCCTGAGCTCTCTGACAGCTCAGCAAACTGGGCATTTAGGCACTTTGGGAAAAACATCACCCTTCACCTTGGAGTGGGGCTGTTGTTGGCTGTATGAAATCATGAAGTTCAAAGACTCAGGAGTATGCATGCAGATAAGTGTAATGGTAACAATAAATGAGAATTGTTATCTCCATACTTCTCCTTTTGAATTATTGTTACCAGATGTGGCCGGAGCTAGTGGTGCCAATTTGGTCAGATTGCTTTGATAATTTTCTTGTTGCCAAGTAGTGTGTGTTTCTTGGTGGGAGAATCAGCAGTGGTATGTTTGAATATGAGTAGAGTAAGTCCAACTTTGGAATGGAATCTGAATCTAATTCACTTCCTTCTAACACACCTGACTTTAATTTTTAACGCCCAGCCAGGCACAGTGCTAAGATCAAAGGGAAACAAAGAGAAGTGAGTAAAGCAATTCTTGGAAAGTAAAAAAAATAATGGCATAACATTGTGTAATCTTTCATATGTGGAAGAAATATTTGGCTTATTTACCATTCACTTAAGAGTAAATCTGCAGTAAATTTGCTAAAGGTAATTATGCCAGCAACCCTCCCTTACTTAGGGAGAAAAATCATGCCCACTGTATTTATTGCCTTAATTTGACAGCAGAAATCTGCATTAATGTCCCCAGAAAGGCACAGAGTCCTTCATTGCTGTGGGCTTAACCCCATGAGTGACTGTACACCGTGGAACCTCTGCTCCCTGTAGAGCCTTTGCTGATCTTGAGGGAGAAGCTCCTGAAGGTCCACAGGAATCTTGACAGGAATCTGTCAAGTCTCCATCTTAAAACTTCTTGACAGGATTTGGGAGGGTGTTAAAGCGTAATTTAAGTTTTAATGAAGTACCTGCTGTGTCTTATCTTAATTCATAGTTAAATCTGAGATTTTGTTGTGGCTATCATGGGAACCATAAATAGTTTGATTTGAATGCTTATTTGGTAAAAAATCCATAACTTTTGAGATTCTTTGAATGTTGGGAGGATAGTAAACAGCTGATCAAATGGGAAGAACTTCAGAGTATAGAATTAGAATATAGTAACAGAAAACAGGAGTTTGCTAATTTAGTTGCAAAAGAGGTAGCCCCTCTAAACTGTCCTTGGAAGCTTGTCTTATTATGTTAGAATTACAATAATTAGAATTACAGTAATTTCTTGCATGACATTTTGTGTTCATCAGTTTGCACACCTTAACTGTTACTGATTTCTGTGTACTGTCAATTTATGAATGTAATGTGATTCATCCTCTGTCTTGAAATTTTTGGACTGCAACTTCTTCCATGAGTCCTTATAAATCCCCTCCTTTGGGGAGGAGGAGGAAGATACATCCATGAACAGGTAGCTCTTTTCTGTCTCTGACTGTTCTAACTTCTCATCATTCAATCCAAACTGTCAGCAGTACCTACCACCTGAATGGGGGACCCTGAAAATGGAGTTGTCAGAGTATTGTAGCTTTATTCTTAAGTGATACTCAAGTTTTTTTGTGAATTTTGCAGTTAATATTAAGTGTATGTTCATGAGGAGAAAGCCTGACAATAATTGATGGGTAATAATTCTAATGCTTGCAGAAGTACAGAGACAGTCAGTCTGTGTAATATATTGATACAGCCTGCAATATATTGATACAGACATCATCCCTAAAGGGCTTCCAAGTGTTCTTAACTTCAAGCTCCTAATGCAGCTCTCCTGTGAGGGTTTTGTCTTTAGTGTCTGTCAGACCCCACCATGCAGAGGGGCACATGGTTCAGGGAGTGAACGTGAAGCTCAGTGGGAGAGAACTGCATCTGACAGTTGCTGAAACTGCTCCTTGTCCAGCAAAAAAACATAAATCAGAGGAAAAAAAATGACATATTTTGTCAGTGTCACTGGCATTGCAGCAGCAGGTTACCTCCAAAAGCACTGTCAGGATTTTTCCTGTAATTGCCAAAGGGTCAATGAGTGTTCTTCATAGATCCTTTCACCAAGGCTTTTAGAATAAATAAAAAACCCTGAAGGAAGCCAAATGGATAAGGATGACGAAATTGATTAACAAATTGTAGGCATCAAAGTCCTAATGGAAAACTGACTCAAAGAGAAAAGTATTTCTGTCATAGGTCTACTTTATAAGAATTTTCCTTTTTTTTTTTTTTTGTGTAGTTAATGGTATTACAGTGAGGCTAAGTTTCACATACCAACCTGCTGGTTTTGAGGAGATACAAGATAAAGGAAATTCAGTCTTTTTTTTTTTTTAAAGGACATTTTTCATACCAAAAGCAAACTATCTTAAACACAAAACCATATCAGGTTACAGATTGCTTCCTATTCAGACATTTCCATAAAAGCATTGCTGTCTTACCTTTGCTGCTCCAGAGCAGCTGAACTGTTCAGCAGATGTTGATTAAAGACATCCAAGTTGCTGCGTTTAACATTTCAGCTGAAGTTTAGTGGCTCTTTGATAGTTTATATGTAGAAAGACTCTGGCTGGCCTGCAGTAACTAATGGTGAAACTCAATATGTGCATTGTCTTTGGTGCAGCTATAGTGAAAATATTAAATTACGTCTCATAGTAACAAAATCTGAGTTCTCTGATGAACATTTTGAACACTTCAGCTCTTAATGGGTCTAAACCTATGTACATTGACCATGTGTTAATTTAGAATGATTTAGAAAAGACATCTCTAAATAAGGTGGTAGGGATCTGTTATCCTTCTGCAAAAGCTTTTTTTTCATGTAAATCTACTCCACTGTCACATATATATATGAATATAGATGGTTTCTGTAACCAAGGACCTAAAATGAAACTTTCCAATCAGAAGATTATTATTATTTCTGATTAATTACTGTCTAACCATTTCAGTTTTGCTGCTCTGGGCTTTTTTCCCCCTATTTTTTACCACTGGTACTTCAGGAAACTCATATAAAATGATACCATGTGAAACTGGATTCTCCATTACAACATTTTAAATGCAATTTCTAAGGCCAGGGTGTTCTTATAGTAGAAATCAGCATAGCTGTATTGAATTCCTCTATCCATTATTTATAGTAGTGAGGGGACAGAGCTGTTATTTGACTTTCAAAGTAAATTTTTTTGCTGTTATAAATTTTCCTAAAAAATCTTCATTTGAAATTAATTTCAATTTTTAGGGCATCCTTCCTCCCTTTTCAACTTTTCTGCCCCTGTATGCCATAATTTGAGAATAAAATAATGTAAAGTTGAATATTTTTTTCTGTTGATAATGGATATTATTAAGTAGAATATTTTATAAGAAAACTGGAGACTAAGATAATATGGAAAATCTCAAGAAAATTTGTAGGAGTGTGGTAGAAGATATGTAATTAAGGACTAAATGGATTTGAGCAGTTTTAAAGCACCATCTTTGCAATGTTTTTCCCTGGGTTTTTTTTCCCCAATGTTTTTACTGGGGTTTCTCTGTGTTCTGAAACAATCAATTAAAACTAATATTATTCATTGAGTGAATGATCTGTCTGTACTTTTGAAGTCTTAGTATCAAATATGTTTAATATTGTCACATGTGTTAAAGGGATGTTGTGAAGCTGTTCATATAAGGAGATATAAAATTACAGTTATAATGTATTTTATGACCAGGCCTTCTGACAAAATTAGTTGTAGCATGCTGCAATTAGGCATTTGCTATTTTTGTAATTATGCATGATCTGAGTTACACTGTCCTTTGGAACAGTGTGGTGATGTTTGAATGTGCATTTATTTTGCTTTTGTCTAGACTCTTGTATCTTTTATAGCTTTGCATTGGAATCAAAACTATGGGAGTTGTTTAAATGGGAAATGTCTAGAGTTTCAAATTCAAACCTTACAAAGCATGTTAAGTACCACTTTAAACTTCCCAGGAAAGGAAATAAAGATATTCTTCTCTTTCACTCAGGCTGGTGATTTAAAGAGTAACTTTAAGCCATCAATAGAAATATACAGTGGTGTTAGTAAAAATAAAACAGATATTTTGAAAGTATTACAGTGCACATGTGCATAAACTAAAATATGAAAAATAGGCAAAAAAAACCTGGGATATTGCAAATTATGATAGAGTTTAAATTTGGCGTCAATTCCTTAACTGGATTGCCTACATCAAGTATATGGTATTTTAGTGGAATGTTGAGTTTCTAGATTTGAAATATCTGATTATAAATCATAATTCTGTATTTAATATGAAAAAAATTAATCCAAGAGAGCAAGATACAAGTGAATAAAATAATTTAGGTATTAAAAAAGTTATTGAAGTTGATTGAAGAGCAATCATAAAGAATAAAAGCAACAGCAGTTAAGGTGAGAAGAACTTATTTGGAGTGAGAATGCAGGCTTTTATCTCATGTATAACTTTATTCAGCATTTTCATTTAGAAAATATTCTTCAGTGCTTCAATTAGGGGAAAAAAAACCCCAACCACTTTTGAATGCAGATGAAGAAAAGGAGACGATGACTAGCCCAAAAAGAAATTTGGAACGTTAATGCCAGGAGGCTGAAGGCAATGAATAATATAAACTTGAGAAGTATTTCAAATGGGATGTGGTAGTGAAAATTGCCAATATTCTGTCTGCAGAAATAATGGTTAGTGGAGCAAAAGATGATAACTGCACTCTAAATGACTTTTGTGTCATCCCACCTGAAAAACCATGCATGATTTCAGACATCTCGTGGTCAGATGAGGGATGAAAATGTGAAAGTGTCAGACAAGAAGAATGGTTAGAAACCTGTCAGGTTTGGGCATCTGTCTAAAGTCAGTAGAGCTTAGTTTTTTATTTTAACATTCTGAAGGTATAAATATCACAAATGAGGATAAATTATTTTGGACAGTGTAAATCTTAGAAAATGAGTAGCATGAAATCAGATTGACAAGGTCATCTATTAAGTGATTGGATAGCCTTCAAATGGGAAAGGAAATTCAATTATCATAGGTTTTTCATTGCTGGGTAACATAGGCAGTCCTGGAAAGGATCTTAGGGTATTATAGTGTGTTCCACTGCCCACAAGCAGGATTTGGAGGAGATTCTTACAGTGAATGAAAACACTGCTTTTTCTCTAGGGATTAAGTCAGGCTTCAAGCCTTTCTATATCACAACCTGCTCAGCCTTTTCACTTTGAAATGGAGCAGTTTGTAAGGTTTCTGCCTGTTATTCAGAACTCAAGGTTAGGGCTCTTTTCTGTAATGGAAAACTTTTTTCTGGATATCTCTTTGTTTTCCTATATTAATAATTTTCCTAAGGATATAAAATGACTATATTACTCTTTATTAACTATATTTTTTTTAATATCATGTTATAAAGTGAAATAATATAAATTAAAAATAAGGTAATATGCTTTTTAGTGTTTTTCTTGTAATACTTTGGATAACCAAACCGGAGCTGCTTTCAGAAGAGTCTGGTTCATCTATTTCACAGCTTATGTTGTTTTTCCTTTTCTATGCATGCATTTCCCCTTATATGTTTCTGTATTTTAAAGCACAGCTCACACCATACACCTATTGTTGCTCCCTGTTCTTGTCCAGCCTTTTGATTTCTCTGTGTTCATTGCTCTGGAAAACTCCCCAAGCTACTGTTGAACTGGCTCCTGCTCTCTTTCTGCAGCCTCTTGAGGTGTCTATTCCTCCTGTGTTTCTTTTGTAGCTTCCCTTTTCAGTGCCTCCTCTTGCCCAACACTTGTCTGTACATCTTGTCAGCTGCCTCTCTCTTCTTACCATCTGTTAACTTTTTTATGAGACGTGCTGTAACTTTTCAATCTGGACACAGGCCCCCAAGTCTTCCCAACTGATACAGACATAGTAGGAATGACAAGATATGCAGTAAAATTCATGTTCAACTTCAGTGACCTGTATTAAAAGTATAAGAATGTCAAAGCAGCTTTTTTTTTCCATCCTCCATGTGAATTTACGTGACAGTATATTAAAGTAGATGTACTTCTCTCACTGGCATATGACACAGTGTAATAGCTTTTTGTGCAAAGTCTTCTTTAAAAATTTTTTTGTAAGACAATGCAGCCTATTTTATAGGCCTAAGCACCAAATAGTACAAAACTGGCCCTGAGTAAAATATCACCAGATGTTTTCAAGCACTGGAAAGGTAGTACTGAGCAGAATGGTGTGATGTTTCATTGTTACCTTCGACAAGTAGTTCAGGTGCTCTCAATGTGCAAATTAGGCTAGACTTCAAAAAAAATTTCAGTAATCAGCCTGTAACTCATAAAATATTGTGAAATGTAGGTACCCAACCAATCCAACTTGAAAATCTGGCCCTCATATATGCAGACAGATATTATAAGATGCATCAGCTTAAGAATGAATTTCTGCCTCTTGTCAAAAATGGAATTGTATTAGTCTATTCTGTATTTCTGTATTTACTATCTGAAAAATACTGATTGTGTTCTGAATTGCATCCCAGTAAATACATACAATGAGAGCAAAAACTTTTCAATGGGTGTCTCACAAGACTGTGAGTCCTGCTTAGAAGAGTCCAAGAGTCAAGCTGTTTTGTTCGAAGAGTTTATTGGCCCCCGAGGAGGAGGAGACAGAGACTGAGTATTTCCAGATACACAAGTGGATATTATCAGCCCAGGCTTCTTTTGGCTGGCTTCCTGGTGAAGGTTAATTTTAGCATTAAGTTCCAGCTCTTTCTCAGCTGGAGTCTGGCAACAGAAGCCAAGCTTTCAGTCCAGGAGCTCCTTTCTGTGTGACAGCTTTCTCCTCTCTTGGCTCGTTTGCCCACTGACCTGCTTTTATAGCCCTGTAAAAGTATCAGCTGACTGGAGGGCACAGCTCTTCCCTGAGCAGCCCTGGGGGAGTTTTCTTCTGCTCTCTGTATGAAAAGTCAGCGCACACCTCTTCTTTCTTAATGCTTGTTGATTCCTCTGAATCCTTCCTGTACCTGTGCCTTTGAGTCCCGTGTTATGAAAGGATCTAGAATCTTACAGTAAGTAAAAACGGATGAACTGTTTCCTTCAGTGAATGCACAATAAAACAAACATACACGCTTGTTTTGGAGGAAGAAAAGGAAAAGATACTTTTCACTTTTGATCTCCAATTTTAGTTGCATTTGCTTATTGATGCAATAGGATGCTCTCTCTCAGTTTCCATGTGTACATGAGGCAGTAGCCTGATTCTTCCAGTCATGGAATAAAGACAATTTTTTTGCAGTCACATATAACAGGTATTGACCAGAGAATATTACTGCATGTCCCAGTAAATGACATGCATCCCTACTGATCAACAATTCAGAAGTTCATAGGTTATTTTCCTTCTTTATATGTATTTTTTTTCCTCTCTCCAAAATTATTTGGTGTATGGATTTTATATTTAGGTAAAATTATTGGATTTTTTAATATACAGTAATAATACTTTATGCTTCTGTACTGGTTTCCCTGAGATTTCTCTAATCCTCAGTTGTTGCATTGAGTAAAGTGAATCATACAGAACAAATCATGATGTGGGAAATACCTGCACATTATGTGAGTAGATCTTTGGATTCCACCACAGGCTTGATTTCCTTAGGATACTCTGGGCAAGTTTAATTACTGTGTATCAGCTGTTCAGAAGCTTGATATCAATGTAAATTTCATGTCTTCATTAATATAATTTCTTTGCAGCTGTATGACTACACTGTGGTAGATGTGTTGAATAGATTCTGAAATGGCAGGATAGTCAGAGTGAACATATGGCACTAAACTGTTCATAACAAGAATGTCTTCTAGATATTAAAATATTCCTCTATTCCTAATTTGCTTACTCCTAAAGACAGAGATTTGTTGTAAGAAATTGTGACTTTTTTAGTTAGATACAATATCAAAGCAACTCAGTGCTGTTCAGGTGGCAGAACCCCACAGCTGTGATTCTGCTATCAGTATTAATTACTTCATCATACTTTATCATTTTATACCTTTCCCTTCCTTTTGCCTGTTCTATTTTCTTCAATTAACTCTGAGAAAAAGCCCGTCTCCACATATCAGCATCTGTGTAAACTTGCTATTTTTTGCCTTGTGTATTCTTTATATTTATTTTCTACTACAGCTTTAGTGCTCAATTAGACACCAGTTAGAATTTGAAGCCTTATTTTGCTTAAACACTGTGTGAACTAACATCCTCCTGGCCCAAAGCACGTGCTACTTCTTTAGAAACAAATTACATGTAAAAATCAGCAACTTCAAATGAAGGAAAAAGGCAGAAAGAAGATGGTTCTGCATTGAATAAGATGGACATTATCATGTAAATGAACATATAGAATATAATAGTTTACATTTATAGAATATAGATATAAAAATAATGATCAGATGATCAGCCATAAAATTAAGTTTTCAAACCCCTGTATTAATATGATCAGCTGTGTGATCCTAACAGCAAAAATATGAGTTAAAAGATGTAGAAAATATGTTGTAATGAATTGCTGTAGCTTTGGGGGAACAGTGCAGATGTACATCAGGAAAAATGCTCTAATTAACTTTTTTTTTTTTTTGGGTGCTGTTTTCCTGTTCTGAACTTATGTATATTTCTGGTTTTTTTGAGTAGTGGAGTAGAGCAGGATTCTGAAGGATTATTTTGCTCCTGCTGGGGTGAGGCTGGGCAGGTGGCAGTGGCTGATCCCAGCCCTGCCCTGTCCCCTGCCAGCGGCTCCCTGCGAGGGCTGATGTCTGGAGCAGCCCCTGCTCCATCAGCTCCTTCCTGACAGACACTTTGCAGCTGCACTGTGGCACTCTGAACTGTCCTCCCGAAGGCACTTGGAGGAAAAGAAAAAAGTCTTCAGGCAGATCAATCATTTTTGTGGAAATTTTGCAGACCTACAGAACTGGAGACTGCCTTCTCCTCGGGCACACACCATATCCACAGCTGGAGATGTTCTTAGACATAACCTAAAGGGCTTTGTAATATTTAAGGACAGCTTTAAAAATACCTTTACTGTCTCTGATTTAACAACCCAGTAGGATTGAGCTGGCCTTGTGCTTTGGGCCATCTAAAACTCTGGTGTGCAAGAAAGCCTTGTGGGGCAAAATAATAGAAGATAGAGCTAAAATGTACTATTGAACCATAATTACTATTGTAATCTGAAGGAAGTAAAATACTGCTGTATTACTTCAATTTGGAAAATATAAATTTGTAAGGTAGTAACAGGAAGGCTCTTTGGAAATATTTTAAATTGAGAACACATTGTGCAATAGGCAGCTATCAGGAAGAAGGGTTATTCTTTGGAGACATAATCAAGCACTTCAGCGGATATTGGATATGTTTATGGAATCCAAGAGTATTTTATCATGTCATTATAAGATTAACAAGCTTTTTTCCAGTTACATTAGTCAAGCAAAGGATTAGTACAAATCTTACACTTTAATGAACACATTCAGCTGCAAGCAGCAATCCCTTATTTTATAATATTTGAAGGAACTCTATATTATAGGACATTTTCTTAACCTAACATTTATTTTAATTTTTGGAATCTAAAAGCATGTGGTATTTTACTTTTGAAAAATTATTCCTAGTTAATGCTTGTCCATCTACCTACTTAAAAGGAAGAAAAACAAATTGAAAATTACTGGCACTGGTTGAGGAATCACTTTTGGGACAGTCTCAAGTCCAAAGGCAATCTGCAATGTTGGAGTAGAATTTGTCCTTCAATGGGCTCATTTTGTTATTGGAAATTCTGCTTAAACTAAGAACTGCATTTAGGTGGTATTGTGACTCTAAGGAAAATTCCCTCTCACACTCCATAGGCTGAAACTTCAAAAAGCTGCTGTAAAGCCTGTTAGTGTTCAGATACTTGAGCTGATATGATATTTAGGAACTGTACACCATTTGGTAAAAAAACTCTTGCTAAAAATCAATAGTGCTCTCCAAAAACTATGCCTCTATATTATAAAGTCTACTATTACTACTCAGGTAGTAATATCATTACAGTCATGGTAAGGTAAAGCAATTTCATTTTTTCCAGCTGTTTCATTACAAATGATGCATGCACACATCCACACCCACCAAAAGAAGACATTGGATGTCTGTAGACATCTCTTTTGCTGAGTCACTGCCAAAGCTGGTTTCATGTTCTGGGACATCCTGAGATGTTTCTGAAAAGGATCATATGTGCCAGAACATTTACTATGAGTCTTAGTAATAAAAATAAATTATGTGTAAGTAGCTGTTTAGTTTTATGTTTGAACTGTGCCTGTTTTTTTCTGTTCTGATTAATGGTTACATTACTTTTTTCTTTTGTTATCTATGTCTATAAGGCAGAAGCTAAAGTCTGAAAATGAATACGAAGTTTTAAAGTAGTCATAGATATGCTCGTGTTGGATGAATGCTGCTTATTAAATCCCTTTTTCTTGTAATACCATTATTTGTTTAAAGTAGACTAGAACAGTACTTGGAAAATTGTTTAGTAGGATTTACTTTTTTAAAATACAAAGCTTTTTTTTTGGTAAGTAATACAAATAATGAATACAAAAGTTCTGTTTTTTCTCCTAGGTTTCAGTTTTCAATTTATATATATTAATATTTTATAATTTATATATATTTATATATTTATATTTATTTATATTTAAATTAAGCATGTTATTGATCTACTTCCCTGGAATTGATATGGTCTGCACTTCAATATGAAACAAATCTTGAAGACTTCTCTCTATAGGAATTTAGAATAGAGCAAAATGAACTTTTGGAGTGAAAACCTCATTGTTACAAATACTCATCTGAGTTATTTAACACTCAAATACAGAGCAGAGCAACTTGCAGCTAAGTTTAAATATATGGCTTTATGGTTTCATTAGCTAAGCCGGAGACATCTTAGGTAATTTCTCTTACAGATTCTTAAATTCTCTTAAATGCATATCTCTAAAGGCAAATTGTTATAGAATGCAACATTTTCTTTGATTATATAATTTTCTTGCACGTTCCATAGTACAGTACCTTAATTTTGACAATGAAAGGAGTTTTCTTTTGAGAACTTGGGTTGCTGGAGAATTTTAAAGCCTGTCTGTGGGTGAGATTTAATTTAATCCCTTGAGTATTTAATAAGCATTCCTGAGACTGTCGCCAAAAGGTGACAAGATTAGCACTTGAAGTTTATTGACAGGATGCCTCATAGGAAAGACATTTATCTGTAAGGGAATTGTTTTAAAAGAAGGATAAAGTCTGGGTTAAGCCCTGGGAATATACACACTTTCTGAAATACAGAAAGAATAGAGCAGTTTCTTTTCATCCCAGCACAGAGGCATAGCAGTTTACAGAGGTAAGAAATAGATTTTGACAAAACTTCACAGTAACTAACTTCCTATAAGGAAAAAAAAGTACTTGAGGATTAAGGAGGTCTTAACAGTCCCTGCTGTAAACTGTATTCAGGCATACTCAAAAATTATTGTTCAGTTATAGAATTGTATTATATAAATACTTGTACCCAAATATATATGTGTGTTGGAGAATGACAGAGGTTACCAGAGGGTTTGTTTTGCTCTCTGGATTTAAAAAAACTCAGGAAGAACTAAATCATATCTTGTGTTCCAAGATTTTAGCACGTGAGAGCTCTCAATCTCTTTGTCTCCTGTAATCTTATTGAGAGAACTCTGTGATTAACTGATCATAAAGTCCTGTCTGCATCAGCAGGGCTTTGCTAATCCTGTGCCCATCCCAACAAACAAACACTCCGTGGTACTGATTCTGCTTGTGCACACCCCAGTGTGGTCCTGTTCCCATCAAGCCTTTCAGGTTTATATGGCACAAATAGAAGAATAATTAGATCCTTTCCTCTTATTTTATCTACGGAGTATGTATTGAGCGACTTATTTTAAAGCAGTTGTGATTCAATGGGGATGTTTTTAATTTGCTGCCTGTTCTCTTTTACCTCTGAGGAAAGAATTTTGTAAATGCTGAATAATTTTAGAACATGTTTTCTTGGTTAAGGGTTGGCTCATATTTTCAATTAGTTTTAAGAGGAAGGAAATCGTGTAAATGCTGTGGAATTCAGATAAGCACCGTGCATAGGAAATAAGTACTTTAATTTAGGGTGCCTAGAATTGGTAGGTCAAGCTGATGATAGTAAAGGACCAGATCTTAACTTTGTTTCAAAGAACATGTAATCAATATTCACTCTCCTGTTTTATTTCCCTTTTACTTGAGAATTTGTTTTGGTGAAGCTGAAATGTGCAATTGCTGAAGTATTCCACAGGGTGTCATGAGGCAGTTGTTGGAATCATTAATACTTGGATGAAGTAAAAAAAGAAACATAGTGTGCAGTCCTCTGAATGCCAGTTAATGTAATTTTAGATGTGACTAATACACATGCCATAAAATAAAAAGTTCTTAACTCATTAACACGTGTATCATGTTTCTGTGTCTGTATAAAATATACACACGAAGAAAAATATTGCAAGAGGTCATTCACAAGAGTAAGCTATTCTATGTCAGGTCTTCCCAAAAAGACCTTTCTATATATTCCTTAGTATTTTATAGTTTACACAGCAAGTGGAATCTTTGGCTCATAGCAGTAATCTGATATACCAAACTATGTATATAAAAAAAAGGAAAAAGAAAAAAGCTACAAGACTTGTATTTGCCATGCTATAATTTCTAATTGAATTGTGCTCCTCCAAATTTACTTTCAAATTTTTTAAAATTTTTATTTAAATTCTTTTACAATTTAATTTTTTAAAAACACGTTTTATACAATGCACACAGCTGTACTGTGGATTTTATGACTTGTTAATTGTAGATATATATGATGTCAAAACTTCAGGATTTTTTCTCCCACACTTGTATAATGTGGAAGGGAGAGAATTTTTACCAAGGTGTGCCCCAAATTAAAGTGTAATTGATTATGGTGGTATGTTCTTGCATATGGAGGTCAAATTTTTATTAACCTAACTGTTGACTTCTGCAGAGCTGCACATGCATTGAATTCGACTTCAGATTTGTAAAGAAATCTTTAAAGTATCTGAGCTCCTGTTTTGGTTAAAATCTGAGTTGCTTTAAATGGAAAGGTATTGGCTAAAAAAATCATTATATTATAAAATGAACAGGAAAACTGAATTCACTTCAGTAGCAAGAGAATGTGATCCAAAGTGAGGTATCACTGATGAAAGTAAGAATTTGAGTATCTGTTGACAGTAATAATTTGTCTGATGTTGACAACGTATTTAAAACCAGTTTTGAACAAATGATACTTCATGGATTTTGGCATATTTTCTTATATTATCTAAAGTGGCATACTAAAATAACAGACCAGTTAATTTCCTTGTTACTATTTATTTGTGCAAAGTCTTAGGTAACAAACCTTGGGTTTGTGCCAGTTTGTGCATTAATAATGAGTGGCACTGAGAGTGCAGGATGGAGGGACGGGGATTCTTCCGACAATTAATGAAATTTTGCACATCTGACAAAACACACCCTCCCTGCCTTCTGCCCAGAGGTCATGGTGCCTTCCAGCCACAGAAGGGGATTGCCGTGACAATCAGCATGAGAGCTTCTATTCACATTTCCAAAGTCCACACTGCTCTGTGGACAACTTTTTGTGCAAAACTTTTGTGATTTAGCTCTTCCTGATTTAACCACTATAAATCGTGACAGTGCTAATAGCTACTTTAGGAATATGTTCAAATCCTTTCTAGGTGAGGAACCAGATTTATTTAAAGAAGTTGAAGTATCCAAAATAGAGTGACATACTTTAAATATTCGTGGAGGTGGAGAAAGTGAACGGAAGTGGTGTGTGTCCCTTGAGACTTTTTATTTGGTTGTTTGTGGGTTTGGCCTTTTTAAGAATAAACATTCTGATCTCTGCCCAGCTGAGTTTGCTTTACAGCAAGACATCATGGAAGAAGAGATTTTTAGATAGGCAAGTTATAATCTTCTTCCTCATTTCAAGGCTCACTCAACTTGCTTTGCCTCACCCTTTGTCCTTCTTATTGGACTAGAACAATCTAAAGGGGTAATTCCAGACATACTTTGAATTATTGAGATAATGCAGTACCTTAAACTAGAGCGATTAATATCAGAAAATATTTAAATAATAAAGTACCTGACCGCATTGAGATTTTCCTTTATTTTATTAGAAAACTATACTTCTTCAGCAAAATAAAGCAAAATAGAAAGAACTGAGGTTTAAAATTGTTGATCATATAGCAGTTACAAAGCTGGCAGTATCCTGGGGCTTGTGTATCATTTGTGTGATTTGTATGCACTCAGCACCCAAGTCCCTCTTGGAACGTTATGACAAGGTTGATTATTACTGTAATGTTTTTATTTACAGATTGAAAATCTACAGGAGCAACTTAGGGACAAAGACAAACAACTAACTAATCTAAAAGACAGAGTGAAGTCGCTGCAGACGGATTCCAGTAACACAGACACAGCACTAGCAACCTTAGAGGAGGCTCTATCAGAAAAGGTAACGTGCTCCCATGGAAAGCTTGGTGTGCTGCTCTTGTGGGTGAAGTGTGTGCAGAAAATGTCCCTCCAAGCTGGCCTGGCAGCTCTCCCAAAGGCCATGGGCCCTGTCAGGGAAGCAGGTGGCCCTGTCCTGGTAGGATGGGCAGGGAGAGACTGCCAGGGGATGAACTGACACAGGACTCAGAGGGGAAGGAGTGATGTGCTCTGCATCCTCATGGAGAAAATGGCCCAGGACATGGGAAGATATTGCCTTTATGAGATGAGTGGTTATTCCCTGAAAAAACTGAGAGACATTGGACACCTGACTTAAAGAAGGTAGAGTTCTGGGCATTTTTCTGTCTTTGTGACCTTGATTATCCTGTTCTTTTGTCCATTTAGCAGGGGCCAAGAGCAAGTGGCTGTACCAGCTGTTACCTTGGCTTGCTGTGAGCACTACTGGCTTCCTACACTTCATTTTTAAGGGAAACTCTTTCATTAAAAAAAAAAATTCTCAAATTCCTTTTTTTTTTTTCCTTTATAAACTCTATGCCTTTAATTAGAAAATACCTAGGAGAAGGGATAAATCTGGGCTGTTTAAATAAGTGGCAACATTCCTACCAGTTTCAGTGAGGTCAGGTTTCTTCTTTCAGTTGACTTTGAATATGAGGTAGTGCAAGGGAATTTATATGTCCAAAAAATTAGTACAAAAATCCACATTTTGCAGCTCACAGATCTTAATATATACTACTTAAATGTGAACAAGTGAGTGTGACTAATTAAAGTAATATGTGCCCTTCTGCAGTGTGTAATCCTATGAAGGTATTTATGACTGCATATGACTTGAAAATGCTGCTGTGGTGTTGGCACTGACGCATACAATGTTAATGTCAGATTTTTTATTTCTTATGTGTTTAATTGCTTTCCTAGCATTTGCTTGAATTGCAACAGTGAAAAAAATTGTCATTAGTATTGATTCATGTAGATAAGCATTTACTTATACAGTAAAATTACACATTTCTATGTTATTTCACTGCTAACCTGGACAAGGTGTTCATCAATTTCACAGTATATTAATAAAAAATGACAGAAAGTACTTTTTAATCTGTTTTCTCTCATTGTAAGCTATCTTTTCTGGATTAGTCACTTTCCCAAAATGCCCATAGAGGCAGCTGAGGGGTTTTTAAAACAGGCCTTTGGGGAAGCAGAGTGACTGTCACAATGGAGACTTGCATGGGAGTAGGAGGCAAAAACACAGAGTTAGGATTCAGATCAGCTTTTGGAAAACAGGGAGCTTGATCTGACAGCAGGAGACAAAATGAGGAGAGAATTTCCAATGCATCTCTCTGTATGACCTTGATTGTTGGACAGGGAAATCACTCTCAATTTCTTTTCCATTGTAAGTCCCTTGAAGGCCACACTTGGCAAGGCAGATTTTCCAGAGCCGGGTGTGATTCCTGGGATGTACTTACACATTGAAAGAAGCCAGTAGCCATCTTCTAGAAATTCCAAATGGACAATTGCACCTGGTTTTCTTCTGTCTTCTGGCAGCTAAATACTTTGACAGTGTGTGTTTACACATGTGCCTCATTCCTGTCTGTGTCCAGCTCCCCAGTTCATCCTAACTGCTCTCAGTAACTTCCTTGTGCAGTAGCATTCTTAAGACATGCAGACTTTGTCAAGAGTTAGCAAATATTTCTACTGGGAATACTGCTAGAAATACAGAATAGAGGTTTGTCCAAATGGAGCAAAACAGGAACCCTTAGTGAGTTTTTTCTTAACAAGTACATAAATATAAGTTCTTTTATCAATTTAATATATAATGCTGTCAGGAAAGGATGGTGCTTTTATTTAACAATACCTGATTTCCATTTCCATGGAAATGCATTGTTTGAGTGCTTTGTTTTTCTTTCTAGAAATTGTATCAGACCCACTTTTCAACTATACAATTTTTTGTTTGTACTCTGGGATTAGGCTGTTTTTTGCATTATATTAATTCTTTGTCCCTTCAGTAGATTTTAGAATTTTAATTTAAAAATAACAAATAAAATTCTTCAAGACCATAATGAGAAGCTCTTTTAAATTGGAAATAAAATTTATTCATACCAATTTAGCTAACCACAATTTACTGAAATCTGTCTGAATTGCTTTTCTTACCTTCTATAGGAAGAAAAACAAATTAAAACATGATCATATGATACTAATGAATTATAAAGTTCTTTTTGAAGTCCAAAACTCAAATATTTTCCTGCATTTTTCTTGAAAATACGCAGATTAAGATTTTAGCTCTCACTTAGAAAGCCTGTCTCCTTATTCTTTATGAAAATAGATTTTTCCAAGTATTTAATTGATCAGGTATCTTGGGAACACTAAATAAGAAATTAATGAAGATATCTTAAAACGATGTCAAATTTTCCTTCTTTTTATCTCACTGTTTTTCTGATGATATTGCTGGTGTGATTTGTCCTCTTGTCAGGAATCAGAAATAAATCAACTTCAGTCACGTTTGAGTTCATTTTGGAAGTAAGCTGCAAAGCATATTTACTCAACTATTTATCCCTAATTTCAGAATCTCTCCTAAGCATTGAAAATTGGTGACAACAACAAGAATTAAAAAAGAAAAAAAGAAGTTTGAAAATCAGACTGTGCAAAAGTGCTATCAGCTGCCTTGATGTTATAACAAGAAACTTTTCAAAGAATATCTCAGCTCTTGGGCTGGCCCAAAGCAGCTCAAGAGGTTGCTTTCATGAAGCTGATATTTATAAAGTTGCTCCTACTGTAGCAGCATACAGCAGATAAGCAATGGAGTATGTCTGATAATGGAGCTGTGTGCTGGGGCAATTCAGTTCCTGCTCCTGTGATAAAGTGCAAATAGATTAGACCTGTGAGGTCCCAGATTAGTGCATAAGGAAAGCTGCCCAATGCAAACAAGACTGAAACAAGAACACATTGTTGGGATTTCTGCAAGTTAGCTGTTAATCAAGTAAAACATGGTATATTAGGGCCTTTTAACACGTTTTTGACATTTAGCCTTATGCAGCTGACAGATAAATTAGTCTTCTTTTGTGATTGACGGAGAAAAAAATACACTGTTCATTAAAAAGATGAAATAGTGTTATGTTTAATTTGTTGTAGATGAAAAAATCATTTGGGTAAATAAATCTTCAAGATGGAATTGGTATAAAACTTATTCTGAATATAACCAGGTAGAATCTGAATATTTATGCTTATTAAACTATTCTACTTTATGGAGGCTGGCACCTTAATATTCAAGGTATTAAAAATTTATATTGTTTGTTAGGAATAAACCTGAAATTATTTAGTGTCATAAGTTTAGATTGGAAGGCTGTTAAAGGTCATCACTTAGTTCCAACCCCCTTGCTGTGGGCAAGGACACCTCCATTAGACCAGGTTTTTACAGCCCTTAGATCTTCCTGGCCTTCCTCAGGGCCCTCTGCAGCTCGTCTGTGTCCCTGTGTTGGGGTCCCAGCGCTGGGTGCAGCTCTCCCCCAGGTGGGTGTTGGCAGGGCAGGGGGCAGGGTCACCTCCCCTGCTCTGGCTGCAGCCCAGGTGCTTTCCTGGGCTCTGAGTGCTCGTGGCTGAGTCCTCTGCAGCTCTGTGTCTCTGGACATAACCAAATTCCCCTCCTCTGGGCTGCTCTGTGTGTTCTCTGCCAGCCCTGGGACTGTCCTCACCCAGGTGCAGGACAGAAATGATTCTGCTTGAACATAAATGCTTCTACTGCCCCCCTGACTGCCACCACCCGAATGACACCCGTAGTTATACTCTGCTTACTGACCTGCTTCCAAATGAAATGCAGTTCTAGTGGTTATTTCATTGTACCCCAAGTATTTCTCTCTGATTGGTATTTGCATCCTTCAAGTATTGATGGCATGTGATTTTGTATAACATAATGAGAGCTTAACAAAACCATACCACTGTGTCTGCTTTTTCCATTTCACCCTTGGAATGAATCACCCAGTCAATGACTGGTGATTTTCAGCAAACCAGAAAATAGCAAAATATGCAAAAACATGATTGAGTTTAAATGTCTATAGGGTTACTGTTAATTAAACAGAGAAAAATCTTCCTTTGGGTTTCTTAATTTGTATCAGGGTACTTTTTCTGTGTCTTGGACAACTTTTTTTTGACATCTCCAAATATGTTAGAAATAAACTGCAAATTACTGATAGTTAGCAGGTGGCTGATTTCTGATTAGATCTGGAACTTTGACAGCTTATTGCAAGCACTGTAGAGTAACGACAAAATTGAACCTGAGCAAACTGGTCATGGCCTCTAAGGAAACTATTCATGGCTTGTTTTGAACTTTTATTCAAGTCTTCAATCACTTATTAATATAGGAGATACATTATGGAAAAGAATATCTTTCCACAACTATCACAAAACTAAACATAGTATCAGTGTAGCTCTTTAATGAAGTTCCTGTACTGTGTTACTCTTATCAAATATTTAGAATCTTATGATTTTGAAATCTAGAGTAATATTGCATTGACTTCAATATCATTAACTCAATCATCCTTTTCTTCTGAAGGCTTTTTTTTTTTAATGAGTGCT
The DNA here is from genome assembly GCA_013397245.1 of Thryothorus ludovicianus. Classification (NCBI taxonomy): domain Eukaryota; kingdom Metazoa; phylum Chordata; class Aves; order Passeriformes; family Certhiidae; genus Thryothorus; species Thryothorus ludovicianus. The sequence continues at coordinate 157,558 of VZTB01007834.1, read as the reverse complement.
ACATAATGCAAGCAAATTTAATTCTGTCTTTTCTCAAAATGATTCCCAGCTTTTCTGTTTTGCAATTCTTCCCCTTGTTAGGAAAGAATAATAGAGCGTCTGAAGGAGCAAAGGGATCGAGATGACAGAGAAAGACTTGAAGAAATTGAATCTTATAAAAAAGAAAACAAGGACCTGAAGGAGAAGGTTAATGCTTTACAAGCTGAACTGACAGAAAAAGAGGTCAGTCTTTTCTTAAAATCTCTTCTATCTCTCTTTCATTACGATGAAAGTGCATTAGGATTACTCTTGAATTGTGTCAAGTACTGAAATTCTGCCACTTCAGTGTTCAGCTTTAGAACTGCTGTTTTCTTAAGCATTCTTCACAGTCCCCATTTGTACTTAAAATATTGCTTCAGTTTTTATGTAGTTGTGCATCATAATCTCTACTTTGTCCTTTCCCTAAGCTTCCACTAGACTCAAATTGCTGCTCCTGTTTTCGTTTGTCAGATGGAGAAGTAGTTTTCAGTGTGTTTGTACCTCCAGAATATGACACGAGCTCGTCTGTATTATCAATGTTTGTGTTTCACTTCCTGCCAGCTCCTGTGGTTGCAGTTGTATGCACAAAACTATGTCTTTTGCTATCTATGCTTATCTTTGAGTCAGCTCTTTTTGGGGGAGGGGGAACAGGATCCAAGTGATTGCTAAGTTGGCAAAGAGTCAGTGTCCTGGTGACTAGGAATTAACTTTTTACTCTTGGTCATTTTCCAGTCTAGTTTAATCGATCTCAAAGAACATGCATCTTCATTGGCATCAGCAGGGCTGAAAAGAGACTCCAAACTTAAGTCTTTAGAAATAGCCATAGAACAAAAGAAAGAAGAGTGTAGTAAGTTGGAAGCACAGTTGAAAAAGGTAAGTTCCATCTTAAAACAATCAGCAAAACAAAAACCAGCATCCCATATCTTCATTTTGAAATGATGATCTTATTTACTCTTCTGGAGTAAATCTAGAGTCTACCCATCTGTTTGCTGATGCTTGCATCAAATACTGATTTTTCTCAAGAGGTTTGTACCAAAGCCAATAGTGAGCCTCAGAAATTGTCCTGAGTACCTCTATGAGGGAATTCTGAGAAGCTGCAACAGATAGATGAACTGAGAGCAGGACATTGGAGGGAAAAGGGCAGAAAGAAATTATCAAACCTGCAATTTATATGTGTGTGAATTAACACCACTTTTAGAAGTAAACTGAAAAAAAAATTAAAGGCTTGTCCAAGAAATGCTGAAATTCCTAATCAAAAAAATCAGCCTCTAAAATGAAAACTCTAGCTAGGTTTTATTTTGATGTGTTTTTGGCTTTGTTGGTGAACACATGTTTGTGATAATTAAGCAAAATACTCAAAAGTTTATATCAGCTGGCAATTCAGTATTTCTATTCAGCAAGAAGTGGAAGCAAGCATTTAAAAGAAAACGTACAAACCCTGTATTTTATTACATGGTTTTACTTAAATTGCTGCAATAAACTAGATTTTGCTTAAATGATTTGCAAGTGTTTTGGTACCATTGTTTCCTTGACCTTTCTCTGTGTTGTTTGGTAATGTCTGCTCTCATTGTTCTCATTATGTATTTGATGGGGTCAGGCATTGTTTGCCTTCTGCAACTCATGACTACGTGTACATCAAGCGTTTTTTTTCTTTTAAATATTGATATAATTTTTCATTTTCTGGTAAATAGTATTTGTTCTGTGAATGTTATCACTGTTAGCATAATATTCTGACATTCTTTTTACCCAGGTTCAGTAGTGTCCTGCTCAGTGATTAAGCATTGTTTCAATAGCCTGACCTGTGAAGAAGGTATTGCAAAGTCTAAAGGGTGCCAGCCTGTCAGCATTATACTTGTATTCTTTCTTAATTCAGAATGAATATGTGCAATTAAGTGCCTGCATTAGATCTTTAGCTGAGAGGAAGGAAGCTTTTTTCAATGAATGTATACAAATGGAAACACAAATAATTTACACGTTCAATAGCTGAAAAATGCTATTGATGGCAGAGTTAAAATCTCCAAAGAAAATGTTTCTCTGGAAGTAATTTAGTTTGCTTTAGTCTATTAGAATATATGTTTGTTTACTTTACACTCCACTATAACAGATACCTCATTACAATCTGAAATATCTTTGGCTCTTCTTCATTTAAAAAATATAGTTAAAAGAACCCTGGAAGCACAGATCACTTAACCCTCATCCGTGTCCTCTTGAAGGACTTGATACCCTAAGTCAATCGTTTATGACTGTACATATAAACACATCATACAGTCATGGAATAAAAAGCACTTTCAAAAGTTGGAGAGTTTCTGGGACCTTTTTTATAAAAAAGAGAGCATGTTTCTTGTGTATAAATACAAACAATTATTGAATGAAAGTTGAAAACATAATAGTTTTATTATATCATAAATACAGCATAAAACCCCAATAGAAATTCACCCACCATTTGTAGGAGACCAGGTATTTCCACAATAAAACGTAGTTACAACCTTCTTTCTGGGCATGCTTAATTGAACAGAAACAGGGACTGTTAATGACAGTAGACTCCAAACAGTCATTTTCAATTCACATTTTCTTTAATGAAATACTTTATGTTCAAACCTGTAAATGCCCTGCGTTAAAAGTAATTGGTCCCCAGGAAAAAAAAATACCTGCACCGTGTTCTCACTCCTCAGGAAAGTGAGTGGAACAGAAACCTGGGTCACTCTTGCACATGTCAGGGTCAGGAGAGGAGGGGACAGCCACAGGGTCATAAATGAGCCCTCGTGTCCCATGAGGGGGCTCAGGAGTGCAGGGGCAGAGGCACCTGGCACATCTCTCTAAAGCCACTCCAAGGGCCTGTCTCCTTGGAAAAATTGGAAAAAAGTGTCTTACACAGGGCTCCTCCCTGAAAATATCATGGAGGAGATGTTTTGTTATGCTGCTGTAAAATAATAGTAGTTCAATGTTGATTTGTAAGTTTTAACCAATTAAACTAAGAAATAGGAAGATAGTGCTCTGTGCACGCTTGATGGGAGTTAGTTTTGCATGAGCAATAATGTGATAGGTGCTATATCTGAAGGAAAATGTGCACAAGGGGCAAGTCCAAACTAAAACTGTAAATAAAAAACACCAAAACAAGTTTTAGACTTTCTCCTCCCCTGCTTTCCCTGCCTTCTGTTTTTTGGAGACTATAAGATTCATTTATTGATATTAAAGATATATTTTATTGGATCTGATTGGATGCAAATATTTTTCAGTACTGCATGACAAGATTTTTTTGCATTCCAGAAAGAAAAAATATGCTGATTCCAAACCCATGATTTTACACAGTAGGCATATTTCAAAAACAGTGAAGAGGGTATTTGTACAAAGTAATTATTCATGTGACTGTGCTATATTTTGGTATAAAAAAAAATGTTTTAAATGATAGACATGCTTATTGAACATTTTGTGACAAATATTATGGATCAAAATTCATAAAAATAATTTAAAAGAAAAAATTCTAAATGCCAGAGAATGGTCAATGCTTTTTTCCCAAAATTCCACAGATTTTTGTTGATTTACTTTGTATTACTACTTGTGAAAGAACAGCAGGAATTACCTAATAGGTAGCAAAATGTTTTATATATGTGTATATATATAATCTTTATTAGCCACTATAGAATTTCCTTCTTTTGTTGTTTTTCATTATCTTAAATTTACTTACTTACTGACATATTTGCAATTGCTAAAGTACTATTTGCCAGGCTGTACTGTTTGAAAGTCATTCTGCATAGAAAATTCAGTATTGTGTTAAACAAAAAGGAAAGTAATAAATTTAATGATACTATTTAATTAATCTTTTATTATTACTGTCTTTGAAGCTTTGGTGATAAATTGCAGCCTCAGCCAAAAGCACTTCTTGTGATTCATTGCTTGAGACCAGCACTTAATGTATCATCAAAAGTGGACACCTCTCTTTATTTCATGGGTTATTTAACTTGAGAAAGGGAAAGTAACACAAACCTTAAATTTCTTACTCCAGCTATTCTTTTTTAGGAGCCAAAGTCAACATTTATGTTTCCCCAGTGCCTCTCACTTTCACCAAGGAATGTTTAGAATCTTAAATTTCTACCTTTTTTTTTTTTTTTGTAATGACAAATTCTTCTGTGCAAATGCACTGGTTTTGTTGAGCTAATGCTGTTTTCCTGGATCTTTCCTTCTTTTCCTGTCTGTGCTTCACTCCCTACCAACTTTGCAATGTAGCAAGCTGAGCAGTTGTTCAATCAGATGTACAATCCAGTAAGTTCATTTTTAAAATGCCTGCTGTAACATATGGAAGCATGAGGATCCATTCCCTTACTGTGTTGTGCTCTTCCTCTGTGGAGCTTTGCAGAACACTCCTGATGCTCACTATGCTGTATCCATTATATCCAAATAAATGAACTTTGTGGACTTGAAGGCCATTTTAGGAGTCTGAAATGTATTAAATAGGTTCATACTGTGTTTCTGAAAAAGCAAACGTCCTTTAGGTCCTCAACTTCTCCATTAGAAAACACGTGCAGAATTTTTTTTCCTTTTGCTTTGCTTTTTAATTCCTTCTTGTGCAGTACTTTATTCGATCCTTCAAATTATATGGCTCCTAATGTATTCAGTTTATGTTCAGTGGCTGAGTTAATTAGATGAATAATAATCTCTAGGAAATGACTGGCAGTATTTTCAAAAGTCCATATGACTAAAATAGATCAGTTCCACTCACGAGTGTATACATTTAGCATATATACATTAGGAATATGGAAACCTTGTATTTAAGTGAAGAATATACTGAAATACAAAATGATAAACGCAAAAGGCAGTTTTTGCAAAAGCACAGTATTGCTTTGGCTTGTTTAGCATTAATGTTCTTGGCAATGCCTGCCTTAATTGTACAATATCTCTTTGACTCCTTTTTCAGTTTGGGGAAGAGCAGCAACAAACGTTTTATCTGCAGAGAGGAGTTTCCCCTTTTTGGCTGAGACTGTTGCATTTAACATGCTGTGAGCATCACAGGACACTAAAATGCTGTAACTGTAGGAGCAATTTAAAAGCTATAGTTTGCATGGTAATCCTGGTCAGAATCACCCTGCAGCTGGGACTGTGTGTATACAGACAGTGCACATATAGAAGAGCTGGGTTTGTAGCCTAAGCAATGTGATGCCACACATTAGGGGAGGCCTTGCCATCACTGGAGTAATGGGAGCTTTGCCATGAGGGTCCATGGACCAGGGTTCCAGCTTTGGAGTCTGTTATGGTTAGGTTTTGTAGTACCAACCATGTAATGGATGTGTCATGACTTTTGTACAGGAAAAGAGTCCCACAGAATGGGCTGTATTTACTTTTAAATTGGTTACCTGTGTTTAGAATTTAGATATAAACTGTAGCACAGTAGCATAAAACCTGGTATTATCACCTCTACCCTCTGGCACAGTGCTGGAGAAAGAGCTTGTCCCTTTGAAAGTAAACCCCTTTTTTTCTGTATCACCTTGGGTCACTTTTGTGGTAGTTATGTTTCTATTCATATCATTTGCTCCTGTGTCTTTTCCAACTGGAGTCTTTTTGCTCTTAGTTTTTAGCTTGGTTTTTGTAAATGCTGGCCAGTCATTAGCTCAGTATTAGTGATTCTGCTGTATAGAATTTGTTTGTTGCTTCCTAATCTGTTTGTGTGCAGTATTCCAAAGTCAGTCCTTTTCTTAACCATTTTTTTCTGCCTTTATGTGGTTAACTTTCAAAAGGACAGCCTGGTGGAATTTGCCAAGCAATGGATGCAAAATCCTTTTCCTTTGGCAGTAGGCAGAAATCACACTATACTCACAAGATGATTTTTAAAAATAAACTTCTCTTGCTCACCTTCTTTCTTCTCTTACATATATGAGAATAAGTTGTAAATAGAATTGGATGTACATTTCTTCATACTTTAAAGGTGAACTTTTTGAAATACCCAATGAGATTTTGTGCAAGATTGATTATAAGAAATTACATTATTGCCTTTGTGCTGTAATGAAAATACTATGCTGTACTTAGTCTGGAGTTCAGGTGAACCTTTTTCTGAATATTAAAGGCTACATTTTCCAAGATCTTTTATCAGAGAAATGTCAGATTAAAATTTAAAGTACTTGCAGAATACACTATCAATTCCTTAGATCAGTCCCTAAAGTTAAATGAAAATCTCCTGAGTTTTAAGGAGACAAGAAAATTCATGTGACAGCAATCTTTTTTTCTCCATTTATTCTTGAAAGTAATAAAATTTGAAGGATCTTACAAAGTAATATCTTGCATGTAAATTCTGCTGTTCCTTTTTTTTTAAATTTTAAGTACCCACTTGATTTCTGTGTATGTTTGTGTCTGAAGCTTTAAAAGTGAAATATTTATCTATCCATTCATTTTTGTTATGCAGAATAATACATGCATGATTGTACCATAAGACTTTAATAGTCTAAATAATTCATGTTGCATATCTGTGCCACACTGTTATGATGTTTCTGTAGGAAATTTGTGGTTTACATAAGGAAATGTTACTTTTTTCTAAAGCATTTGCAGTGCTTATGAAGCAAAGATCAAAACAGATCTATAATTAACGTAAAATTTGTGAAATTTTAATGGTAGAGTGATATGCTATTTTTACTCAGTTGTAAAAATAACATACAGCATCACAGTCATAATATTGGGACAAAAAACATCATCAAATGGGGGGTTAGTTTGAAATTAACCTATTCTGCACACACAAGGGTCATTTGCAGATACAGATTTTAGAAAGCGGAAAAATACCCATGGACCAGTCCCTCTTCCCCATAAAAGCCCCACAGAAACAGAAAATGTGTTTTCCAAGGTAACAGAGAACTTTGGGAGCAAACAGGGGACAGAAATGAAACAGGAAAGGGAGAGGACAGCAGAAATAGGCAGAGACTTTGTGATTCATGTGATAACCATGCAGCTTCTGTCTAGAAGAGACCCAAGAGTTCAGTCTGCAGCCTAAAATAAGCCGAAGAAATCTGCCCTGTCCTGGCAGCAGCAGGGTCAATACCAACTCAGCTGCCTTTTAACTCCTTTGGGCCTACTGTTTGACCTCTAAAGTCAAGTTCCACCTGTCAACAAATCACCCCTGATCTGTACACAACAAATTGAAAAAGGGTCAGATCCAAACACATCTTTGAAAGCCGTAAAATAAAATGGGGCCTTGGAATCCTGTGCCTTTGTCCTGGCAATGTCAGGTGGATTGTCTTGGCTCTTTTCTAGTATCAGCAGCTTTGTTTACAGTGTGAAGATTCCCTTAAAGGGAATTGCAGGTTGAAGTACCACCTGCAGAAAGCTCTTTGTAAAAGTTGTTTTTTTGCTCTTGCTCTCCCTTTTTCACTAATGATCCTTTACTACTTCATTTGGACAATACCCAAGTGGAAATCTGGTTCCTACCAATAGTCCAAAAGAGATTCTCTAAGTGCTTTGAAAAGTAAAGGCAATCAGCAAAATTGGTGGTTTGCAATACTGTTTTTTGTTTTTGTGGGTTTTTTAAATAAGAATAAGCTTGTAGTATCTGAATGCTTACATTGGTTGGATGTTTAATCACATTTAATCACACCTTAGAAGTTCCACTTCATGTTGGGGAAATGCAGTGACCCAGTTTGTGCTGCAGAATTTTCCAAAAACATATCCCACAAATGTGGAATAGCACGAGTACCACAGAAAGCACAAGAACTGAAAATGCTGATTTCCTTAGCATACTGTTGAGAAGAGATTTAAAGGGCTAAACTGAGGAGTATATCTATTATTTCAGGTGATGATTTGCTTATCAGCTGTGCAGTAGATAATTTTTTCAGTACATTTCTGTGCTGCTCTGTGACAGGGATACTCCACGGTAGTAGAACATTTAGCACCTCTGCATTGGTGATGCTATCATGTTCTTACCCAGTTATGCATTTTCCTTGTAGAAAGTGCAATGTAACAATGAAAAAAAAATGAAATAGAGACAGGCTTCTCTCTCTTATCTGCATTGCTTCTTGCCCTGAGATAAGAGAAGGGTAGAGGTACACAGGGAAAATAGCTTGGGCTGAAGCTGAGAGTTTATGCTGAAATGAGGACTGGTTAGAGGAAGGAAGATGGGAATTTTTCCTCTCTATGAAACGATAGAAGCAAGGCTGGTATGGAATTAATTTTGTGCCAAAGTAAAGGGAAGGGACAGAAAGGTGACAGGGAGTTACATGAAAGAGCAATAGCCTTTGGAGAGGAGCTGTAAAATTCTGGGTTTACCCTTGGGAGAGGAGGAGAAATCTGAAGAATAGGGGACAATATCCTTTTTGTGTAAGTACCTTAGTATCTTGAAAGTGGGAGTTGTGTTCACTTTTTCTAGAGTGAATTTACCTATGGAATTAATTTATTCCTTGCAAAATTACATAAGGATAAAAAAAGTGTGTAATATCATAATAGCACTGATGGACAATCAAAGTGTGTTCTCAGATAATTGACTTTGAGTATTACATTCAAAAATTACAAAGCTAGTTAAATTTCTTGATACAATTAACAACTGCTGTGAAAGAAATCAGTTTATTATTAAGGAAGGTTATGAGCCTGAAAAGGAATCTGTTGCTGATGTCTCACTCAAACAGTAAAATCAAGATACTCCTTGAATGTTACCTTGGAACAAATTCTGGGTTTAAAAAGCCCAGTATCTGCTTGGAATTCAGGACTGGAGCATGTATCAAAGCAGAGGTTTTGAAGAGCAAGGTCTGTAGGTTTATTAGGCTCCTCATGTCATTCCCTTGGCTTCTTTTGGTGATGAAATATTTCTTCTGAATAAAAACTTCTGAGTAGGATAAATAACACTTCAAATCTACTTTCTTTTTCTTGTTATCCTCATGCTTAAATGATATGTTACATGCAAACCCCCCCTAAGTTTCTTCCCTACTAATTTCAAGTTTTTTGTTGTTTTTATAGTAGACTCAGACTTGTTCTTTATTTATACAGAAAATTTTAACCATTGCAAAGAATATGGACCTTCTAGTATCTGTAGTTTCTATTAACTCTTTCCCAAACATGCATGCTTCATTTTGATCTGCATTTCTTTCATTGCTTGCTTGCATTGTCCATTCCCTGAAATTAAGAAGGATAAGTAAGTCCACGTCTTCTCTGTGTACTAAGGTAGTTGGAGGACCTTCAGCTCTCAATATGAATTTCTGTGAAAATCCTGTATGTTACCTGAATTTTCTATGTTTAATGTGCACTGCCTTAAACTCCTTGTTTTTTCCTTGCCTGCTCTTTCAAGATGCCAATTAGGAATAATGGGAAGCAAGGGGTAGGCTGAGCATTGCAGTGCATCGTTGTTTCCATCTGTCTGTGATTATTCCAGCCAAGAGTTTAAAGCCCTGGGTGCCAGGTCGTGCTCCCATTGAAGTTAATTGGGGTTTTGCCATTAGGTTTGATGGGAGTTGGACTGGGCTCTGCACTGTTGTTGTTTTCATTGCCTCCTCTCCTGTCTGTGGAACTGCCACCCATCCATGCATGTGTTTGCCAGGTTTGTGCTGTTCTCACCAACGGGCTTGTTCCTCTGGTGTTTCAGGTTAAGTATTAATGATAAGATAAAAAGGATTATTGGGTAAGATGTCTGCTGAAAGCAGCTTCTTGTTGGTGGTATTCTTTCCTGGTTTATCTTTTAAAATCACCTCTGCGTTAAAAACAATTTCTTTCCTTTAAATTCTCTGTATCAAACTGCATTTGAGACATCTGGTGATACAAATATATACTATATGTATATATGTATCTGTGTTTGTATATTTATTCATGGACAATGTGTATGTGTCTATGTATAGGGAAAGAGGACATGATTTGTTAAGAAATTGCCTGTATATTCAAAACACACTTGAGCGTAAAGGGAATTTAATGAATTACAAAGTGAAGTTTTTTTTTTAATTTGAAAAAACACCTTTAAAATGGAGTCACTTTAATATGAAAAAACCCCTTAAAAATCCCCTCCCCTTTCAAGATGGCAGAATTTGACGATGTAGATATTTTCATTTCTTTATATAATGCATTTGTTGAAAAGCATCATCAGACAGGAATACCCATAATCCTTTTTAAGGAAAACTTGAACTCTGAGACTGAAGAACTAAAGCTCTTAAAGCTATATAAGTTATTGTCATCCTTATCTCTTTTGAAATATTGATTCTGAAGGCTCATGAAGCTGAAGAGGAGGCACGGATGAATCCAGAATTTGCAGACAGAATGAAACAGCTTGACAAAGAGGCTTCGTACTACAGAGAAGAATGTGGCAAAGCTCAGGCTGAGGTTGACAGACTTCTAGAAATACTCAAGGAAGTAGAGAATGAGAAGAATGACAAAGATAAGAAAATTGCTGAGTTAGAAAGGTAATTTTTGTATTATTTGTCTTATGTTGAGTAGCATTTTTGCTTACTTGATCTTAATTTCAGAAACAGAGAAGTTAAAAGCAGAGTATGTTTTTTTAACTGAGTATTTGTTATGCTTGGTGAAAGAATAAAACAGGGCTACCTGAGAGCTGCATCTCCTGTCGGCTGACTTGGGAAAAAATTAAAGTTTCCATTTTTTAATACTCTTCATAAAACAAGCATATATAGGAAAAGTCAGATGCAATTTACAGGCACAATAACCCCCCCAGAAAGCCGTGTTGGGGAACAAGCCTGTCTTTTAGTAAGTGGTGAGTCAGACCTGCCCCCACGTGTTTCTTCAGGTGTGAACATCATCAGTCATTCTCAGAGGTCCTGAAAAGTGTTGGTAAGTATTTCCAACCTGTCTCATGACTGTTTAATAATAGTTGTAACTATTTCTCAGTGTTCCCTTAGTCTTTGTTTGCTTCTAAATAATATTTTCTAAGTTTGATGAGGCAGTGATGGTCTTCTTTCTGGGAAGGTTGTAGACACTTCCCATAATGGAGAGAGGAGGATTTTGGGATTTGCCTCCTGCGCTTTGTACTTAAATAGATCTTGGAACTTTCTCCCATGTGGTGTCCTGCTATTTGTTTGATTGATCTGTTTTCTGTTTTCTCTTTCTTTAATTAGACACTCTTGCTTGAATGAAAGAAGGAATTCTGTGTTTTCAAATAATTTATATAATTGTTTGATTGTGATCAAGTCAGAAGAAAACTGTTTCATAGTTCCAAAAAAGTTTAAGTGATTTCATTTTTGTGATAATTGCTATAGTGCCAGTCAAGACAAAGCACCTATTAGGGAGCATTACCATGAAAGAGAGGAACATGTCAGAAATGTTGGTTACCTTGAGGGGCAGAAAACAGCCAGCATGGAATGAGAGATGTGTAGAGCACCTTTTACTGAGGATGGCTTATCAACCTTCACAGCTACCTGCTGCCAAATCTTGTTACTCTTTGCAGATGTTTGGTGGAGTTTAGTAATGGTTAAGTGTCATGAGAATGGAGATCTCAAATTCAAAGTGAGAGAAGATTTGTATTTAAAATAGAACTCATTATTTGCATAAGGACAACTTCAATTGGCAGTTGTTTCACCACATCAGAGTTTAGAATACTCCAGTGTTTGCATTTATTTTAATGCGTAAAGGAGGTCCCAGAGGATGTGAGTAATTAAGAGTGGTCACTATGTGCACCGTGCCTGTGAGCAGGAAAAGAAAGATTGGGTGAATTTTCTTATGGCTGTGTTATTATGAACCATCTAAATAGTGAAGCAGAGAGCTAAATGAGGAGTGAATCCTGGTGTGTCAGAGTAAATATCTGCAGGAAGGATTGGAAGGTATTAATGCCATCAGGAGCTGGCAGGGCTCTGTGTGGAATGCTGCTGAGTACTTCTCATCAGTCATATGCCAGGCAGTTGAATTAAAACTGAAAACAGATGCAGAGGGGGCTGGCAAGAGGGAGTGAAGTGCTCATGACACAGGAGAAATCTCAGTAACAGTGGTTTATTTCTCTGGCAAAACAAAGCTCAGGGATTGCTTGCTCTGGATAAATATGGGAAGGGGTGAGCATTGCAGGGAGAGAAGGGTGAGTTCAGCAAAAGAGCACTGGCACATAATGCAATATAAATTTTCCACTGGTAAATTTTGACTGAAAAGAGACAGAGTGGTGAAGATTGCGAAATCTTGGATCCACTTTTCTCCAGAGTTATGTGAGATATTTGGTCATTTGTTTGGCTGAGTGTAGCTTCTCAGCGAAGATTGCAACAATATAAAAGTCCATTCAAAAATATTATACTAGCTATGAGACAAACCTGTTTGTTGTTCAATATGAATTTTTTTTTCTTGTTATCTGCTTCTTATATGGGTAGGGTCTATAACACTATAGATGTGTATTAAAGCTCTTGGGGTATCCAGACTACAATTAATTCATTCTAAATTGATTTGGATTTGAATTCTCATGAAGGTAAGTCCACACAGCAGTGAAAAGTCATTGTGAAAGAGACAAAGCATCAGTATGTAGAATAATTGTATTTAAAAAAAGTGCTTTTATGGCTGTTTAATATGCTCCTTTTTCTAAATGCACAAAGTGCTGTGTGTCAGGAACAGATTTAAGGGCTAGTCTAGCTGGGTGGGGATTGTTTTGGCCCTACTTATTTGTAAAGGATGTGTTAGGTATTTTTTTAACAGATAAAATTATCAAAAATCAGAGTATTTTCAGTGCCAAAGTATTAGTTCTCTTTTTCATACTGAATTAAAAATTTACTGTCAGCAGTGAAAGGGGCTGGGTGAGGTGTCAAATCTTCATTTCTGATTATTAGCTACAGTGCTTTGTGAAATTCTCAGTACCTTTGAACAAGTTGCCAAGTTGTTTAACTACTTTCACTTCCATTGGAAGGCTTGATGAATGAGGGTCAGCAGCCTATGATAGTTCAAATGAAAGAATTTGTGGCATATGACAAGAGGTTTGTGTGGCAGCAAGTGCTACCAGCATTCATCCAGTTTATTTGTGCTATTGGCTGTGTATATGAATTTTGGATGGTTATAAATATGGGTGTTTTTCCACTATCCACCAATGACAAGATGCCCTTTTGATTTACCATTTGTTTTCTTCAGTGGACAGGAAGGATATAGCTCTGCAGAATTTTCATTTTAGTTCTTGCTTTACCTTCCCTTCCTTTCCTTTTTTTTATTTTTTATTTTTTTTAATAATCTGCTAATATAACATCTGCTTGTTATATTTTTAAAGAACTAATGTGTTCCTCCCTTTATTCTCTTTTGCTGTCTTCTACCCTATCTGTTTTTCTCCAAAATGCTGCTTTCATCCCTTCTCCAACCAGCTTGACTTCCAGGTCAGTATTTTCTGCTCTCCTACTTAATGCTCCTTCCACAATGAAGGTTTTCATTGATGCTTCATTTATTTGGTTGTTTTGATTCCACATTATTAACTTCTGTTTGCATTTTGTTGATTTTATTCTGCTTGTCCCTATTGTGAAGTTTTTGGTCATTTCATTTCTAGACCAGAAACTTTGCAGTAAAGGAATCTTTTTCTTAAATGCCTATAAGAAAAAAATTACTATTAACAACATATTCAATTCATATGTTGTTTTGTGTGAGGATTTCTTTCTTCTTTTGGTTTTGCTTACATTATCTTTGTTTAGGGAGTTCAACATTTGGAAAAATATTTTGGTAGATAACCCAACCCAGCAGGTAATGAACAGTGACATTTGTATGCAGAGAGATTTATACCTAAGATCAGAGACTTATTTTTCATACTTTACCATTGCCCCTTTTCCTGCTTGTAAACAGAATATGAAGAGTTGCAGCGGCTCAGAAACTTTCAGCTGTTTTTGCTGGCCAGATTCTGGACCAGCACATAATTGTACAGGAGTTGTCTGTGTGTGTTTTTATGCTATGTTTGTATGTAACCTCAGCTAGTCAGGTTCCTGTTTTAAATTCTTCCAGGTCATAGATTAGTTTAGCTGACATTTGCCTTTGCACACTGTTTCTGAGTCAACTTTTCAAGTATTACATGTCTTGTGGTGCTTGTTGGGAGTAAAAATTGATCTGGTTGACATTTTTTTCTCTTAGTGGGCCTTGATGTTAATTTTCTTTCCCATGCTTATGGATAGCTGTGAATTATAAGTTAGCAAAGTCTTAAGACATCTTTTTGATGTTTTCTAATGGGAGAGTTTTGTTCTTGGCCTAAAAACCAAGCCCAAGTCACATTTCACAGTTCAGACATGTCAGAGAAGTCTCTGACAGGGATGTCTTCAAACTGCACAGCTAAAGATGGCTCATTGCAAAAAGATTGACAAGACTTTTTCTTCCCTTGATGTGCTTTAGTGCATGTCACAATCACAAGTTGCTTTCCAGCTGAGAAGTTTTGTTTCTGAAATTTGATGCTTATTGATTGCAGTAAGGAATTGGATGGACTAAATTTACTGTCTATCTACCTCAAGCACATTTTTATATGCTTGAAGGGATAGTTATTACACCTAGATTGTGAAAATCCTTCAACACCTTATTTTCAGAATCTTTCTTTCTTCCAGAAGTTGAGTGCATTTATTATGGAGTTGGCCATGATGAAATTATTGTCTGAATATGACTGCTTTGCATTTTTATCAGAGATTGATTGAAAATCTCTCTAGCTCAAGAGAGCCTAAATAAAGGTATTATGCTGTGTGGTTGTCATTATGGTTGATTTCACTGGAATTCGATGATTGGTACGCAGAAACATTTGTTCAGTAGCTGGAGGTGCAATTTCTGTTATGTTTTATTGACCTAAAAAAACCAACTGACCTTGTTGAAGCAAACTGTCCTCATAACCCTGGCAGCTTCCATCCCTAGAGTCCCAGATAAATTGTACAGTATGATTAGAATGTATTGTGGGAATTCAGTGAAGTGTTAAGTTTTCTCAGCTTGAATCTTCATTAAGGTCGAAACTTAATTTAAGAACCAGATCTATTAATTTCCAGAATTTCTGCTGTTCAGGATGTTCTTAGTGTCATTTTAGTCATGCATACTCCTATGAGGTAGTTATGGGTAGGAAAATGCTGCACCTATTTTATAACGTGGTAGGCTATTGATACTGATGTGAAAGAAGAGAATCAAATATGCATACTGCCCTCATGTACCTGCCTGTACAAGATAAAAATACTCTGAGTAGAGCCATCAGTACAGTGACATCCCCACAGATTTAGCAGGTTATATACTCCCAAAACCTTTCTGCCTGCTGAGAAGGAGGAGATGGATGTTTTTTCCATGTGAATTGTACTGACCAGTGCTAGGAAGTTTCCCACCAGCTCTGAGGTTTGCCTTCCTAATTGTTTCCGTGGGAGGCCAGAGCTCAATGAGATGTGCAAGGGAAGGTTCAGTGGAGTTTTAAATTTAACCTACGAGCCGTCCACAGTTTTGTCAAATGTCAGTTTGATGGTTCCAAGGGCAGAGTGATATGTTGTTCAAAGATAATTTCCCCGGAGAAATTGAGATAGTGTACTACTGAAAACTGAGAGAATCTGTGATATACATTACTCTTCTGAGAGACTGGTTATTCTGAGTGAGAAACAGAGTTGTCATGTTGGATAACAGGCAGACTGCTGACATGTCATTCTCTTTTAGTCTGTTTGCTACATATGCAGAACCAATGTTTTAGCATTTAAACATTTTGAAAGAGATGACAATTTCAGATGAGGTTGTTTAGATTTTTCTGATTTTTATGTGTGGTTTTAAACTTTTTAAAATTTCATTTTTTAATAAATAGTAAAGTAGAATGTTTATTTCTTTGGTATTCTACTTTAAGATAAAAAGGAAAATATTTTATTACAAAAGAAGCAGAAATCACAGCAGTGAACAATAAAAAGATGCAAACAAGATGATGCACTTTAATTTCAACTTCATCTTACTACCGAACTTGGCAGCGTTGTTCTGTACTTTCATTTTCAATTTGCTGAAAGCCATGCAAAGGTTAAAATATAAAGGAATTATTTAAATAAGTAAGGATATTTTGTAATTTCTTAGTGATTTGCTTTTTTTGAGATTTGATTTGGAGAGTAAATAGTTTGTAAAGTAAATGGTTATGCAGAATGAAGTGAATATGAGGAGGAAAGAGTTTTACCTTGCTGAAGGAAAGATATCAATTTTGGATTTGGTTGGATGTGATACCACAACTTTGTGTTAGGGGAGAACAGAAGGAGCTGTTACTCTTCCCTTCCATGATTATTGGTTCAAGACATGAATATTTCTTATGCTTCTCCAGACCTGCTGCCTCCACTATTTTTCCTGAGGGCAAGATCCAGAGGGCAGATTGCTGTAGCTCTTGAACCTGTGCATGAAGTAGCCCCAGAGCAGTCCCTGGGGAGCTTGGTGACTGCCTGGGCTCGATGCTGTCAGGATTCCCTGGGCACTGTGGAGGGGTGTGTGAGTGGAGAATCTTGTGAGATAGCACAGCTTGCCCTCAAAAAGCTGTGACTGAAAAGAGACAGGGGCACTAAATTTAGGAATTGGGCTGTTGGTGGAACCACTCCTTCCAGTCATTGTTTGCTTTCACAATGCAGGAGCAACGTGCCTGGGCAAAGTGACAGTGCTCTGATCTGAATTTATAATAAGAGGAAGTTTGTATGTCTAAACAAGAATCATACAAAGTGTACCTGATTTATTTGGAGGTCTTAAGAAGTTACTGCAACAGTACGGAAAGCTTGATTTATGTATTGGATGATAATGGCTGGATTCATCCTGAGAACTTCTAGGGTGAGCCAGGAGTTGCAGTCAAAAGATTTGATCCAGAAGGAAATTGCAATGGAACATGGAGTGCTGCAGAGAAGGTGTGACCCTGAGTGCTGTCAGGCTGGGCTGGACATGCTGTGGAGCAGTTGGATGCAGAGAAAAACTGGAAGGAGTCAGAAGGTGGTGGAACTTTTTTTTTCCTGTTTTTTTTTTTTTTGTTTGTGTGTAGATGCTTTGTTAGTTTGGTATTTTAAAGAAAAAAGCTTTTCTGGACTACAGATGAGAAGGACCTGATGGACCAGTAGCAGGGCTGCAACTTCTTGGCTGCAAATTTCAGGCAACAGATTATTTCCAGTAACTGGTTATAGTTATTGCTAATGGTCTCAATTAATAAAATAGCTGAGCAAGCAATTGCCATCTTAAATCAGATCAAATATCCTTCTCATCTTGCGTGCTGTCATCAGCGGCGCTGTTTTTTTTTTGTTTTTTTTTTGAAGAAGAACATCAGAAGAAAATGCATGACAATCCTGGGTGTATGAGAGAGCCGTGTGACAGCTGAGTCTCCTGGTCTGAATTTCACACGTGTTCATGTGGAGTGTCACCCAGCAGGAATGTGCTGAGGAAGGCAGCAGTGCACTGAGCTGGCTCGCAGCTCCCGTGGTGGCAGTGCACTGAAACCAAGTGACACGAGCCATGGTTTGGAACAGCATTTCAGTGCATCCCTTTCATTCATGCATTATCCTCACGTGGATATTTCCAGCATCTCTCCAGGGCTTTGGAGGGAACTGGGTCAGACTAAACACTTCTTAAATAAAGATTTTGGAAAACTTCCCAGAGTGTGTGCTAGGTAAACCTTTCCTCCCACATTTTTGCCTTTGAGGTGAGAAATGTTTCAGTGGCTTCTGTGACACTTGCTTTATTTCCACCAGGCAGAGTTTTCAGTTGTCCCAGGACAATAATATTGTTTTGTGATGCGTTTTGAGGCAAAATAATTGTTTTACTGAAAAATTGTTATACTATGAGTGTTAAGAAACCTGAAGCCAGCCTTCAGACAATTGAAATGATGAGATTGAAAAAGGGGGAGTGTAAGGGGGTGGGAAGAAGGGTTTTTTTGAGACCTACAGGTCCCTGTGGGCTACAAGCCTGATCCTTTGGGTGAAACTGAAATAGCTCTGTAGCCTATCAGTAACTGAGGCTGGGAATGCAATGAAAACATTGAATATACTAAAAATCATTTATCCTAGCTGCTAATTCTGGGCATGGTGGCCTTTTTGCATTCAACTGGAGAATTAGGTATATAGTAATTATTTTTTTTTAATATTTAAAATTAATATTACTTGGTTTTGATGATTTTTTTTTTTGTCCCATGTTTGTGTTGGTCATTTTGTTTCCGGTTCTATCAGAGAGATGTGGAGAGAACACAGAGGAGGGGCAGCTCCCAGTTCTGATGAGCAGATGTACTGTGAGGTGGAGTTTGCCATAGTCTCAGCATCAGGTGAATGGCAGAAAGAAGAGCAAGCATTCTTTTTCAGTCAGAGATAATATTAATTTCTTGCCATAGTATTTTCTCAGGCACGTGGAAAATAGTGGCTTTTATTACCTAAAGTCAGTTTGGCCAAGGTTAACCAGAGGGAATTACCTGCCTCCAAATTCTCCTGCTCAAAAGACACCAAAATTTCCCTCAGTTTTCATAAACCTCTCTCCTGTGGGAAGGTTTTACTGTCCTTTAGCCTTCCTGGCAACAGGGGAGATTCAGTCACAGGTGATAACATTTTCCTGTCTCTCTGGGGGCATCCACTCAAGTTTGCTTTGCTTTCTCATCCCAAGTGATAAGACATGCTAAGGAAGCTGAGATACTTCCCTTTATGTCACTGTAGAATAGATTTTTTTTTTTTGAGTTACACAATCAAATAGCACAATTGTAAAAATGAAATTTTGTGAGGTTATAGATTATGTTGTCACACAGGTTAGAAATTAAAGCAACTGTAAAGGGAGCTGAAGTCTTGCTCCTGCTCCTTTTCAGAGGGATAGAGAGGGGAAAATGTAGTTCTTTTCAAGAGAAAAGGAAAAGAGACAGAATAAGGTCTGTTAGAATTTCTGGTTTGGAATTATGAGGGCAGGAAGGGCAATGCTGAGACAGGATATACAGGATTTTTTTCCTATAGGATGGCAATAGGTTAGTCAGACATGCAAAGGAAGGAATTCCTTGAGATTTGGGTTGAAGTATTCCTCCAAACTGATGCGGCCTTTATGACAACAGATGTAAAAAATTTTTGATTTTATCTGTTTGTGTTCTTTTGAGTACGTTTAACAAAACCAAGGAATACTTATTTAATTATTTATTTCTTCCTTAAGCTTTCATTCAAAACACTTTCCTGTGCCAATGTAGTGGTCTGTATTGATCTGTGAACTTTTTTAAAGGTTCTTTGACTGTAGGAGAATTTCTGCTTTTAATGTATAAATTTGATAGACCAATTAATTTCTTAATGCTTGGGATAGTTGCTTTTGTGCATTCATTTAAGGTATTTAATTTGATAGTGTGATAATTGTAGTAGTTAACAAAAGAAAAATAAGAAAACTTAAGAATAAGGAGACACTAGATTTTAGAAGATGTCTTGGACACTAATAATTCTTTAGGTTATGTGATCTTGATTAAAAAGGAAGAAGTGTAAGTTTTAAATGTAAATGACAGCACAGAAAGTCACTGGTTAGTTTTTTTATTATATTATAAAACTTAGTGACTGTAGTTTAGCTTATTAAATCAATTCAGCAGTCAAGCATGAGGGCTTTCTTTTAGAAAAAAATTGCTTTTGTTTGAGACTTATTTTCTTTGTTATATTAAAAATTCAGCCTGTCACAAGTAGAGGTTTTCTTATCATGATAATATCTATTTTCTACAGAAAACTCCTTCTCTGGGCTGTAAGTGAATGAGCAGTGTCCTGATTTGTGTCAGGAGTGTGTCTGTCACTACCCCTCTCAGCATCTCCTGGTGATTCAGTCTCTTGGGGTCCACCCCAGCTTTGTTTGTCAGGTTTATAGATAGGTAGTAGCAAATGCATTTCTGTTCTGTGAAAATGCCAGAAACAATACTTAGCTTGCTGATATCCTAATAAATTTCTAGCTTTTGGATTTCTGTGAAATTAGACCTGAAATTTGAAGCTTTACCCTTGTGCTGGTTTAGTCATGACTCAGTGAAGCTCCTGCAAAGACTCTCAAGACAGTGAGACCTGAACTGCTGGGAATGTTTCTGCTGGGTCTTGCTGAAGCAGTGTAATTTGGGATGGACACTCCCATGGCTGGGATTTGCAGGGCCAGGTCTCCTGCATGGCTGGCTGCTGAGACCCAGAGTGCCTACTAAAATGTTAAGATTTGTTTCATTGATCACATACATGACTTTTTTTGTAAAAGTGTGGACTATTTATAAAGGAGAAAGATATAATAATTTCAATTTTTATTATAATTGAAATTATTTGAAATTGCAGTTTCAAGTAATGATGATGGTAATATTCTACCCAGTGCCTGCCTAGAGCCTTGGGTGATGTTTATTTATTTAAAATAAGTGTACTATATTGAATTTCAAAACAGTTTTTTGAGAATTTCTTATTTTATATAGATTACTTTTTTTTGACTAAATTGTATTTCATGAAATAGATCTGATGAGGTTAATTTTTATTTTTGCTCGTCTCCCTGAAAATATTCTTTGTACTCTGATTTTTTTATTTTTTGTTTGCTGAGGAGCACAGCTTCCTAGCACACTGGAGAATTTTTTGACTGACTTGCAGACAGCTGGTCCCATTGCAATGCTGTTTAAAGTGATTAAAATTATTGCAGAGACATATTCCTTTAGAAAATGTTACAGATTTTGCTCTTGGGAGTATTTTGCGTGTCTGCATTTTTTGAATTCTTTGAGGGGAAAAAAACCCTTTATGAAATAGAGTAAAGGCTACACTAACACGTAACACTTATTTTTGGCTGACATTACCAGCTTTGTGGCCAAGGTACCCAGGTGGCTAATTAAAGAAGGGAATTTAATGAAATAGTGTGATTTTCTGTAGCTATCTGAGATGAAAGCATTGGAGGTTTGACAGCACACACTACTGTAAAATAAAATCAGAGTGCTACTCACATATATGGAGAAACTTAGTGTTTAACATTTGCCTTAGAAAGTTGAACTGAAGGAATGAAATGTCCTATAGTTAGACCTGTGAGATCAATTTGTGTGCAACTTCAGAGCAAGAAAAAGCCCCAAACATGGTTAAAGTGTGGCCATTACAGTTCTACTCATACCAGCAGAAACGAAGGGGTGCTGCTGTTTTGCTGTTTGTCTTTCTGCTGGTCCAGGGTCTGGGTCTCCATGGCACTGATGTCTGTCTGCTACAAAGACATTTCAGTTAAAAGATTAAAAAGAATGAAAAGTGCATTTGAGGTGAGGGCATCTTGCTGTTTGCTCAGGAAGATTGATGGGCTCTAAGTCCTTTGGACTGGATGTCACAAGAGATAAAGCTAAAGGGCTGCTTGAGAATGTTTTGTCTTTTCCTGTCTTGCTTGGGTCTGTGATACACTAAGTGCATCTAAATATTTAGCAGTCACAGATGATGGCTCTGCAGCAGCAGGGAAGTTGGAGCTGCTGCAGTCTCTTCACTCCAGCACTGGCATTCTGAGGCCACTTCTCTCAAAAAATTGTTGGATGCTGAGGAAAGCAGGTGGAGGCATTGCTGTCATTCAGATAGCTGATTTTTAACTCCAGTGCCCAGTTGATGTGCAAATTAATTACTGTGGAGCATCTGTGTGCTGAGAAAGGTTACACAAAATTATGCTGGCTCAGAAAGGTTCAGGAAGAGGCTGATTTTTATGGATATGCTTATTCATATAAGCATTTTAGATATGTGTATCTAAGGTGGATAAATATTCAGGTAAGAGCAATGGCCTAATCTAGGTATAACAAATTAATTAAGTTAATTTAATGAGTAGTAAGGTAGCTTCTAGAGGAGTATATTACTTTATATTATCCTTTTCTTTAGGGGAGAGAATGTCCATTGTATTAAAATGATATTTTATTTAGAATTTTTTCTTTGTCCTAGTGTTCATCTCTTCTTATTAACTGCCTATATTATTGGTATCTAGTATTTATGTGGCATAGGATGTTTGCTGGATACTGTTTCTCTGATATTGAATTATCAAAAGAGTTAGGAGATGCCTAGGATATCATCCTTTAATTTGTAATTCTGGAACAGAAAAGAACTAATCTCCTTTTTTAATTTTTAATTTTTTAAAAATTCTAAACTATTCAAGATATGTTTATATTCTTGCTCTGTTTTCAAGACAGTTCAGTTTCACTCTGAATTCTTTTTTGTTCCTAAGTTGATAGATACTCTATAACAGTTGCTGACTGGCTTTAAACATAGGAACACAAACAAATGTAAATCTGTTATCTGAAAAACTGTCATTAATCCTGCTTTTTAATGTTTGGCCAAGATTAGGCATCTGTGCAGAGAATAATCTATGATGCTTTGTTACTCTGCTTTATTTCTTAATCGTTTATGAGCTCAGAACATGATTTCTTCAAGCCCAATGTAGTGTTGGCACTACTGCAGTGTACTGAGTGCTTCAGAGCTGCTTTGGAGCCTGGCTTTCCACTTCTGTGAGGTTTGGAAACTCAGATGCAGCAGAGTGCTGGGGTTTAACCAGCGTGGGATGGCTGTAACGTCTGGCTTAGAGGTTAAAGAATTAACTTAAAAGGGAATGGATAAAAAATAAATAATAAAATAATACAATTAACCCTAAAAGAGAATAGTGATGCCTGATTTCAAAATGAACAATAATATGGTGGAGAATGAGAGAGCTGTGCATTTAATCTTCCTGCTCTGGGACAACTACACTTTCAGAAAGTGCTACATTAGCAGAAAATGATTAACTTGTGATGGTTAGAAGAATTGTACTGACCAGATCCCTAAAATATACGCTTCAGATTTTAAAGATGTAAGTCTTAAGCAGTAGTCTTTTACTTATTTTATTCTGTATTACAAATTTTGTGGTCTTGGAGCTTTAAATTCAAGCAGTGTAGCAGAACAAATGGAATGAATTCCACATGATAAAGAGTAATGTAGACTCAACTGTGTATATCAGCATTGTTACTAGTAAACTATGTGGATATTTTATCATATCCTCTATGGTCATGGCATGTGATATTTTATGCTGATTGGGTACTGTTCCCAAATGTTTTTCTATTTCTCATGCATATTTTTTACTTATCCTAATTTTCTATTTTATTCAAAAGCATTTTAGAAACAGAAGGGCCACATGAAAACATACCAGAGCAAGCAACACAAAAATTCTACTGGACCAGGGATTATATTTGATATTTAAAAAAAAAAAGCTGGTGGGAAATATGTTTTTGTACTTATTTGCTGCATTGACCTCCCCCAGCAGTTTTAATACAGGCCTTAAGAAAGCTCCTCAGCTGGGCTTTTTAACTGTAGCATTTTCTTTTCATTTCCATAGGTATGTAGCCAGTTGTGGAATAAAGAGAGTCTACCATAGAGCTTTCCTTTTTTTCCTTCCCTTCATAATTTTGCATATCACAGGCACCAGATGTTTTTCCTTTGCAGATTTACCTTGTTCTACTTTTCAGTGTGGCATTAGAGAGCAGCTGAAATGGGAAGCTGTGTGAGGGAGGGGTGATGAAAGAAGAGTCTAACGTTGGCATAAAATTGGACTTCTTACAGAGATTAAATGCAAATGAATTTATCATTTACTCAACATGAGATTGGAAACCAATTTATGTTTTAACAGCACAAAGCCATATTGCACGACCAAAATTTATGTTAAATGCATTTATATATGAAGTTGTGGAAATAGTATTTTCCAATATTCATTTTGGTTTTGTGCTGAGTAAGTCTCTATTTACAATTATGAGGCAGACTCATGGCAAGAAACTGATTTTCACTTGAAGTTGCAAGCAAATAACCTATATTTGAACTAGTTGTCCATGCTTTTATTTCTTGGGCAAGTTTATAGTGCTTTTTTTTTAGTTATGATTGATTGGATTTCCTCTAATGTGCTGTTACAAACTTTTATGTGAAATGTCTTTTAAGAAGTTGTAGTACCGTGGTACATTTATTCATTGCAAATTAATTGTTAATTTTTCAGCAAAAATAAATAGTGAAAAAGCACTGATAAGACAAAGAAACCAGTGATAGAAGTAAATATGAATGACCCAGTTTCTTTAGCATAATAAAATCTGTGCAAGAAATGTATTCTATAACTTTTTTCACTGCTTCTGATGTGGAGGCAAAGGAGGGATTTTCAGTGATCCTTTTGGGCATTGAATAATATTCTCTTCATTTGCCACAATAGGATTAGTGAGTAGATCTCATTAGGAATTTGCACGTGACTTTTATTTTTAATAGATAAAAGGGAGCAAATTCCTCCAAGTCAGAGAAAGTCTGGAAAATAATATCTAAGAATTCAAGTGGGTAGGAAGTATTACTGCAAGGATAGGTTTTCATTTCCTGACAGACAAAATTAGTTTGCCTTGTTTCTTAAAAAGTGTACACTAAGTTTCGAAATGCTTCTGGTAACTTAATGAATAGCTTGCACAATAAAAGATAATTAAAGTTGAAACAATTCTTTATTGGTACAATCTTAGCAAAAAACATAAGGGTGGCAAAGATTGTTTCATTTCCTTAGGAATGGCTTATGAATTTGTTTGTTGATTGATTATCTTTTGTAGAAAGAAGTCCCATCATTAAAAATGATAGAAATGTTTTTATCAAGTACAAAGCTATTTGTAAAGGCATCCTTTATTCTTCATGGCATATTTATGACCTGACCTGCCCCATCACACTTTAATCCTCCTAAACATTGTATTTGTAGTCCAGGTTTTAAAAAAAAAATAAAAAAATCACAACATACATTTGTCATCACCTTACCTTTGGCTTCCTTTGAAATTAATGCTACTTGAAGCACCTATTCAAATTGTTCCTGAATGCAAAATGTGTAAGGATTGTTGGGTAATCTCCCTCTTTCAACAATTTTACTGCATAGAGCTCAGAATATGTATGCATTTTTGTGAGGAAATCATAAAAAGGGGGAAATCTTGTAAACCCAAATAATTGCTTTACCTCTCTATAGTTGAAAGCTGCTTTGATATGCCATCTTGAAAATAAGGTGAAGTTTTATTGTTACAACTGATGCTTGGAAAACTCGTGTCTCTTGGAGAACTGATGTCCTGTGTTGTAGTCACAAAGTTGATTTCTATTGCAAAAGCAGCGATTGCAGTCATCAGCACTAATGGCTGTGTGTGTGCAATTCTTAGACATATGAAGGACCAAAACAAGAAGGTTGCCAATCTGAAGCATAATCAGCAACTGGAGAAAAAGAAGAATGCACAGCTGTTGGAAGAAGTTCGTCGGCGAGAGGATAATATGACTGACAACTCTCAACATTTACAAGTGAGTTTCTTTTTCAATTTTTTTAAAGCTAAGAAAATACGCTTCTGTTCCAGTGTGTGTCTTCCAGAATGTGTAATGAATCTGTTCCCACAAAGAGCTGGTGGTTCCTTCCTTTTCTACCAAAGGATGCACTACTTACCTCAGTATCCATGAAATATTTACTATTTAGGGTGAGGAAAAAAACAGTAGAATTTGAAAACCTCTGCAGTTACTACATCAGCAACTGTTTTTTCTTACAGTTGGAAAGAAAAGGTTCAAGTATATCTCTTCTATATTTCAGATAAACTTTGAGCCTTATTCCAGGAGAATTTTTATAGTTTGGAAGTTACTGAGTTTGCTGGTGGAGAAATGAATGTTCTTAAACATTTCTCTGTTTAAGTGATACATTACATACCAGGGAACTTGTATTCAAGGCCGCAAATTTGATGCTTGACTTAAAAACTATTCTCTGAGATCTGACTGCGAAAAACCATGAAGAGAAGTGCTGATTTCTGTTGACAACATCAATGTCTCCATGCCCAGTGTTTATAGGCAATTTACAGTGCAAAATATCAATTTTGCCTTGATCTGGTTAATATAAAGTGTTTCTGGAAAATTTCCAGTGGATGGAATTTGACCCACTCATGCTTCATATGGTTGTATTTCTCATGTGTTCCTCTATGCAAAATGGAAAAATTAACACCACATCTCTCTTTAGGCTTGTGTTGGTGAAGCTTTATGTCAGAACCACGTTCAGGAAATGATACATTATTTATGCATCTGTGCAGTGTTATGTTTACTTTACAGCCTTGGTCATTACATACTGATTGCATCACCACGCATTCCACTGCACAGGATAGAGCAATAAAAGCTTGTGAAGGATTTGGTCTGACAATACGATATATCAAAATTAAATTTCAGTGTTGAGCAGCTACTTGTAATTCTAGTGGTTCAGTAAAGAGAATAAATTAAGCATATTTTTCAGTTATTTTGGAAATCTATTACGGTGGGGTGATGACTAGAGAATAGAAGCCACTCAGGATTATTGGTGAAACTGCTCTACTTGGAGGTTTCTACCCACGAGATGAGATTGGGTCTAGCAAATGGAGGTGGTGTGGCTGAACAGCTTGGATTTAGAAAGAAAACACCTGTCTGGTTCTTCTGTTCCATTCACTTCCTGTAAAGCATCTATACACTAAGAACAATTTATGAAAGCCAGTTAACCAAGAGTGGTTATTTCTTGTTACTATGCCTTAAAATGTCAATATTTTTAAATTATGTCCTTCAGCATGTTACTTTCAGTCATGTATATATTGGTAATATATTACATTTCCAGTAGGTGCAAGAACAGCAGGAGAAAGGGAGCCTTGGCTGTCTGTGCTGCTGGATTGCTGGCAGGGATAATCCTGCCTTCTCTGCCATACAGACAATCAGCTGCTGCTATCAGTTTGCTGCTAATAACAGTTGTTGTGTTTCCTTTCTCAAAGATTTCCACATTTCCTTGGCTTATTCCTTTTCAAGCATTTCTTAATGCTGAGGAGCGTGTGGAAGCTTTGAGGTTTCCCTGGGATTGCAAGGTTTTGTTGCTCTGCAAAAACACTGTAGTGAATCTTGCAAATAAAGCAAATGCTCTGACACTGAGTAGTCATGTCACAGGTGACATGGCTCTGATGTACATTTATTCTGCTGATAGGAAAGTGTTTTTATTTACTTGTACAGTTTATTTGTTTTATATGTGTAAGGTAATTGCAAATGCAAGGTGAAAGCATCAAGTCTTGTTATATGAATCTGATAAATAGGTGATTGACTTGTTGGAAAGCCAAACAAATTCTAAAGCTCCAGTCAGTTAGGCTTGGTACAGAAAGAAAATTTTTTTCATAATTTTTTAAGAAAACCTTTCCTCCTTTATGGAGTTGTGTAAAAAGCAACAGCAGTGATCTAGGGATTTAAATGAGGCATTTTTTGGGAGATAGGTGTTGTGACATACAATATATTTGAAAGAAAATTCTAGGAGTATTATGCATCTGCTAATTAAAAACAATATTAGCTGGTGTTTCAATAAATATTTAATTAACATCTTGGTAAACCACAGGGACCTGACCACCTTTTCTTACTCTTCATAATAACTTCTACTTCTTTTAGTGGAAACACCCTGCATTTTATATGCATTTACAGCACTCGCTGCTCGTGTCTACAGTGTACTTGTTACATTTGTGAATGATGTATTGAGCTGTTAGGGGAAAAGTGTATCCTAAAATTCTGTGGCCTGATGTAATGACTGTATTTGTTGGCTGGCTGTGATAAGCTGGCTGTTGGCTGGCTGTGATAAGCTCAGCTGAGAATTGAAGAGCAGTCAGACTGGTCAAATTACATTCACTCCAGTCAAGTCTCACTCCCTTTTGCAGAAGTAGTGGGAAAGATGAAATAAGAAAGTGAATATGGTTATCCATGGACCATTCAGGGGCTGCTCAGGGCAAACTGAGGCATCAAGTGCCCCCCTTTCTGTCCACAGGGGCTGCAGCTATACCCATTGAGCTCTTCATCTGCTTTCTGCTGGCTGTGAAGAGCTTCACAAGCTGTAGTTTCTTGGAAGATTCAGCAGGATGTGATAGTCTGGGGCTTGTGGCACCATATATTGTACTGCTATACTGGTGGCACTTTTCACAATCTTTTTGGGTAAAAGCCTCTCAAAGGTGGTTCATGTGTCAGTTCTTGCAGGGTGAGTTTGAGTCTCTGGTGGCCCCTCTCACAGCACTCCAGGGCCACTGCTGTGATGGAGAGTGCTCTGGGATCCTGGGGAGGGAATTCCCTTTGGTCTCCCTCAGCTATCGCCTGTAATTGTGAGTGATGCTTCAGGTCTGGTTAATGGGGGGTTCTTTGGATCACTGTAAAATTGGAAACATCAGGAAGTCAGATTAATTCTTGGGAATGAAGAATAGTTGTGAGGTTTTCTGTTTTTTCCTAACACAAATCAAGGGCAGACCTGTGCAAATCTTGCCAGACATGATGGTCATATATTACACACAGCATCACAGCAGGAGAGCTGGACCTTGAACACTTTATCATGAATTTTTTTGAGGATAGTCTATCTAACATGCCTTCATTTTTCTCTCTTTTTTGGGTCTGTCTTAAAAATGATAAACCTTTTTGAGAAACACTGAGCTAAGAAGTATACAAATATCCTGTAATAGATTTGTGCATAATTCTTCAAGTCTCTTTACAGGATCTTGAAATGTTAGAGATGTGAGACTTGTTTATTTCCTGAGATTAATTTTTCTTGATTCTTGTGTGGAACATGTTTCTTCCAGTTACACTGGTACCCCAGTAGAACTGGGAAACATTTGAACAACATTGAGAACTTGAATGCATTTGGTTTTGATTCTGATTTTCAAATCTTCTGTAATAACAAAAGCTAAATTTTTTTTGTTTCCCTAGAGTAAGCAATTAGAGTGCACTAATAATATTCCCACGTGTCTCATGACATGGCCTCAAAGGGAATTGAATGTACTCTTCTGTCTGATTATGCTTTTCATAGATGTAATGTATCAATAGGTGATCTAAGTCTAGAAACACTCCCTCGTGGAAACTTTATGCCATCTGTCCAATACATACGTGTCACAAAAAAGTGCAGGGATGAACCTGAAAAAAAGTTAACAAGTCTAATACCCTATTCTTCACTGATCTGCAGCTTCTGGATGTTTCCCCCTTTTCTTCCAGTTCATCTGCTGGCAAAGTTTTTGACTCTCCTTATGTTTTAAATGTTTGGGTAATTTGTCACAATTCTCTTTGAGGTAGCTTGGGTTTTCTTTGGCTGGAAATCCACATGCGGAAAAGAGATATTTCACTAACAAAATTGTTTTTGAGTGAGACAATGTGTAGTTCTCATTGATTTCAAATATCATATACAGGCAGCTTGATCAATGGTTTATGCCTGCAGTACTGTGGAACAGATTGTGTACACATGTACATTTTCCAGGTGTAAATACCTCACTTTTTAAACAGAGTTCAACTTGTCAGTCATGCTTTTTCATGGGATGTAGTGAGGCAAGGCAAGGATTCCAGTTTTACAATAGCTCTGTACTGCCTGGAAATGTAGTCTTAGGTAATGAATAAAACATGATCAGGAGGAAGTCCTGTCAAAAGAGATAAAAAAACTTTCTAGTTAATATTACTGCTTTCTGATTCTTGCCATGTGAATATCTGTGATGTCTTAATCACTGAAAATAGCTCCCAAGAGGTTTCACAGTTAGTCAGCATGAATCCTTAATCATGGATTTTTTTCTTTGTCACAGTGTGCTTTGCCATATAATTTTGAACTCCATAATAGCTCTAAAAATACAAAATATAACCAAGACATTGCATATTACTGTATGTTATTTCTGCCTCTTATAAAATGGCATGGCCTAAAAAAGGGGTATATCTGACATTACCATGAATTTGCTGACTTCTCTTAATGCAGCATATTTCCTACTGCATTGTCTCAAAGGCTTTGGTACTATAATATAAATAAAAAGAGGAAGCCAGGGAGTGAGGTGAAGCCTTGCAAACAGGAATGAGCCCAGCAGTGTAATCAGTTCAGAGACAGAGGAAGCAGTCCTGGCTACTATGCAGACAGGCATTAGTGCATGGAGCTGACACAAGGCAGGAGAGAATTCATTGCATAAACACACAGCCTTGGATTAGTAGCACTGAAATTCACATGCAGCGACAAAACACAACCTGCTAAGAGGTTAAAATCATGAGCTATTGTAATAAAAGAAAATTCTAACTTAAGGTGGACCTATACCTTTCTGGACAGCTTTAATAATTCTCAGTGTTTAATAATTCTCAGGGTTCTGTATTGTTTCCCTTCTTTTCCAGCTTTCCAAAAGCCTTCTTACCTTTAATAAGTCCCACACTGTGTGTTTCTCTCTTTAAAAGGCTGGTAGTTTTTTGGGGGCAGACAGAGGTAGGATAGGGATTTTACCTATTTACACCACTCCTGTGATTTCCACGTGTGTGTGTGAATTTTCAGTTGTGGTCTAGCTCTGCTCTGTAGAATTGCAGAATTGCTCAGTACCTCTCATTGTGTTGTGGGCAGAGGATGAGGGGGTTGGGGTGACCTCTCTTGATTTTCCTTTCTCAATAATGTGAGCAGTCAGAACACACAGATGAGCTACAATGTAGATAGATTTTTGAAATATGTTCAGAGACAAGAGGAGGGATAAGGTGTGGCCTGCAATGCTTGTGAAGTTCTTCCTTCTCCCTAAGATTTGTACTATCAGATATGAATATTTTGAATCAAAAGCTGGTGGTTTTTTTCTTTTGTAAGTCTACATAAGAGTCAGCTAGACCAAGTCCTTCAGTCCTTGTGTGAGATATTTGCTGGAGCCTGTTCAGTGACAAATTCAGAAGGTGGGGTAAGCGACAGTGAGAATTAAGTTCTCCCTTAAAAGTACCCATGGCCTTGTTTCAGGAAAATGCAGAATAGGAATTAATTTCTGTTATGGTTGTAATGAGTTAAAAACCTAATTTTACCAAAACTTTTATATGTTTAAAGCAGAAGTGAAATGATACATCTGCCATTTAAGATTCAAGACTGTGATCTTGTGTTATTGAAGTCCTTACTATTGCAGCCCATGCAGAATTTCAGCAACAATTTTATTTCCAAAGTTTTGCATAAAATTGTTTGGTTTCTTTTTTTTCTGAATGGGCGTATTTGTTCAAGCTGTTGCAAATACTTTTTAACAAGTGAATTGACTTCAGGTGTAATTGAGCAATTTTTGAAATATTTTTGGCTAAGTTCTCTCTATATAGTCTATTAAGGTAATGAATGAACATGTGGAGAAATGTGAAAGTCAATATTTTATGCCAGTTTTGTCTGACATATCCACATAATTCTCTTCATTTTAATGCCTTAAAACTAGCATATGGTATTGTATGCTCTTATTGTATGTTTCAAACTTCAGTTTCTTTGGGGATTGTAACATTTTGTATTTGAGTGGTTCAGCTGAAGTTTGGTCAGTTTATAAGAATAGCAGTATTCCTGTACATACCAGTTAGTTTCAGCCTTATAAAGCAAGAATTATGTACTAGAAAATAGAGAGGACTTAGCCAAGTGTACAATGGTGAGTAGTAGTGATGTGTTTGTGGGTACTTCCTTTGGCATTTCTCTGTTTCTCTAATTGTTGGTGGATTTTGCAAAGATAGAGTGTAGGAGTAACTACAAGCTCAAAAATGTCCAGCCTTCAGCAAAATGTATAGTACGTTATAAGCTTCACAAAATTCAGTGAACTTTTTTTTCCTCTTGTGAATATCTAGGGAAAAAGCAAGAATTGCATTTTCTTGAAGTGGTTATTTTTGTGGAACTGAACATAATTTTTTAATAGACATTTAATAAAAGCCTTTCTTTACTCATTGATAATGAATCTATAAACACTCTACAAGTTTGAGTGGAGACTAGGCAATAGAAAAAAAATGAGTAAAAAATTATTACCCGATTAGAAATGCTTACTTACAAATCTCAGGATAATCCTCTCAAACACATGTAAGACTATTGAAGGCACAGCTAGTGTACTTATCTTCAGATTTCCAACATAATATAAATAAAAATTCAAACTGTAAACATGGATGGACAGTTAGGAATTTTCCTTCCTTGGCCTGTGGAAGTTCCTTACACTGTGGATAAATTCCATATGTGTTGCTGAAACGTGTGTTGAACTTTAGCCAGTAGTTTAAGATTATGTTGAAGAAAATATTTCTAAAAGGTTTCAGATGAAGAAAGGTATTTGAAAACCTACAGAGGGCAGGAAGGTTGATTGGTGGGTCTGAGGATCAATACCAGAAGTGGATTTTTTGAGGGGATTTGCTTTGACATTTGTTTTCATTGTGCAGTGTAATCCCCAGAAGCCAAAACCACTCCTTTTAGAAAATGTCCCTGTGGACAATATGTGAAAATCTCACTTGCAGATCAGTTTCTACTAGAATCAGAGCCTCTTAACTTTTTTTTGTTCTTTGTCATAATTGGTGAGTTGTCAGAAGTGGAGGGTTGACAGAAGTCCTGCAGTGTTCTCTGCTGTGTTGATCTAACCACATATAATATGAAAAAAAAAAAATGTAGTGGGCAAAGCATTATCAGCAAAACTGTTCTGTGCAGTTGTCACATCCTTTCTTTTGACTAGTATATTCCATTGCACAAGTAAGTATAAACCAGCAATTTTTATTCTTAGAAATATCACAGTCTATTAATTTTAGGCCTTGATGCAAGCACACAGTATAATAGAATGTTATGTATAATTTTTAATATACTTTTTGCATTATTACAAAGGCTTGTAGGGCATCCCGTATCAGACAGTGTGAATACTGACTTTCTCCTCTTTCTCAGTTCCTACAGAAACTGAATGTTTTTTCAGTATTGTCTGTGTAATGTTAATTCTCTGGTTTTAGTTACCCAGGAATAAAATCTGGACTTCCTGATTTGCAGTCATTTAGAAATCTGTGAACTGCAACTATTGACAAGTACTTTATGTTTAAATTAGATCAGTTATTTCTACTCTGTGCTTTATTATGTTTTGTTAGTTGAAAAGGGCATATATGGCAAGGCACTGGAAGGGAATGTTGATGTTGGAAAAAAACAAAACTGCAACAATAGGAAGCAGAAAAAATTTAATGTGATAAACTTTCTTTTCTCCCCCTCAATATGTAATAAGTCACACATGCAGGACTCCTGTAGTCTCCAGGGGGCAATTGCCTTCACATGCATCAAAAGAAATAGTTCAGTTAAACCAACTCTCCCTACCCAGCAATAATTACCACAGGTTTACACTGAGATATAGTTGCAAAAGGTTAGTCAGTAGGGCATCTGCAAATCAAGTTATATGTCAACTCTACATCAATAACCTCATTATATTAGATGTTAGTATTTCAGCACATGACTGTCCAATATAGCATTCCACATATAGCTCATTTTTAGCTTTTACATTGAGTTATAGCTCATTTAATATGTTACTAAATTATGTATTTAAACACTCTATATTACATAAATTATAATCAATGACAAAAGCAATGATTTAGATTGAAATTCTACAAAGTGAAATTGCAATAAAATGTCTGACCCTATTTGTGTAGCTGCCTTCAATATAAGATGAATATAGGATGTTTAACCCTGTAATATAAAAGAAGTATAATGGCAGTTAGTATTAGCATATATTTTCCAATTTAGACATCCATTAAAAATGTTACCTATAGATTTTTTTATTTTCAGTTATTGCAAGTGAAAACTCTTTTCCTATATACAAAGAAGCAAAAAAAGTAAACATGTTCTAAAAGTACAGCCAATTACCTAAACTCTGTGCAAACTACTTCCATATACTTCCTTACAGCTTATCCACAAGTTATAACGTTTTTACTGAAAGCTTGATGGGATGGATGAAAATACAACAAGGTTTTCAAAAACCTTCTTGTGGTCCTCATCATGCTCAGATTTCTACCTAGCCCCATAATTTGGTTTTGTATTTACCTGGTTAGTAACCAGTGAGAGCTGCTGCTACTGTTTGCCACTCTCCATAGATCATTCTGGAGTCTGGTACTAATACATCTGGGGAGCAAGTTCTGCTCGAGTGAGCCTAAGGGAGACTATTTTGGTTGGCTGTTTATAAGCCAGATTTATCTCTCATTCTGAGTGTTCTGTAATAGCCTTGTGCATTATTGCTTACAGACTCCCTTGTGTACAGGCTGGAAAGAGAAGGAAGGCAAACACCTTCATAGAAAGTCTTGTCCTACCTTGGAAATTATTATTATTTATTGTAGCCTCATCTTTGCTCTGAGAAGCTTTAGTGTGAAAGATGAAAAATCTCTCTTTCAGTAGAAAAATCCGGGGCCAAATTTCATTGTAAGGGGAAAAAAAAAAAGTGTTAAATTAAGAACTTGCATACTTGATAAAACATGCTTTATTAATAGATCTCAGACTATCTTAAAGAATAGACTTGTAAGTAATATGTTGAATGAAACTGAGGCATAAGAAATAAAGATTGTGTGCAAAGTGTCCCAGATGGTTGATGGAACCATTAAGGAGCACAGATTTTGTCTATTCAATATTCCCTTTACTTGTCTGAACTGTTGACCCAGAATATTTTACTCTTGATACTAAAAACGTTGCTAGTGATTTGTTACTAACTGAGGTCCTTAGTGCAGGTGAAGTTGACTCACTTTTTGGTCCAATGAGTGATCAAAAGTTTGTGTTTTGGACATGAAAGACAAGGGAAACCACATATCATATTAATTATTTTGCAGTTAGGATTTTGCAATAATTTTGCATTAGAGGACGGCAAATAATAGCTGTGCATGAAGAAATAGAAGAGTCCTGATATTTGCAGTTTAGAGGCAGCTGTCTTTTAAGCAGAATTGTCAATAATCAGATAATTCAACAACAAACACTGGAGTGCAGTATATTACATTTTGTAGAAGGCTCTTCTTTTAAGTTACAGCAAGGGTCCTTAGCAAGCATTTCTTTGGTCCATTATTTCTGTTTATATTTTTCCATTTCTCCTTTGCCTTGGGAAAGTCTGTGTAGCTTTCTGCACCTGATAAAGACTCCTCTTCAAACACCTTGGAGAAAGCTTGACAGATTTGGCATGTTGTTGAATACCAATGTTTTCACTAAATAAATGTATTAATACAATTGGAGCTTTTTTCTGTGACACCTTTAATAATTGTAAATAGGGAAAAAATTAACTTATTTTAAAATACTAATCTGATGTAGATGAAGTACAAAAATATTAACTTTGAATCTGAAAAATCACAACTCTGCACAGAGTACAGATTTTTTTCATATTGCCTTTTAAAAAATACTTTTTGAGTTATTCTTTGTATTTCTATGGTATTTTAGTGACATGAATTAGAAATACTATTTCAAGTGCATTTGTTCTTTAGTGGGGTAAAGTTTTATTGAGCAATATTATTTGGCATCAGGGGTTACATTTCTTTTCACAGCTGCTTATTGGCATAATGAAAGGAGCATTTTACACCTCCCCTTTAGCTGTCACATACCTTTGACATATTGAGAATTACCATAATTTAGCCATCTAGAAGTAATGTCAGATACAAGCCAGGTGTTTGTGGTCCCCTCCTCCTCTTTGTTTTTTAAAACTTCAAAGGGACATTATAACAATGTGAACAGTGTGTCATATGACTGCTATAGTCTCTTCATTTTGAAGAAAGAATTTTGTGTTTTCCTGCATATGGGGTAAATTCCTGGTTCTACTGAAGTTAATGTGATTTTTGCCACTGCCTTGTCAGACAAAGATTTCTCACATGAAGAAAAAATAATTATAAAACCCCTGTACAGACAAAAAATAAACTTAAAAGGTCACTGAGAAAGCAGATCTCAAGTAAAAATGGAAACAGTCCATTGTCATTCATCATTTACATCTGATCTGTTGATGGGAATTGTAATTTGTGAGAAAGTCCTTCTGCAGTCAGCTGTAAGGCTTGTCAAAATTGGCTTTTCAGTCTGGGTGTTCTTTTATAAGAGCATTTGGCTGCCAAGTCCTAGCAAATATAATTATTTCTCTTAATATAGACATAAGAAAAAATTGCTTAGAGGTTGCTGTCTGGCTCTTGTGCTTTCAACATAGGCTTTGATCCTTTATACATGATGGCTTTGTTAACCTTTGTCTTATGAAACTGATAAACACTAAAATAATTAGTGTGATAAGCAGGACAACTAGTCCCTTGAACTCCTCTTTTGTCTCTTTTTTCTCAGTGTGAACTAAGTGCATCACAAGAACACCAGAAAACTATAAATATATAAGAAAGATATAAAACATCACCAATGCATTTCCTGCATAGAAACCTTAGCTGTGAACACATTTACTGGGTACCTGGATGAAGGTATCCTAAATCCTCTCTGGTGCATATCAATTATGAGCTGTGCTTAGCTGGCTAGCATAAGCTAACTTGTGTATTGTTGGTGCTCTAAGATGCTCTATTCCAATTTTCAACTGCAAATTGCATCCTTTTCTTATCTAATTGTCCTCTGTCTGGTGACCAGTGACAGGATGTGAGGTAATGGCCTGAAGCTGTGTCAGGGAAGGTTTAGGTTGGATATTAGAAAAAGGTTCTTCTTGGCTGGGAGCTGAACAGGCTCCCCAGGGCAGTGGTCACAGCCCCAAGGCTGTCAGAATTCAAGAAGTGTTTGGAAATTGCTCTCAGGAGTGTGCTCTGATTCTTGGGGATGCTCCTGTGCAGGGCCAGAATTGCACTCAGTGATACTTATGGGTCCCTTCCAACTCAGCCTATTTGGGATTCTGTGATTGAAATGTGTTTGAAGTACCTGTTAAAATGGGACAAAATTATCCAGTGGAAGTGGATAATTGTCAAGTGAAATAATTTATCTTGCATCCTGGAAATTATATTAAAAGGGAAAGTTTCATGTAATTGTTGTCCTGGATGATCCCACAAATTGTGATTTCCCTGTTCTTTGTGCTGTGGTACTTTGAAAAGCCAGGACATGATAAAATATGTGAATATTTTTGAAGAGCATTTATTTCTGCCACTTCCCAGTGCAGAATTACCCTGCAGTAGCCCTCTCTCAGTTATAGCAGGAGCAGCAAGATCAAAAACCTCAAGATCAAAATAGGAATGCTTTACATGAAACCACTGTTTTAATTTAAAATAGTTGAGTGGTAATCATTTGGTTAAAGCACTTCAACTAATTTCACTATTACTATGTGGTATATTTATTTCCCTTTCTTTTACAGTGAAGAGGTATCAGATTAATATCACATCAAAGTTCTGAGAAAGGAACAGGAAGTTTTAATGGGTAGTCCAGGAATCTCTTTGGTGCTCATGTATTAAATTCTTCTCCACAGGTTTTAGCACATGTGCAGTGACCATTTGCTGATTTGTTCTCTAACCCAGATACAGATAAAGCAAATGGAAATCTGGCAAGGTTCTGAAGGTCCTGGTGTGTCTGATAGGGTTTGTGTTTTGTTTTGTCATCTGTTATCTTAATTTTTTTTACCCTCAAATTTATTGTTCCCCAAACTAGTTCTTGAGTATAAAACAGGTGACCAGATGCTTCAGGTAGTGATTTAAAGCTAGTAAATCAGGCAGAATGTAACTATAGCATTTGTGCTTTAAAGGAAAGTGTAATCAGTAATAAACTCAGTGAGCTAGTAAATGTTTTTCAGAATGTTAGGATGCTGAAAAATAGCTCAGTATTTGCATGGAAATCTGAGACATTTAGCACTGAACATGTATTCCCAAAGGAAAACAAGAACTTTTCCACTACCTTTTTTAATGTATTTGAACAAAATCTAGTCCATAATATGAATATGTCAGCTATAGCATGGATCCAGAATGAATTTTACAAATGGAGACTACTTCTGTTGGTGTAAAAGTGCGTGTGTGTTTCTGGAAAGTATCTCTACTTCATGGGATTAATATTTGAAATATGAACCAATGGAAGTCTGCTCAAGAGAACGTGCATTTTCTGAGACTTTGTCTTAGCCACATTCAGCATCCAGATTGCTGTTACATGTCAGAAAGTGTTTTAAAAAGACAGTCAAAGGAATAAAATCTTTACAGGCATCATGAAGGCTATTTAAAGAAAATGATATTGTCTCAGAGGAAATGGATACCACCTATCATAAACTGCTTTAATAAGACCAAACGGAAACCAGCACAATTAAACAGCAGGATGAAGGAAGCTATCAAAAAACAAAAACAACTACAAAAAAAAACCCCAAAACAAAACCCAACTTTCTCAAAACTGAAATTTGTCTAGTTGAAAAAAAAAAAATCACAAAGCCTGGCAGGTAAAAAGGTGCGAATAGGCAGACAATGAAATGTGTGAAGCACAATAAGGAATAAGTAAGGAAAGGTACTCAAACTGGTACTTTGCAAATGTGTCAGAAGGCGGAAACCAGACAGAGAACCTCTAGAGCCAAAAATAATCAAGGCATATAAAAAGTGCTTTCAGAAAATGGGGTCATGAGGTCAAAAAATATCAAAGATATTTCTTGTTCCAGTATTCACAGAAAAAGAACTTGTACAGGTTCTGCTTCTAGAAGTCCTTTATACAGGTGAAGGTGAGAGCAGAAGACACTGCACAGCAGTTACTAAAATGAACAATGCTGTCTTCGTAGGATCAGAGGATAATTCAGGTTGAAAGGTACCACCAAGTTCAAACTCTTGTTAAACATAGGATGAGCTTGTAGTCAGGCCAATTTCCTCTCAGTACCAAGCAGTTTCCATGCTAACATTCTTGAAAATTAAAAGTGAAATATGTGAATTTCTAACTTTTTTAACTGGAGGGTGACTAATGTGACATCCTTTTCTAAAAAGAGTTCCATATAAGTTTTGGAAAACTATCTCCACATGTGATATCCTTATTGGGAAAATCGAGAGAAATTGTATTTTAAAAAGTAGAAGTAGTGGGCATTTGGCCAACTATTTTACCAACATAGTATGTTGGTAAAGATGCCAAGTGCTTTTCTGAAAAATTAAGTCATTCCTCCTCATAAGTTTACAAGTCATTATATTTTTCAGAAGTCCCATAGGAATATGCATTGAGACTTTGTCATGTTTTTAAAATGCCTGGAAAAGAGTGAATAGTTTAAAGGAATATAACATCATCCACTTGAAGACCGAGGATTGCTTCTCTAGTTATGCCTCCCTGCAAATTCAGGACACTGCACAGTATTTAGAAACAAACTCCATAAGAGAAAGTTAAAACAAAAATGACAACTGTTAAAGAAAAAGAAAGCCATTATGATACGAAGCTACGTAATCACGTTATTAAATGCAATTCTGATGGCTAAAATTTTAACTGTTACTGGGAAAAGTTTAGTAAAAAAGATTATGCAGAACAGAAAAGAACATTTTGGCAAACTCAGGCTGATTTATGATGGTAGGAGGAATTCTGTGGGTTTGCATGGCTTTGACCTTAAACCTGCAAAAATATGTTGGATTTGGCAATGTTTCACTTGGAGTTTTGGCTTTCCTCAAGCCCAGAAGTCAAAGAAACATTTGGGATGTGAACCAAAGCCAAAGAAAAGGTTTGGATGAACCATACGTTCCATAACAGCCAAGTTTCACACAACTCTGATTTTCATTTTTCCCCTTTCTTTGTTTCTTTATTCTTTTTTCCAGAGCTGCTTTTCTATTTCTGAGTCTTAATGGATAGGAATCTCTATACCCAGTAAAAGCCTTTTTACTGTCCATGCATAAGGAGATGAGAAGGGAGAACTCAGAAGATTGTGTCTCTCATTTTTGTATTACTGCAGAATTTGAACAAAAATGTTGCACCTGAAATGATGTCTTCATGTCCATTTTGGGAATATTTTTTAGTGGAAATGATAATGTTAGCTATTTAGCCTTCCTTGTGTGTGTTTCAGATTAAATAACATAATTAAGACATCCAAAACACTGAACAACTTAAGAAAAGGATATGGTTTTTTTTCTTTCTATCACTTATTAACAAGTATCTCTTAGATCTGGTCGTGTAAATACCACTTTCCATGAAGACAGGCACGCCTGTACAGTAAATGGTGCACGTTCTGCATCTCATTTGGATCTCATGGAGCTGTGGGATGCGATACATTCAAGCTGCTGATCTGAGAAGTGTCTCAAATCCGTGCTCTTTATATGGCCATCAGACACTACACATATGGTAAATGATAAACATACCATATGGGATTTGGGAAGTTAAGACTATCGAATTCCTATCCCGTTATTTTTTCTTACATTGTATGGTCAAATCAAAAACATATTATTCTTCACGTTATTAAAGGGTTATGTTTGTGGCCCCATTTATAAGGTTATGAAATTGATCATGCTTTAAGCTTTCCTTTGGCCTAGAAATTTTCCTGGTTACACTCAGGTTGTCATTTAAAAAAAAGAAAAGAAAGGGGATGGGTAGTGTTTGTGAAGTTTGCAGAGTTCGGCCAATTTTTGAATTACAGTTTTGAAAACTTCACATGTAACCTTAGCCAAATATTACAGCTCAGAACTGCTGAGCTTAAGGTTAACTTCTTAGTTTGCCAGAATTTTATTGTGTGTATTGTGAAGGTGTTATCTGGAAAAAGTAGTTTCAGACAGTATGGTGACTATGTGTGCACTTTCATGACAGTTTCATTTTTTGTGCTGGCTTTGTGGACTGGAACTACTTAGTATCCTTAGCTGAACTATCAAACGTTTATCTAAAAAATTATACATTTTGTATGCCCTTCACTTACTTTCAGATGGCAAAATTATTTTCATCTTCAAAGAAGATTGAAATTAGTTACTCTATTGAAGAGTTTCCCAAAACAGTACTTTGTTGAAGAAATGTGAATTTATATTAGGTTTGTAATTCATCTTGAAACTCTACTATTTCTTAAGCAACAATTTACCTTCAGTTCATTAAACAGAGATTTTGGAGCAGCAGCTTCACCACAGTAAACTATGACAATGGGAACCTGTGGGTAAGAGGAGAGGAATTAGAAAACAAAGCTCCCTGAAAGGTGTGTCAGGAATCACAGGGAGGTGCAAAGAGATTTTGTTCCTCTTAATGCTGCATAACCAGCCTAGTGAGACTTGGAAAGCAAGGACTGTGTCCTGAGTGTACCAGAGTGCAGCTATTTTCATGTTTTCATGTTTTCTGTGATAAGTTAATAACTGAAACAGGTTAGGGGGAGACTCTTTCATGCTAAATGTCTGTGCTTGAAAACTCTTTAGTTTAGTGTAGACTTCCCCTCACCTGTTTTATTTTATTTTGGAGGTGTGTACCACCTCCAAAATAAAATGTTCCAGTAGGTTTCTGCTATAACTAAGAATAAAAAAGCAGGAATTGTGTTCCCTTTGATGTGTCTTTCACTTTTATCTTCTAGAATAGTTTGTCACTGAGAGATGTGTGCAATTTGTAAGCAGCAGCCTGGGTAAAGCTTGTTACTTGTAGGATCTGAGGTTATTTCTTGCCATGAAGATGTTACAGGTTTTTCTTCTAGATGTCATGTTGATGCTGAGGAATGTGTGTAAAAAATATTGTATTCCACCTTTATTTTCTGTTCTTCACAGCATTCTTTTCTCCAGGGTCAGGCAGCAGAGAGAAGGTTCTGTCTGTATGTGGTGTTTATGTAGATTCATAAACATGTGAGAGGCTTCTGCACTCTTGTACTGACACTGTGGGTGTCTGGACAGTTTGATTGTGTTAATAGACATTTCATCAGTGAGGGCATTCCCTGAAATCTGCCCAGGAAAAAAGAGTCAGACAGGTAATACTGTAACCTTGGGGGAAGTGGCATTAAAGTTTCTGGAGAGATGGAATGCTAGAAATACATGGGAGTTAAATGAAATATCAGGCTACTGACATAGAGAACTCTAAAATTATTTAATTATTAATTTACTGTAAACAATGACAATGTCTGTTTCTTTGGGAAGCAATAGCTAGGGCACCAGTGCAGACCTGCAGCTTTGGATGGTGGGCTGAATTCTGTGCAGTGTACTTAGCTAAGAGAGTCAGCAGCTGAAGGAACAGAAATGACGTCATGAATTCCCACTTCATTTATCATGACCTGATCTCATCCTTGAGCTGGGATTGAAGAACATTGTGTGCAAACTATACTTTTGCTCATTGTACTTACCAGTAAAAGCTACAATAGTATGTTAGAAAGGAAATAGAGATTTGTCTGTAGGGTGGGTGAGACTGTTTACCATATATTGTGGACTGGATTCCTTAATCTGAAAACCTTTGGACCAAAAAATTGTATGGATGAGAGCCACAAGATTTACACTTTGGAATATCAAAAGTGGGGAGGTAGAAGATGGGCTCTTGATTTTGCTTACCAAATAGGAAATGACTCCATCTCTAGGGGTTCTCTGAAT
The DNA here is from genome assembly GCA_013397245.1 of Thryothorus ludovicianus. Classification (NCBI taxonomy): domain Eukaryota; kingdom Metazoa; phylum Chordata; class Aves; order Passeriformes; family Certhiidae; genus Thryothorus; species Thryothorus ludovicianus. The sequence goes on along the minus strand of VZTB01007834.1, from coordinate 115,658 downwards.
GAATCTGCCATATCCATGGAACTTGCATATAAATCCATCTCATCCTTTTAACTGGCTCTTCTCCTTGCCAGCCAGGGATTCAGATTATCCAGCTGTGTTCCTGCTGCAAAGCACTGTTATCAGTTGTGTAATGAAACCCGGTCCTGAGAACTTTATTTGACCTATCCATTGTATGTGTGGCTCAAGAGTCACAGTCAGGAGACCCATTTCACATACAGCCAAAAATGTGCCTTAGGTTAAAAAAAAATAAGTATGTGTAAATCTTTTAAAGACAGTCAATACAAACAAGGAAACTCTTGTAACTAAAGAATTAAGTATCTCTTGCTCTCAGTGAGCATACATTTGGACCTGAGCTTAACTGAGCTATGTGTGAATCCTTTGCAATTTTCTCTTCAACGTGAAAGAGCAACACACTGATTTCATTGGTCCTTTAATTATGCAAAACAGAAACATGTAGGAAATATGTTAACATATTAAATGTTAAAAATTATCTAGTGACAACAGAAGCAGCAGTAAAACTGATCTAGAAGGAATGGTACTCTTGGACAGCATTTTGGGGAAATCTGCACCAAGATAATTGTTGAGAATTTTTTCACAGCCTGTAAGAAATGTAAAATTAGTTTTTAAATGAAGTTCAGGCAAACTATAGTGCGTAGAATGACCCCAAGACTGAAAAGATGATCCATTTCTTTTTGCAAGACCCTAAGATTGATGCTAGTTGAAGATAAGGAAACTATAAATGTGAAAAGGAGCTGGAATATGTAGGGAAGGTGTTCTTAGGCTGCAGAAGTGAAATGGAGGTGCAGGCAGTGCCCTGTCTCAGAACTTCAGGAGTTGTTCAATGCCCAGGTAAAGCCTAACTAAGGAGGATGTGCTTTAACTGCTCCATGAGTACATCCAGTCTGTTACTTCAGACTGAGGTAGTAAAAGATTAATATAATTTAAGATTTCTGTTTTATAACTTTGAGCATTCTACCAGTTAGCACTATACTTTCTAAAACACTATGGAAATATGTAGGAAAATGTTTTAGAATATCTGTGACTGCAGGAAAAAGCTAAAAATATGCTTGAATCTTTTTAAGAGTCTGTAATAAATTTTGTTTTCATAGAGCTTTTAAAATTTTTTCCTTTAAACTTTTAAATCTGAACAAAAGCCTTTAACTTTTTTACCTGGAGAAGAATTGATGCAATTTTCTCTGTTCTTTTCCCCCCAGCCTCCCCAACCATATCCTGAACATGAAAAAAACTTCATGATGTAAATCACCCATTGCTTGTAAAATCCCAGAATAAACTCTAGACATCAAGGCCCATAATCAATCCAACTGGTGTCTTACTTTCCAAGGAAAGAATCCAAAATGGCAGCTCAAATGACTGTTTCTGAGTCATCTGAACTGTGGTACAGAGTCTTTTGGAGAAAAATGGTTTCCTGAGATTTTCATGAGATCATTACACTTCAGTAAGCAATAATGTATGTAATGATATGGTATATATATACATTTTAAATTCCAGTGTTGTCAAGGAAAAATGTGCATTGCATTAGTGTAACATATTGTGATTTACAGTAGGGCACTTCTACCCGCATTACTGAATACCAGAGGACCAAGAGTATCTGTCGGGTCTTATCTTTCTACTCACAGCTGTATTTAAGCAACTAATACACCTTTCTATAAACAACTTGATTTATAGACAAAGTTGGCCACTGAGAAGTGAGGTTTTCCTGAAGGGTAGGAAAATGTCTTTCTTCAGGTTAGCAGGGAGATCACGAACATCCAGCTCCCTTTTGGTGCTCAGTAATAACCACTTCACTCTCCATGCTTGTGAGTCCTTTGAAATGCATGATGTATTCTGTCCTTTCCCAAGTATTCTTTTTGTCATTAAACTAAAGTGCTTTTTGTACTTTTATTCTAGTTACTATCATTAATTTGGTAGACTTCCTTGATTTTAGGTAGAAATGTAAAGGGATTTGACTTTTATTTTTCTGTTTTGGAAACTTTGTTGATTAAGATCTGTAAAGGTCTCACCAAAAGTGTTTTCTTCACTCCATGCAAAAAATTGAAAATTTTCTTCAGGATATGAATATTTTTGCATTTCTCTAAGCACTTTTTACCCAGGATGGTTTTGGGTTTGTTTGTGGTTTTGTTATTGGTATATTTTTAAAACCTGATTCCATATAAGGTCATACATTACATTACTAAGGCTCTGAGGCTGAATTAGTGTAACCTGTCTCACAAACCTGAGTGGCTTTTAGGTATTTCCCTGGAATGATTCTTAGACTGCATGCACAGCAGTAATTTTAATTAACATCTACACTTCCACAGCTTGGAAACTATTTCTGTAATTCTGCTGAACAGCTACCCTCTTGCAGCAGTGTTTTCAAAGAGGGAATCATCAGCACAAGAACTGGATCAGATAACAGCTGCATCTACTTAATTGTTTTTTTTTTTTGTCCAGGTCAACAGAAAAAGAAATTAAGTAAAATAATCCATGAATTGGTGCAAAAAAAAAAAAAAAAAGAACAAAAAATAAGATCATGCAGATTATTTTTTCCTCAGTATCCTGTCTCAGGTTTACCAGTGGATGGCTTTAGAGTCCTTTTGAGCTGGAAATAGCACATATATTGCCATGTTTAGAAGCGAAAGGGCTTATAATCAATAAAGGATTGAAAAGTATTGGACACTCTTTTTGGGGCTGAGAACCACCCCAGATCCTTGAATTGTAACAACGTAAAATGTCATATTAAGAGTTTTGCCTTTTTTGTGGTTTTTAAGCCTGTTGCCTGGTAATGTCCTTAGGTGCCCATAATTCCTCAGTTGTGAGAAGCAGTGAACAATAGCTCCCAGTTCACCTTTTCCATTGCATTTATAGTCCCTTGCTCCTTTTTCAGTAGTGCATTTTCCAAGGTGAAAAGTCCTGCTTGAAAGTCTGCCTTTCCTCATTGCAGATGGCTTTGTTTGCCTTTCTTAACTGGGAGAGTAGATTCTTCTAAAGTTATTTTTGGCAGGTCTGGAATGTTTTGTCCAGTGATTCTTCTGTGCATTTTGTACTGAAAAATAAGATAAACAGGCTTTATATACATTTTAAATTGAAATTTCATAGAAAACAAGTCTAGAAGGTATCTTTTAGTGCATCCATAGTACTGAGTGAGTATCAGTTATGCCACTGTTGTTTCTGAGATGTTTGTCTTGGTTTTAGTGACATATATAGTAACTTTGTTTATTATTCATAGTCCACAGGTATGAAAAAAAATTCTCCATTATCTTACCTTAGTCTCTTTTCCTCTAATTTCAGGCAGTTATTTCTTGTCTTATCCACACTGAACATAAAAAATTGACTTCCCTCATCCTTTGTGATGGCCTGTAAGTGCAAATGTGTATTGTGTTCCTTAGTTTTCTCTTGAAATTGATAGACTCTAATTCTTTCAGTCTTACCATAGAGGTTTTGTTTTCTAGTTTTCTTATCCATGTTGCTTTTCTTTGTAGTCTTTCCAGTTTGTTCACATCTTTGAGTGGGTACAATTTGATCCAGTTCTCCTGCTGAGATCTTGTCAGTGCCAAAGAAAACAGATTACTACTAAAAATATATCTCTCCATAGTGTGTTTTTTGCATCAACATGACACTGTTGACTTGTCACCTTAGTGTCTCTTGATCCTTTTCTTTAGTAGGAAAAGATAACTTCTTAATCAGTTATTCCCCTTCCTGGATTAGTGGAGTTGATCAATTCTGCTGAAGGGAATGACCTTGCTTTTCTCCCCATTAATTAGCATAATTTTTTTCCCTGTTTAGTTCTATCTCTAAGATCACTTGGGTTTTTTTTCTTACTACAGCTTTGTAGTCTTATTATTTGGGGTTATTCAGGAACTGAATATCCTATGATCCTGCAAAATTCCATTTTTCTAAGCATCTTGTTCTTTTAACAGTGAATTGTTGGGTGACTCACTACAGCTTCCAAACAAGTTTGGCATCTGTATTAGGTGGCTTTCATTTGGCTAATATTTTACTTTAGTTTGGTTATGCAAATATCTTGAAATTTGCTACCAGATATGACTGCTACTCCAATCCGTCAATAAAGCAATTTTCTCTGTCATATGAAAAAATTAATTTGATATGGCTGCCTGGGAACTCCATATTCATTCTTCTAGGCATCTGAAAACAGTCTGAAGTGGATGACTTGTTCCAATAAATCTCAGAATCAAAACTGACTTTTCCATAATTCTCCAGTCTTACTTTTTTTTTTTAAAGGTCAGAATTATATTTTTCATTCCCTGGTGTTTTGGTATCACAATTGTTCTCCAAGAGTTCTCAAAAGCACTTTTGTTTTCAACAGCTCTGAGATTTTATCAGTCATTTCTACTCCTAGGGCAAAATTGCCTATATCTAGCTAGTATGAAAACATCCCAGTGTTAATTGTACTGTTGGATCAGTGCTACCCTTGGCTAAAGAATGATGTAAAAGAGCCTTTTGGTGGTCTTGGCATAATCATTCAATAAATTTAGATGTGCCAAAGACAGTAAGCTTAATAGAGGCAAGCCTCACTCAGTACTGCTTTAGTCATTTTGTTTGTGAGTTTACTCACAACATTCTTTTAAAAGTTTTCAAATAAAAGGGGTAATGCTGTCTCGTCTAGTAAAAAATACTTGGACATGAAAAGGCAATAGGATAGTGGAGAATCCATTTCATAATTATGATAGTTAACGATCCCAGTGGGGTTTGATGTCTACCAGCATCCAGTAACTTTAGCACAGACAGGTGGTAAAAGATGGGGGAAATAGAGTTGTCGCCTCAGGCAGATACTCAGCTCATGCAGCTGTTTCATGCATTCTGGCAACATGACTCAGTTAAAATCAAATAACATTCCTTATGCCAATATTTCTTACCTGCATATGAAACCAGTTGTCTTTCATTTTGCAAAAACATGATAATTCAAAGAGCATTAAAAAATGTACTGTTTCTCACACAGAATTTATATCTTGCAGCTGCACACTAATCCAAGTGAAATGGAGTAGAGTTTCACTTTATCAGCCAATCATAACTTTAAACTGTTTTTACAATTCATCGTACAGTTTTTAAAGCCAGATTTAAGTCTGTATATGAAAAATAGTCTACTTGATGTATGAAACCATAGATTAGTCAATATGTATTTAAAGAAGTACTTCAGTAATAGCAGAAGAATGACTTCAGAGAATTTACGGACTAAACTCTGAATTATACATGTGGAATGTAAGTGCTATGCCATCAGTACATTTAGGACTATGTGTGAGAGGAGTAGCTGAAAAATATAGTTAATTACCTAAAATAATACGTGATCCTGGTGTTCTTTTACAGCTGTCATATCAAGATTATTTGTCTATAGTGTCATTTAGGTTGGAAAAGACCTCTAAAGGTCACAGTTTAGCCAAGGCCATCACTAAGCCGTGTCCCTCAGTGCCACAGCTACATGGTTTTAAATACCTACAGGGAGGGTGACTCCACCCCTGGACTGCACAGCCTGCTCCAGGGCTTGACAGTACTTTTGGTGAAGAATTTTTTCCTAATCCAATCTAAACCTCTCCTGGTTTCCTCTTGTCCTGTCACTTGTTAACTGGAAGGAGACCCCAATCCCCACCTGGCTACAATCTCCTCTCAGGTGTTTCAGAGTGATCAGGTCCCCCCTGAGCCTCCTTTTCTCCAGGATAAACCACCCCCAGCTCCCTCATCAGACTTGTGCTCCAGCCCTCTTGCCCTTCTCTGTATAAGCTCCAGTGCCCCAATGTGTGTCTTATCTTGAGGGGCCCAAAACTGAGCCCAGGATTTGAGCTGTGGCCCCGACAGTGCCCAGTGCAGGGGACAATCACTGCCCTGGTCCTGCTGGCCACACCATTGCTGATGCAGCCAGGCTGCCACTGGCCTTCTTGGCCACCTGGGCTCACTTGGACTTGGGTTCAGCTGCTTTCAGCCAGCACTCCCAGGTCCTTTTCCACTGAGCAGCTTTCCAGCCACTGTCCCCAAGCCTTGAATTCTGTGTGCACAGAGCCTGTCCAGATCCCTCTACAGAGCCCTCCCACCCTCCAGCAGATCAACACTCCCCCCCAGCTTGGAGCTGTGAATGCACTGAGGGTGCCCTCGATGCCCTCCCCATGTTCATTGATGGAACTGGCACAAATGTGGAGCCCTGGGGAATGCCACTTGTGCCCCTGATCCCTTCACCAGCCATCTCAAGGCCCTGGCTTTCTCGTTTGCCCCCTTATTTCTGAGAGAAGTTATGCTCTAGGTATTAGGCAGAGTAGATGTGCTGTGTCTGGGTATTGCTGAGCCTGCTCTTTGTTTCTTTAGTTAGGATTGTTGAAGAAGATGAACAAACAATGGAATTTCTGCTTGTGTCTGCAAGTGCCATGTAAATATGCTGGGATGTTATCTTTGTTCTCACAAGACACTGCTGAGAATTGAGTTACCCCTCTATAAAAAAAACCCTACATCATGGTTTCTATGACTTCTTTAATTCTCTCTTAGGGATTGTTAGAATTAAAGAAACATTAATTCCTTATATTAGGAAAAAAGGGGGAGCATAATCATAATGCACATAGTCAGCACTCCTCCTCACCAATGGTCAGGTTGTGGCTAAGAGTCTATGGCATAGATCTGGGACTGAATTGTATCCAGAGAAATGTTTCATTCTTCATCTTCTCTGAAAGTGTCAAGAGACTTCTAAGACATTGATTTGACCTTATTTTCCTTGGGTCAAGCTTGTTTTTTAATAGGAATAAAAGAAAGGAAAATTTTGTCTTTCACAACCATATTATTTTTACATACGTTTGATTCTTCTTCAGCAATCTTTTTATTCTATACAGGCTCAGTTAGATTTATTTTAATATGTGAAAAGGATTTTTTCTGTTCTTAGAGGTTTATGGTTCTGAGTCATGGGTTTGTACAATAAAAATTATGGCAGTGACTGCACATGTGACTGTAGTGATCTCCATTTACACAACACATTTAAATGTCATCAGACTTAGGTACATCCTCATATACCAATTTATTAACAAACTCTAAATATGACTCAGAATAGACAGCTTCCAGGAATAAAAAATGATTCAAGTTTTAAATCTACTCCATCTTTTAAAATTCTTTATACTGTAATGTCTGATTAATTTTCTAATTGATGTTAGTTAACCTGTTTGTCTATTTTTGCTGTTATCAACTTGTTGAACATATTACTATTCAGCTCTTTGGGTATGAAAACCATATTTTCTATTTCAACTTTGTTTTTTTTATAAGTTACTTCCTGCTACAGTAATATTTTCTGTAAAAAAAGTCAAGGATACGTAAATACCTTAAACAGGTTTTACAAGTTAACAATTCTGCCATAATTAGTCTTCAGGCTACCTCTGGCTCCATGGATTTAAAGCTATCAGAGTTTACTGTTTTGTGAAAAATATGTTTTACTTTGTTTGGACATGCTTGTCATAAGTTTCTCAGTATATCATTATGCTTTAAAACCTCCCACTGGCAGCGTCTGGAAGGAAAAAATATAGTGTAAACTATAGAAGACCTAATGGCAGCTTCCTGCCAACGTTCATTCTTGAATCAACAACGCTCGTTTTTGTTTTTGCTTTTGTGAAAATATGTCACAATCTAGTCTTTCATATAAGCTGGCTATTTTTTTAGCAGCCTAGTAGAGCATATATCCGCATCTTCTACTTTCCCCTATTTTTTCTCCTTTTCATTCCATGGTATCTGTGTTTCTGGTCATGCCACCAGTGAGTGCACACATAAATTATACACCTAAAAACACTCATCACTACAAAATTTATTGCTTCTAATATCTTTCTCATGAACAGTTGTGTTTATTTCTGAGTTGACTTCTCTGGTAAAGACAGCAATGCGTTTAGCTATGGTTGAGTTCTTTGTTTTTTCAAGACTTTCATTTTGGATATTACAGTGTATATGGGACCATGTGGGCTTTTAACCATAAGCCTGTGCTGGGAATAGGAAAATGGTTTCAGTTTATAATTACAATGCTGAGTAAAAATAATAGTGGATTGCTATCCTTAATAACTCTACGACTTCTGTCCTCCTGGAGCAATGGGCAGTACATGTGTGAAGAATATATCCTCAGACAGAGCATATAATTGGCATTTTTTTCCTTTTGCCTTTGAAATGTTATTTGGAGAAGGCAGGGGGCAGGGAGGAAGGTTGCTGTCCTTTCAGATAAGGAACTTGAATCTTCTTTCCTATGTTTAGGAAACTTATGTTATTTGGTTTGGGAAATCTTTTATCTTCTGGGCCTCCCTTTGGCAGCTTAATTACTGACTCTGCTTAATTAAAGTGAAGGAGAGACATACAAACAATTCTGTCTTTGAAAAGTAGATGCTCTTCTTTTATCTTTCTTCAAAAAACAAAAAGCAAACCAAAGCAAATTTCTTTAAGCATTCTTTGCCAGTATTTTTGCCTTTTGACTATGAAATACTAGCTGATTTGCAGTATTAGAATAACAAAGTCAATAGCAGTTATTATTTATATCATCCCATGTTAGTGTGCATTTACAGCAGTGAGGGTTCCTCTTTTGTGGTGGCTAATTTTCCCTGCTCTCGAGCTGGAATGTTGAATAGCATTCCATCAAGCACCTCAGCAGATTTACCCATATCCATAATGCAGTACAGTAGGATAGCACTTATTCAAACAACTTGCATCACACCCCATTTATCCAGGGGACTCAGGGGTTTGCATTATGAGGAGTCACTGTTGGACAGGAAGACATGTACAGCAGGGAAGTTTGGATAACCAGGATCATACTGTGATTATTTAGGCTTTTTGTTGACCAAATCCATTATATGTAGAAAGGCTATATATCTTTTTTGTTCATTTATAGAGACCCTCTGTAAGATTATGCTGCGAATTCACAGAACAGATGTTGTATTATAAACCATTACTTTTGATCTTGTCATGAACAGTCGATTTTAGATAAGTGGCACCAGTACAAAAAAAAGACCCCAGACTGAAAAAGCCAACTTAGAACAAGAGAATTTCTGATTTTTACTTTTGAAAAATAATTTTATTTACTCATTGTAAACAGTATTTATTAAAAGGAAAAAGAAGTAAACAAGTTTTAAGTGTTGAGCTCTCTTGCTAGATAAGAAAATATTAAAAGCACATCTTATATTTATGCAACATTTTTTTTCTCAGAATCCCTTATACCAGTCAATATAAAAAAAAATCCAAAATCTTTCACTAAAAAAACCCTGCAGTTGTCTAAACTATGTTGCCTAAATGAGTGAAAATTATTGAAAATTCCTGTAGCTCTCTCTTTGTGGAGATTTTGCTTTGTAGGTGTTTCTTGTGGAATTCATCTTAGAGAGGGGAAGGAATTTAAATGTCATTTATGTGCATATGTGTGTGTTCACTGAAGTGATTTTGAAGCTCTTATGTACACACCAAGAAACTGGAGAAATTAGATATTTGGAAATGGAAATTGGTGGTCTTCCAGGCAATATTGGATCTAAAAGTGTTAAATCCTTTAATAAATAAACCTCGATTCAGACTGGAATGTCTTGGCTTGATCTTAAAGGTGATATTATGAAGGCCTTCTAGCTGTTGACTAGCCTCAAAGATAATTATCTGCACATTCCAATCTTGTTCTGCCATCAGCAGTATCTGAGGCCTAAATGGAACAAATGTTATTTCCACTAGAAGTATATTATACTTACACTATCCTCGTTCCCAAACATTTAAAAAATATTTGTATCTGATTGGAAATACAAAGAATAAACTAAATAACTATATGACCTGCTGCTAGCAGTTCTGTGTGCTTAATTTCATCCACTGTAGGCAGTTTTCTGACTGAAACTGTATGTTGTGAGCACACAGTTACGTTATTTGGGTTACTACTTTTGTTGGACTGTAGATGAAAGAATAACCTTTGGTGAACATTTCGGAGACAATATTTCCTAAAACAGATCAATAAAAAGTAAATTTCATTCACTGTAGCAGGCACTGGAGCTAATTTGAGGGACTCAATAGTCCATCTAAAATGGAATAAATGCAGTATCTGGCATCATGAAATGGACAGAAAAGCTTTTCTGCCTCAAAAACCTGACATCTTAGTTCATACTGCATAGCTGCTTTTTTAATACATGATAAACCTAGGAATCTTTTGGGTTTGTTTTCTCAATTTCATATTTCAGAATGTGAAGCACCATTTTCTGCTGCCTCATTCTAGTATTTTCTTGTACCTGGTAGATCCTATGGAAGAGCCCAGTAATAAGGAGAAGAGTGATATAAACATTAAAATCTTCTGCTCCCCTTTTTCAGTCTAGCATAACAAAACCTATCACCCAGTGGAAATGAATTTGGCTGGTATTTCATTAGCTATGAGACAAACAGAAGTTTGGGTTTTACAATATTAAGTTGCAGTATTTGCATTCTCATGCTTGTTCCAAATTCTCATAAACTGGTGTGACAGAATTGAAATATTTGTTTTCTTTGTAGATGAAACAAAGATTTAAGTGACAGTTCTTTTTCTTCACTGGGGTAGAGTCACTGAAATTTGTTTTGATTTAGTAATAGTGTGGCTTTGTTGCTTGGAAAAGTGCAAGTTCTATAATTCAGCAACTTTGTTTTTTCCAAAAATGTGAATTACTGCTCAATTTCTCAAAGAGATGGAGATGAACTTTTCAGCAGCTAACCTGGTGTAAAACCATTGCTCTGGAGTCTTTTACTTCCTTTTCCTTCAAATAGTTATTGAGAAAAAGTGTTCCATTTTGGAAGGATGGTATTTCTTGGGCTATCTTCCTACACTTGTCAGTGTTCTCTCCACCTGATTTTCTTCCACCTCTGCAATCAGAGGAAACCATTCTTACTGAGTTTCTTTTCTGCATAATGTGTGTGTGTAGAATTGTGCACGTTCTGTGTGTAGAATTATGCATGTTCTGTCTCCCTGCCCTTTTGCAGCACTCGTGCAGTTTTGTGCAAGCACCCGTTCAGCTGCTGCAGTTTCCTCCTGAAGTTGCTCCATTGGAGGGTTCTGTTCCTGCCCTTGGCTTTTGCCAGGTGCTGGTAGTACTGGTTCCAGAGGCAGCTGAGCCTGTGCCACCACCTCCCATCTAGATCCACACAAGTTCTGTTTCCTGGGGCTGTTGTTGAATTCAGCTCAGCATCCTGCCCCTGGAGCCCTGCTGCTTCCACCCACAGGGAATTTCTCTCTCCCGTGTTGGTTGAGACCTGGGATTGATGCACCCAGGGAGATTATTCCTGTGTACTAGCTGTGGGGATAGTTTCATGGACAGGGAGCTAAGGTTTGAGCAAGATTTCTCTCTGGTGCTCTGAAAAATTGACATGCTGATTGTGAACTGCCTTCATGGAGGAATTCCTGTTGACAAATTCTGGGTTGATATTTTTGCTCCGTCATGTGATCATTCCTAGCTTATCATGTGTTAATAATGGAGTCCAGTTGTCAGACATTTTGTTGTCCCCCTCAGGCCTCCCTGACTGTCCCATGGGTTGCCCTACCCTGGACAGCCTCATAAGCACTTCAGTTCTGTTCCTATTGACTGATCTCTTCCTTAAGTGACTCTCTCTGTTTTTAATTGCTTTATTTTTAATTAATATATTTCCCTATTGCTAAGCTTGCATTGTTTGTGTTCTTTCTGTATCTGAACAAATTAAATTAGTCAACTGTTTGTAGTTCTGCTCCATATGTTCTCCAGTACTTTCCCCATGGCTCTGAATAAACTTTAGTCAGGTTGTAACTATCAATTGCTATACCAAGTATTCAATTTTTTCTTATTAAGAGTGGTCTGTAACTGGGTGTGCCAGAGCTAATACTTGGCTCTTTGATGACAGACATACTTGACTTTTCTTGAAGTTGTTGATATAGTTGATATTGCTATATAGAATAGGAGATAATTTTAGTTTTTAAGGAGATAGCATGTCCATGCTACTGACTTATGTATGCCAAACCAATAAAATATTGCATAAATATTTTTATAGAAAAAATGCTATAGGATTAAGTAAATGGGGAAATATTATCTTTATTAAGAGAAGAGCACAGATGTGCCTTCCTTGGGCATTCAGTACTCACATGAACTTTTAAAGTCACAGATCTTTTAAAGGTGGCTTGAAATTTTTATTGATGCAGAAATGATTATCTTCCAGTTGGTTACATGAATTTTTATATTGTGACCTATTAATATTATTTATTAATATTCATTGTGACAAATCTTGTTAGGAAATTGTTTTTTTCTGAGATTACTCACATAAAATTATCCAAGTATTTTCATACAATAACATTTTCACTTTAATAAGTCTTACTTGCTAGTTTACAATATGTAAACAGAATTCAGGGTGTGGAAAACCTCTTACTTACATAAACTACATGCACCATGGGAATCCCTGCTGTGTTTGAATACATTCTAAGGAAGCATTTCTAACTTTAATAATATATTGGGATTATGGATTAAAAGCACTGGGGAAATAGCTTTGTGCAGTGTAACCTAACAAGCGTGCTGAGAATCAACTTTTGGCCAGAAAACTCCCAGTTTGCCCTCTCTCCCAGAAGTTGACCTGGTGGATGAAATAGTAGATGTGTGCATGATTCTAGGCATGCCTTCTCCAAAGATCAACATTTGTACACACTTTAGTCACCTTTTATACGCAGTGCTATTGACATTAACCAGGGAGGCTGCTCTGACAGCGCCGGGCTTTAACACCAGCTAAGAGCTGCTCTGCTCTGCCTGCGTGGTTTATCTAAAAGGACTCAACACCAAAATCACACAGCCTAATTGTTTTCAGCCCATAAGGGTTCTCTTCCAGATACAATATCCTGTAGGACAATTGAGTGTCCTACTGAAATCAGCATATGTTCAATAAGCTCGATTTACTTTACTTTTATTCTTCTGAAAATGTTAGATTGAGCTCTGTAATTTATCAATACAGTATATAAAATTTGCTTTCACTTGCACAACGATAAAACCATGCTGCCTTTGTAGTTAGGTTTGAACAGTATCAAACAAGTGTAAGAGCAGAGCTAAGGCTACCAGCTGATTAAAAAGATCATAGACTTGCTCAGATGAAGCTTAATGGAAAACGAGAGAAAATTAACAAGACATGCCACTAATTTTCAAATAAAAGCAAAACCAAAAGGATAGTCCTTTTTTTTCCCTCTTAAAAATGGACTTGCACAGTTGCTCCGGTGCTTGGTGTTGTTTCCATCAGAGTGCATGTCTGGGTGACTGAGTTGAGTGGGGCCAAGTGTGAATTAGGCCTTGTGCATGAAATTTGCCTTGGAAAAAAGTTCTTTGATTCTTGCAGCATGTTAGATACTGTATCTTTATTGACATGGTCTGACTCTTGGTTTTTATTTTTTATTTTTAAATGTATATAGCCTTGAAATATCAGAGTGTGACATTATTTACTTCTTCATATATGTAATAGTGTTTTGCTATTGACGAAAGAGCTTCTGTTTGGGACGAAACATTCCAGCTGCGTCTGAGAGGAGTACTCTGCCCTCTTGCCCATCCTTTTCAGTTTTCCTGAAGGTCACATTCACATTTTGCCAGTGGGTTATCATAGAGTGTATTTTAGCTGGAGCTAAGTGAGAATACTGTAACTGAGGGCCAGTTGTGTTTCACAAGATGAAATGTTTAAATAGATAACAATTCCTGGGCCTGCAAGGGAGCATCATTTTTGTTTGTACTTGAGNGAGCTACAGGAATTTTCAATAATTTTCACTCATTTTTGTTTGTACTTGTCAATAGCTTTTGTTTTCACCTGTCTAGGGACATGACCCTGGAGCACAGAGGTTACTGTTGTTTAGATCATAATTTTGTTTGATTTAATAAAAAAAAAAAATAAAATGGTGTTGCTTTTAGTTGTTGGTTTGGTTTGACTTTTTAAACTGATAGTTATCCTATTTAAGTGATTATGCCCAGTATTTTTCAAAATTATTTATGTTTTTCAGTTATAAGTGTGTATTTGTTTTGGTTTAGGGCAAATTTGGGAAAAAACTTTTGGACGGAGTCCCTCTAGAAAACGAATTTGAACTGCTTTTCTTANTTGGGTGTTTAACCAGAGCAGGGTCAAACAGTGCCAAGGAAAAGGAAAAAAACACAGTGTGGAGAACTTCTGTGCCTCAGCCAGCCAAAAACTGACAAAAAGCAAAGGAGAGCTCTGTGCCACCATCCGCACTGCAGCCAGCACAGGCCATGTGTGAGGGAAAGCTGAAAACTCTGATCTCTTTGTTTATAAAACAACTGCCTCAGACATTTTACCATTTCTCTTTCACTCTCAGATCTAGTTTTAAAGCTACAAAACTTATTTCTGAGTTAAACAGACGAATAGGAATACAATTTAGCATCAACCCAGGACAAGGTGAAATCACTATTTCAATTGGACAATCAAATCACAGATAACGAATCCAAGAGTGACATTGTTATGGTCCTATATTTTCTTGAATTATTGAGACAATTGATCAATGTTCTAACTGCCAGTACCATAAATTTGAATACAGTTCCAGGACCTTGCAAAATCTTAACTTAATAAAGACCACAGCATTATTAATCCTTTCACTTGGATATCTATTTATTTGAAGCTATGGGAATCCACTAAATTCCAGAATAATTCTGTGTAGAGATGGACATATGTCTCTGTCATGACACTGTGCTTTTATAAATTAACATGACTGTTAACCATCATGTGACAGCCAGCAAGGAAATACTGAGGGAATGAAAGACTCTTCCTCTGGTCCCTACAGGTCTGGATGGGAAATATGTGCTCTGTCTATGCTGTGTCTCTTCTTTATCTGGATGAAACAAAATCTCATGTATTCTTAATGTAGCACTTAGCAGGAGGTTTAAAATACATTAAATCTTACTTTTGGTAATGAAGTAATCTCAGTGAGGTTTTTGATGTCAAATTCTGCAGCATGGCATCCCATTTGATGACTGTGCTGTTGTGTTCCCAAGGACATGGCCCTTCCCTGGGGGCTGCTGCTTCAGTGCTTCTGGTGCTCTGTGTTGAACTGCACTGCATTGCTGGCTGATGTCACTGGGCCCTATGTGTCTAGTCTTTTATGAGTTGAAAAACCAACCTGGAATTTATAAATACTGCTTATTATTCTGTCAAATCACTCACTTATGATGTTTATTTTAAAGCTTTTATGCATTCTAGAGTATGGTTACTTTTCTTTTCTCTGACAATTTCCAAAGATGTGAGACACAACATGTGCCTAATTTCTTTGGAAAGGTTCAGGAGCATCAGCCTCCATAACTGCGCTGGTTTTGTTAGACCTGTTTCCTGGGTTTAAGAACTGTGATGCAAGTCACAGGTGAGGAACTGGTCTATGGATGACAAATGGGATGGGAGTAGAAAGAAGGATGACAAAGAGCTTATTTGCATTTTTTTCAAAGCACAGGATTGCACTTGCCTATTTCTGTTTGCTTTTGTGAAAAACACCTTTGTAATGAAAATATTGAGGCAGTTGCACACTGGAGAAATTTGCATTAGAAACAGGAAGAAACAAGGTATTTACAAAACATACTGCAGGACAGCACTGGCAATTTTAAGAGCAGTAGGTTCACATGACTGGTGCTGGCCCTCCTGTAGGTGTATAACTGAGTTAGCCATGGGATAAAGTGCAGCTGCTGGCACAGGATCCTGGCACTCACCTTGGCATGTGGTAATACCAAAGACTGAGGTCTTCAGCCTGAGAGTCAAAAGAGCTGGTAGGTGGATATTTGGTGTGTACAAATTCCAACTTCTGTCTGTTTTCCCTCATCTCTGTGAATGTGTTTTCTATGCCCTCTTAGTCCAGTGATAGAATAAATTTGTAGGAAAGCCACAAAGAGAAAGTTTGAGGATTATAGTATTTCCTTTTTTACTGTCTCATGCTTCATCTAGGGGCAAAACCCCCAGATATTATTTTTATTAAATTAATCTTCACAGAGCTGGAGATAACTGAAATTTATGTAGTGTGTAACTTGGTGTAGAGAAAAAAAGGCATTTCCTTAGGAAATGGAAAAAAAACCCCAAACCTTTCAAAACAACTGGATGGATTTTTGCACTGAATGACTAATCAAAATGCATCCAGCTTTATTGAATGAATGTATTTTTTTGTTAAACTGTTAAAAAAATTTAATGGTTGATATTTTAATATTAAAGTAAAGGAATCTATAAATAGATTGATTTCTTTATTTCCTTTTATTATGTAAAATTCATAAATGATCTGTGTGCTAACACAAGATTAGGTTTTAAAATAAAATAGGTATGAAATTTTTGTATAGCTACTGATACTTGAAAAAGTCAAGATAATCCAAAACTCTTATATTTATCACCAATATTGTTGCCAAAATGAAGTGCCAAGCCTTTAAAGGTAGTAGGACTGACCATAGTAACCTTGGCTGCTGGAATGTTGCCAGCTCTTCGTCATCCTGCAGAAATATATTATACTTGAACTGAGAAAACATGCAATTGTCCCTCCCCCTCTTCATTCCCACAAACTGGAACAGTATTATGTTAGCCTGAGTTGTACTGAGCCGAATCCAATCTGGAATTAAGAATGCTCCAGGGCATTTTTAATAAACTGTCATTCATTTGAACTCTAACCTCCTTTAATATGCAGAATCTGGTAGTGCAGATGTATTCTTGAGCCACATTCATTTCTTTTTCTTTTCTTATCTTGGTGTGAAACACTGCTGATAGCACTTAAAAATGTGAAGCTGCAGAACAAGTAGAAAGTGTTCATTGAAAATAGACTCAAAACTAAGGAACAATTACTGTAGTTTAGTTTGCTGGGTTTCTGCCATTCTGAAATGTAAACTTAATTCTAGTGCAGATTTTAATAAAATCCTCAAAGTGCCGAGGTCAGTTAAGCTCTTTCTGAAAGTATGAAAAAAAAAGGCTTTTATTACAAAATGCAAAGGATAAAATGAGGCCATTGTCTTGCAAAAGGGAAGAAAACCCAGCTTATAACATATTCAGGGCATAGAATACTCCTGAGCTCAGTGCATTCCCTGTGGTTCTCACCGTCAACTCTTTCAAAGCTTGTATTCCTGGGAATTCAAAGTGTGCAGGGTTTGAGATTAGGAGCATTTACACTGAGGGATAGGGCTGGCAAAAGGGAGCAGCTTCCAGGTGGGAACTGCCCCCAGTGTCTCTGCCCCTGCCAGGTGGTGCTGCTGGGCTGGGGTAGGGACTGACCAAAACCAGAATTTTCATCTATAGTACTGCCTTTAGTGGTTAATTTTCCATTGTAGCTCATCTGCTACAGCTATATAATTAACATGGTGGGAGGATCATTTGTGCAACTTCAACATTCACACGTTTAATTTGATAGGCGTTGATTTAAAAAAAAATCAGTTTCTTGTGCACATGCCTGCCAGTTGAATTTGGCCGTAGGTGTTGGTAGGACAGTTAACTAGGAAAACGTGCAACCATGAACTTGGGTCACATTCAAAAAATGAAGGAAGAACTAGCTGGCAAATACTGTGTTGAAAGTGTAAATGAAAAAAAACTTTCAAGTCGACACGTGTTAACGATTTGTGGTTTGAAAAAGTTTTCATATTTAAGTTTTAAAAGTTTTTTTCCCTTCTCTTTTGAACTTTGATCTCTTTTGTCTGGTAATGTAAGAGTATGTTATTAATAGACATTAACAAATCCACAGCTTTGTTTTCCACGAGTCTTTAATTCTCCTAAATGTTTTGAAATGTAAATTATGTGATATATGTGATATGAACTTGGGTAAGGATTCAGTCAATCATCAGGTTGGATACCAAACTGAGAACATGGAAAGGGAGCACAATGATGCTAAAAATACAAAAGTGCAGATTTCTACTTTTTTACATTCTCATTTGCCCAACAAATCTTCAAGTGGGGGTTGTCTTGGTGTTTAAAGATACTGTCTCAAAGCTGGAGTCTGTATGAATTAGTGACTTTTCAGTTCTGATCCTTACTACAGTTTCCATTAAGATATGTTGTCTGGAATTAAGTGACAGAGTGGATGCTCAGCAGAAACTAGATGCAGTTTTTAAATGGTACAAAGGAAAGCCTAAGAAATAACCCAGAAAACAGTTAAAAATATCTTATGTTTTAGTAGTTGAGTCTTGTCATTGTTGGAGACAGCAGGGTTTTATGTTCTTGCACTAAAGTAGAGGATGAAGTACCTGGTGTTGTACTAGAAATTGAATCTGTTTTTAAAGAAATATGATCTGACTCTTTCCTTCTGGTTTATTAATTCTTTTTTTCATGGGATTTAAGTGCAAATCCAGCTTTTTCATTTCCCTCAAATGTATGTTCTCTTTGGATCTTCTACTAAGAATGTTCACTAGACAGTCATTTTAGAAAAGTGTATCAAGTCATCATCTTTCTTCACGGTTTCTGCAGTGGAATCTTGCACCTGCAGAGGCTCAGGAGTTGCACTCCTTGCTCTTTTATCACCATTACACTGCTTTCACTTTGAGTGGAAGGTTGAACATCAGTAGTTTGAATGCTATTGGTAATTCTGATCTGCATTCATGACATACATCTTATGCACTGCAGGGTGTCAGATGCATTCTAGTGTTTCATTGATCTTATTAAAATGTTTGTATAGACGGTGTGGAAGGAGTAAATAAATCAGTGTATCATTGTAAATGGGCTGTGAGTCCTCATTATAGTTAATGACAACTCTATTACTTATTTGTATTATTTATTGAGCTTTTTATATAAAAGCCTATGTATATTGGAATTGAAACAAAAATGTGACCTATAAGCACTGATTACCTGTTAGGAGGCTTTAGAGAACCAAAGCAAAGCATGATCTTGGGAGAAGTAGCCACATTGATAATATGAGCACTGTGGAATTTGGTTAGACTTTTCAATTCACAGCAGAATTGAACTCTTTTCAATGCTTTGCATAACGTGGGTGAATGGAATATATCCTCTTTCCCATTTTATTTTATTTCATGTAGAAGTTCCTCCTGAAGAACTTATTTTATTATCTATTATTATAAAATTATAATATATGGACAAAGGAGGTAAGAAAGAAGATATAGGAGATTGGACATTAATTGTTAAAATAATATGTCTCACTAAAAAATCAATTTCTCTTTCTATTTGAAGAGGGGGAAATCCCACTGGCATGCTGGTTACTGGAGCCCATTCACATTAAATGATTCACCCCACAAGTAAAGCTTCTGCTGCCAGACAGTCTCTACTTTTTAGAGTGTTCTTTAAATTTCTCCATGACGTTTCTCCATGCTAAGGAAAGGGTAGGATTACCACAACTTTTCTACACTTCATGTTCCAAGCTTCTCACAGTTATCGGGAGGAAAATGACTTGATTGTTACTTGAATGATTTGATTAGAAGGGACCACTAGAGGCAATGGACTATAAACCCCTGCTCAAAGCAGGAATAACTTCAAAGTTGGATCAGATTCTCCAGGCTTCATTCAATCAAAATCTTAAAATACTCGAGTGGAGAGTTTACAGTTTCCCTGGGTAACCTGTTTTGCAAAGATGTGCACTTTTTATGAAAAATGTTGGGTTTTTATGAACACTTTAATATTAAAACATGCATTACAGCTGCATTTAAAACTTCTGAAATTACTTCTATGATGAGTTACCACCACCCTGAATTTAAATAATACAAATGGTGCAGGACATATTTATGAATTATGAATCTGTATGTGGCAGTGGCCCAGGTTAAATAGGTTTCTGGTGATCTGTGTTAGTTCTATTTTGTATAAATATTGTTTATTACTAATGGATTCATGGAAACTTTGAAGGGTTTTTTTGGTTTTGAAATGCGACTGTTAGTTTTTAAAGCAGTTTTGATAGGAAGAAATTTGAACAGCTATTTACAGAAATAAATTCCTTTAGTGTGTTTCCCCCCCGTATTTATATGGACTTAATATTTTCCTGTTGCAAAGAATATGGACTTTAAAATGTCCTCTCTCTTAGGTGGAAGAGCTGATGAATGCACTGGAGAAGACCAGACAAGAACTGGATTCTACCAAAGCCCGTCTTGCCTCAACACAGCAGTCTTTGGCTGAAAAGGAAGCACATCTGGCCAACCTGAGAATAGAGAGAAGGAAACAGCTTGAAGAAATCCTAGAAATGAAGTAAGTGCCTCGATTTCTCTAATTTCTAGGAGAGCAAAAGAAAATAACTGCTTTTGCCACAGGAGTAAGTTTTGATGGTTTCTTTTGGTGTTATTTTTAAATTTTTCTCTGCATATATTTAAGACTGGATCTAGGAGCTTCTAATAGTTTTAAGACGCATTTTTTTAAGAGCATGGAAGTACAAAAGTCTTCATTTTAGAAGTACTCAACATTTTTTGTAAGTTGTCCTTGTTACTTGCAAATAAAATTTTCAGCACCATATAATTTCTATGAGGAACTGGGAATCTAAAGCCCCATCTCTCAGTGGGAATGCAATGCTGGAATCTCTGCCAGTGTCACAGTCAAGGGAGGGAAATTAATAAATTTCTATTGATGGTGCAGAGCTTATTGCTTTCAACTGGTCAAAAACACCCCCAAAATAACAAAGTCTTTGCATACACTTTATCCCTGTGTATACATGTTCAGAATGAAAAAGGAAGAGAGACATATAACTTAAATCTAACTTCCTTCACACAAAGAAAAGTAAATATCTTTAATTATGGGACATTAAAGCTCTGCTATGATTTGGCTAGGCTGGTAATTCTATATTTAACATTCAACAAAGAAAATTCTCAGTTGTAATTTTGAAACATTTTTTTTTGAGGGAGGAAGCCATGTATAACTTCAGGTCATTTGTTATAGTTATCCTTGCATTTTAAAGGAAGGCAAGTAATTGGAAAAATTTGCTTTCAAAATGTTATTGTAAATAAAACAAAGTGGAAATGGAGTCACATACTTAGCGGGGTTTTATAAAAGTGGATTTTATGAATGTCTGCCATAAATTACAGGTGCAGAAATATTGTAATGGAAGCACAAATGTTTCCAGGGATATCTAAAGAATTTCTCATTTTGACTTCAATGAGATCTCTATCCATACAGAAAAATGGAATCACATATCAATTAGAATACTGTGTGACATTATGTTCCATAATAGATAGGTTTTTAAAGCTTGTTTTTTTTAAAAATTTACATTATATGTACATATTATTTGTCCCATCATAGCTCAGATACTCAGTGCCAGTCATCTATTTTCTGTGTAGTGCTTTGGTCTGTTTCATCAAGTGCCTTTTTTTTGGTCCTAATCACAAGATTATTTAAAATCATAATTAACAATTGCTGAACAAAGTAGAGGAAAAATCTTTAATTCTGTTAATGAGATTTTTAAAATTTGGTACACAAAACCTCACAGAACAATCTAGAAAATGAGGTTGGCAAAAACTGGTGAGGTAGAACTCATTTTGGTAAAAGCTGTTCTATTTTGTGAATGAAGGGCTGGGTGAGTGATATTGTAGGTGGAAGACTCAGTAGCAAAGATCCTAGCTAGGAATAGTGTGGAATTTAAAATGAGGTACAAACATATAAAGTGTTTTTCAGTATAAATTTTACAACTGAAGTAACAGAATCAGCATCCTGGCCTAGTGGAAGGTTCCTCCCATGGCAGGGATATGGGAAATAGATGATCTTCAGGGCCCCTTCCAACCCAAACCATTCTATGGTTCTGTTCATAAATATATTTTAGAAACAATTTAGACATTTCATTACAGTAGTGTAATTTTTACAACTGCTCGCTGAAATAAGTGAAGCAAATTTTATAAAACTGCTCCATTATGAAAGAATATACTTTTGTTTTTTTAAATGAACAAGATATTCTCAAAAGCAGATTTTAGATGGTACTAGGACCTAGGCATCTGCAGACAGAATAATGATCATTCTGTGCCGTAATAAAATAAAAAATTGTATCTTATCTCTGGCATTTTAAGGAAATTTATTAATTGGAAGCATTGACCATAATTTCTATTTATCATTTAAAAAATGAATATTGAGTGATTACAGTTTTTGACTACAAGTTTCCAGTTAAATAGGCATGAAGTTTGTGTTTAAGAACATTCATGATTTCCTATGCTTATGTTATGTTCCAGTTCCAACCATAACTCCACATTCTAGGCCCATCTGGCTGTCATTGTCAAGATCCATCTTAATTTACTGGCCACAATCAGTTGTCAGTTTTAGATAACTCTTTCAATTGTCATTTCTTGTTCCCATAGAAATTCGGTTATTTATGGAAGTTCAGAATGAAAATGTATAGTAGCCTAGTCTTGTTCATATCTGCTTGGTCTTTTTGAACTGGGAACGAGATCAGTATGCATTAAATGAAAGATAATTTTAGAAAATCAACTATTTTTGGACTTAATGCCAATTTGTGAAAAAAAAGTTTTATTTTAAAGAATTTGAAACTATAAGTTTGAAGAAGGAGTTGCATTTGTATGTTAATTTCTGAATATGTGATTTTTTTGGAAATGTCTATTAAAAATATTACTATATTAGTTCTGGAGGAAATATTTTTGTTNTGATCATTCTGTGCCGTAATAAAATAAAAAATTGTATCTTATCTCTGGCATTTTAAGGAAATTTATTAATTGGAAGCATTGACCATAATTTCTATTTATCATTTAAAAAATGAATATTGAGTGATTACAGTTTTTGACTACAAGTTTCCAGTTAAATAGGCACGAAGTGTGTGTTTAAGAACATTCATGATTTCCTATGCTTGTGTTATGTTCCAGTTCCAACCATAACTCCACATTCTAGGCCCATCTGGCTGTCATTGTCAAGATCCATCTTAATTTACTGGCCACAATCAGTTGTCAGTTTTAGATAACTCTTTCAATTGTCATTTCTTTTCCCATAGAAATTTGGTTATTTATGGAAGTTCAGAATAAAAATGTATAGCAGCCTAGTCTTGTTCATATCTGGTTGGTCTTTTTGAACTGGGAACAAGATCAATATGCATTAAATGAAAGATAGTTTTAGAAAATCAACTATTTTTGAACTTGATGCCAATTTGTGAAAAAAAAAGTTTTATTTTAAAGAGTTTGAAACTATTAGTTTGAAGGAGTTGCATTTGTATGTTAATTTCTGAATATGTGATTTTTTTTGGAAATATCTATTAAAAATATTACTATATTAGTTCTGGAGGAAATATTTTTGTTATGGTCATATTATTTTAGCAGTGCACACATAACTCATACTGACATTAATGGAAGTTATGCATACATGTTAACAGTAAAATGCAGCATGTGTTCAAATCCATCATTTTGTCTAATTGTCTTGTTGCTTTGTGCTCTTTCCATGTCTGANTTTGTGCTCTTTCCATGTCTGAGCATAAAACAAAAAATCAATTCACTTTTTATTTTTTAGTAAGTGATATTTCAAAAAAATCTCTATTACATAGTGTGACAAAAACCATGGCAATGTTTTTTTAAAATATATACTTATCATCCATAGAAATATTTCAGTGGGCCTGACTTTAAATACCGAATATATTCTAAGACTTAATTTAATTTCTATATTTTTGTATTTTTTATATTTTTATCTTTTAACCATATTTAATACCTAAATATCCTAAGACTGCTTTTTCCCGACATTGTTTTTGTTTTCTGAGAGTCCACAAGTAGGAGCACAACCTCCTGAAAACTTCACAAGGCTCGCCTAGAAAAGCTCATTCATTTTGTGACACGAAGAGCTGCAGGGTAGGAGCAGTTTCAGTGCTGTGATGTGGTAGAGGTTGGTCAGATGTTTCAGAAATGCCATATTTGTGGAGCATACTTTCATGACCACAATGCTTTCATACAGATCTCCTTTCCTGTGTGGTGGTTCCTTCCAAAACTCATAAAGCTGCTTGTAACAAAATTAGGTAGCTGTATAGATAGATAAATGACTATTTATATAATATTAAAGTTGCCTTATATATATATATGTGTGTGAAATAAATGCCTGCCCTCATGGAAAGTGGGTTTTGCTCCATGGGACAGATCATCTTTTTAGAAATGGGCAAAATTATTTTCCCTTTGGAAGATATAAAGTTTGACCTGGAGAGCCAAAAGTCATAAAAGAAAGTCTAATGGCATGTTGTGGAAAAGATGTAAAAATGATTGTCACTCTTTTTGTAATTTGAAGCTTTAAACTATGGGGATTTTATCTTCAATTGCAACCTCTAAAGTTAAAAAGAAAATACAAAACTCCAACACCCAAGCTCCCCCCTAGCTTTGTTATCAAAATGCAGTGTTTTCTTGGTTGAAAATATTTGTTAAATTTCTGTGATGTTTATTTATTGTTTAAACACAAGGTTATGAAATATTTCATTGTGGTTCTGCATTAATTTGATGATCTTTCAGTGACTAAATTACCTGTGACAAACTCTGCACTTAGTGAGTGGCCATGTGATTAATCCCCCAAAAGACTGAACTTCATGCTTTGACCTGAAGATCTGACAAGTTTAAATTTTTGAGATTTAATTGTTAATTACTGAGTGTTTCCTCTGTTAACTCAGCATACTCAATGCTCTGAAGATTTCAGAATTCTTGCCAAAAGTTTGAAAGGCAATTTCCTTGCCTTTAATAGGCTTCATGCCATCACCTGTGGGTATTACTAAATCAGTTTTGTTGGAATTGATTTTGCCCTGAAATTCACTACAAATTTCCAGAAGAAAATATATTTTCCCTTATGTGAACTAAATAGGATGATTAGTAAAGAAGCATTAAACTCCTAAGAAAAACCCAGCTACTAGTTATTTTATTCAGTAACAAAAATAGAACATTATTATCCTGTCCAAAAAAATATATTTTAAATTAGATTTTGCAGTAAACTTTCTTATAGTGACAATATAAAATTAAAAATCCCTTCCTTTGTTTAAGTATGGTCACCACTTTTTCACTGAAAATAATAAAAAGAATATTGCGTATCTCTTTTTTTGGTAGATTTATTAATTTATCAGCACCTGTGTATAGTCAGGTATTAAACAGTTGTGGGAAGAAGGGGATAAAATGCTTTTTCCACCAAGCATTCTGTCCCAGCAGCTGCCACTGTGCAGAAGTGCTGAGCACACGGTGCCCTTTGCCTGCTGGGGCAGGGCTGGAGCTGCTCCAGCAAAGGAGGGGACACTTGGATTTGCCACTAGATGCCAGTCTTGGGTGCAAGACCATGGCTGGAGTAGGAGCAGCTCCCCAGGGTGAGGAGGGAGCTTGTCCTGTCGGGAGCAGAATGTGCTTTGTCCCTTTGTCTGTCACCTGGTGTGACTGGTTCCCTCCTGCCTTGTAGAGCAAGAGCTTCAGGCGTGGAAAAGCAAACAAAGGGCTTCAAGTGGACTTTTCAGGATATTGCAGGGATGGAGAGGCTCTTTGAATGGGTTCTGGAAGTCAGGGGTCACAGCCTAAGGGAAAAACTGTGTAAAATCTAAAACTAAAGAGTCTGAATTTGTACAGAAGTCAAAATGCTTTATGAAGTACTAGTGGCAGAAGTATAAGAAAGTTACCATTCATCTGGTTTTCTGCAGAGAAACCCCTTTTTCCATCTATAAATTTTACTGGAGTAGAAGTTGGGGATTTCACATCTGTGTAGCAGCTCAGCAGGAGTTTCAGCCCTGACAAGAGCTGTTGGATGTCCTGAGAATCTATCTAGATGTGTTTCCAGCACCTGGACAAATCAGCTCGTGTCCCTGCCTTACATTATCCTATTACTATTTCCATCCATCACCATCTGAAACTGACACCTGGGGAGGGAACTCAACATGTTTGCCTTTATTTATGTCCTAATTGCTCAACCCTAAGAGGTTCTGACACCCACAGGAGAGAGGTTTCTTCCTCATTGCTGTGGGTATAGCAATAGTGAAAAGTGCTTCTGAAATCTGTGTGAGTAGTAAATCCAGTGCATCTGGAATGTTTCAGAGTAATTATGGTTGCAATTCACCTGTTCAGGGCAAGACCAGAGGCATGACACTCATTGACAGAAAAGCTCCTGATCAAATTGCAGGGACTCTACTTGCATGTAGACTTTAAGTTAATTTCCTCTTTTTGGTTCTTCCATACAGCATGAAGGATGAGGAAGGGAATATAGCAAGGTAGGAGAAATTAGCAAAGTGATTTAGGGTTGGAACTACTCTTTGAAATGCGTGGAATTCACTTAAAAACAACTCAAAAGGATGGTTTCCCTAGAGACCCGCCTGCTTTCGGTGTTACAGCCAGGCAGAGCTTTCCCCTGCACCCATTTTTTCCAAAAGGAAAGCAGGAAGGGATATAATCAGTCCTCTTCCCTATGCTGGAACCTGAGGTGTTTCACTAATAGGTGTGGACAAAGTTGCTTATTTTATGCTCCTTTTGAAATGCTGGTGTATTCTAAAACCAGCCAGTACCTACCTTGGGAATAGTTCTAGGCTGAATGAGCAGTAGTGGACACATGACATTAAAAGAGTCCCTTTGAAGTTTAAGCAAACACAACAAGGGTCAGATTTCTTATATTATTAATAAAGAATTATTTTGAAAGAAGAATATTTTTTTTCTACTTTCCCAGCTGTATTTCAGCTTATATTTGAAGAAGGATATCTATGATAATTGCTCTAATGTGAATTCTTTAACATGTTTTAACATTCTTTACTCAATAGGTTAGATTACAAGATTTGTATAAAAAGCTGTAAAGTGTATAAATACTGTATAAATAGCTGCAAAGAAAAAATAATTTTCAGGAAGAAGTTTACTATTTTTTTATAATTTTATTAGAAAGATTATTTTGACTTGGTTCAGCTGTGGTCATGTATACTATAAACATGTTCAGATAGCAAGTTGATTGTCTCAAGAATTGTACCATTGCAAATGCAGAACACTAGACTGTTTTTTGGTAACCTGTGGGCTGCTTCAATTTAATTGTAGGATTCATGCTGAGAGTGTGGAGAGTCATATCCCAAGTTAAATACAAACAAAACAGCAGGATGTTGATACAACTGTGACTTCCATAGGAAGTAGTTAGAATGGTAATGTGGTCTCCTAACTTGGGTGGAAAGTCTCTTGTGACTGTTTTTGCCCCACAGACCTGTAACACAGCATGCCTTGACTAACATTTTTGACACTGACTTGCAAACACCATAAAGATTAGAGAAGGCCAAATGAAGGCTTTGTTCTCTGGAACAGAAGCTTTCTTCACTAAAATGAAAAGATGTTTTTCTTTTGTAAACAACGGAGGGGCTCTAAGCAATAAAATGTTTCTCTCTGTGAGAATAGATTGAGTGAGCTGTTTAAGTGTCAGAGTGCTTCTCTTAAAGACAATGAGTGTCACCGAGTTGCTACTTGTTTGGGAGTCTCCTATGTTCAGATTAAAGGATAGCATATTTTAATTTTATTCTATAAGATTCATAATGTTTGAAATTTTACCAGCATGGGAAACAGAATTCTTTTCTTAATTTTGTTCAAGGTTATAATTTTCCTTTCAAAGTAGGTTGTCACCTGCTATTGAAGGTTAGTAAAATCAGTTTAGGATTTCTACAAACTGTGATATGATAGGTTGTGTTTTGCCTACTTTTATGTCAATATCCAAGTAAAAGAAGTTGGATCCTCTCCCATTGTTTCTTGTCCCCTTAAATCAGTGGGAAAGGGCAGTAGCAGCCTTTTCTAAGTGTTTCCAGGGAGACAATGTCTTCCTCCCTGTTATGGAAAGGTAGCAGTGCTTGTGTCACAGAGACATAGGCTGGAGGCAAACCAGGAGTTCAAACATATTCCAGACAGGGCATATTATGGTTATAAAAATTAAGAATACTTTTCTGAGCTAAAAACCAAGTCTGACTTGTTTTCTTTATTTCATAAGGATTGTCTCTAGTTATACAGGTGATGTTTCAGGTTCCTTTGATCCACATGATTTGAGGCACCTGCCAGGCAGAAGGAGAATTTGGTGGTCACTCCCAGTCTATATCCTAGGAGAGCACTTTGCTTTCCAGTTTTGTTGTCATTGTTCTTTGCCTGTTCTGGTACCTAGCCTCAATACAAAAATAGCAGCAAACATTTTGTGTTGGAAATTCTACAACACTTTTCAGGGGTTTAGTGCTTCCCCAGGACCTGAATGAGAGAGATCAAGGGGATCCTGTAGTTGCTTTATGAGGGAGATACTTAAAAGACTTCTGACTCTGGGGAGGGTAAGGCAGGGGCAGGATATGTTTGAAGTTTGGAGAATCAGAAAGGAAGGTATAAACTCTATGTAGAGTTTAGGCAGATCTCCCAGCATGAGGAGTATCAGGCACTTGCTGAAGTTAATCAGTGATTGATTTGAAGGGGAGAAGTGCTGCTTTGTGGAGTGGTTGGTTGGTGACCTTCTGGAACTTGCTTCCACAGAGACATCAGCTGATTCCAAAAGGGGTTAGACAAATTCTTAGACAAGAGCTGCCTCTTTATGGACTTCTTTATACTCTTTGGCTGTTCTTGTCCTGTGTTCCTAAAATTTATTTTCTATCTGCAGTATCAGTTCTTTCCTCCCACTTTCACTGAAACACACATAGTGATAAGATTATTTCTAACCACTTTTTAATTTTAATTTTTTTTTAAGAACCAGTTGTATTAAATCCACGAACAGAGTATGGAAAATTCAATGGCTGTACTTTTAATGGCAGTTTGTGTCTTCTGTTGCCCTATAGTGTATAAGTGGGTTTACAAGGTGATGTAAGTGACAAAATGATTGGTTTAAAGTGCAGGTTATAAGTGAGATATGACAGTTACATGACATTCTCTAGTGATTTAACCACTTAGAAGACAGGCAGGATTAACAGTGTTTCAGGTTTACAGGTGTTTCAAAGTGCCTGAAGGATGTGGAGATGCAGAGTATTCTAGTATTTTGTAATGTGAATGGAAATTTGAAGAAGCAATTGCAGTTGAAAATAATTACCTTTACTTCTCCCATTATTTCCTTTTTCTTTTTAAATCAATCTAAATTTTAAGTTAAAATTGTTTTCTGTTTTTTTATGTATAAGTATGTTAGGGGTTAAAATTTTCTAAGGAATCTTGTTATTTTTATCTTAATTTAAATTACTGAGCAGTTTAGGAATCAACTTCTAGATGAAGAAGAAAAAGTGGATATGCTATCTTCTAAGTATTAAACACTTTTTGACTGGTTTCTCTTGCACAGCTTCTGAATTTGCCACATTAGAAAATATACGGAATAGAAAAGGTCGTACCCTGCAATTAGTGATCTTGACAAAGCTGTGTATACTTTGTTTTAAACTTACCTTAAAAATGTTTTTCTTAGGTAAAAAATTAACGATGGTAGAAATTGTTAGATAGGAGGGCATTTATTTTGAAGTTTAGCCAGCATGGGAATGTAGAGGCCTCCACCTCTGATACTACACTCAAAAGAATAAATGGCTCAAAAGTCAGAAAGGAAGGAGTAGGAGGCTGAAAGTAAAAAAAAAAAGAAAGACGTTAGGCTTCTGTTTCATGGATTTTTTTAAAGCTGACTGAATTACGCCCTTGTCTACTGAAACCCTCTTAGTGCAATTCCCATTGGCCTCCGTGACACCTAGGGCAGCACTGATCAACTGCAGGCTCCCATATTCCTAACCTTGGCCAGCTCAATATGGTTCTAGCAGATGTTTCTGCATTTTAAACCTCAAAAAAGGATGGGTCAGGGGTTTTTTTTGGGTTTTTTTGTTTGTTTTTTTTCCCTTTTTCAGGTGGCAAGTTTTGTACACTTGAGACACAGGCTATACAATTCAGTGATAGGAGTTATGAGCTGAAGGTGTCCCCAGTGGGATAATGCTGAATTTAATGTAAACTCAGATCTTTGAAGATGGAGAACCAAAGAAATTTTAAAGGTTTGGATCATTTAAATTAAACAGATGGATTATTCCTTTAATATTGTATAAAATACAAAAATGTTCTTAGAAATGCATGTTTTCTATTAGTAGGAAAAGACCTTATAAAGTCAGGAGAGAATAAGGTCAGAAGCAATCAAACAGGAGCAGTTTTCTTAGCAGCAGAAGGGAAAGGTTTGATTGACTTTCTCTGCCTTCCCATTGCTCCTAAGGTGCTGTGAAGTAAATCCACTGCTGTCTTCTTCCTGTGCTTCATTAGCCCTCCCCATGCCCCCAGATAAACAAGTACTTCTCTCTGTGCTGTGGAAAAACACATCTAAATTGCCATTCCTTAGTTCCCTCTAGTTGTGTTCTCTCGTGTAGTAAGGTGCAAGGTATGCTTGAGGTTCTGTGGTCTCCTATCCAGGAGGGTTCTCTGATGGTTCTCTGATGTGCCTTCTCTTGTGCTCTGTAAGGTGTGAGCTCACAGGGCAGCCCTTCTGCCTGCAAGGCCATAGGAAACATTTACTCTTTTATTTAACTTATATAGTGACACCTGTAAAAATTTATCCTCCTAGAGGTCTATACCTCTATCTTGAAATGAGTAAAATATTTTGGAGGAGGAGACACACTTGTGGTGGTGTTTATGCCCTCCCACTGAACCACGTCTAGATTACTGATTGTGACTCTGACAAGATTGATCCAAGACTGATCCCTTTATTAATACAGTGCCAGGTATAATGGGTTCCCATCCATCATAACTATAATAAACAAGATAATAATAAAACCATGCATGATATTATGACTGTCAATGCTATCTGAACAATGTGAATACAGAAACATTGCGGCAAAATGAGAATTCTTCAAAATAGGATTGGTAAAATATGACATAGCGCACAAAAATGTGCTAAAGCACTACCTTTTCAAGGAACAGCACCTCTTTAAAAGCTGTGTTGCTGTTTAGCAGAGACTAATATATCATGAACTATGTGATAACAGTGGAAATCAGGATGAGCTCATCTCAATTTTCTCTGATTGTGAACAAAGCTGGCAAAGTCCACGCTGTTGTGTAGTGTACCAAGGTATCTCAGCAAAGAAAACTCTATTTAAGAAAGTACTTTATGTAAGTCTGTGCACAGTCCTGTAGTCAAGCTGTTTTGTTCAGCATAAACATCACCTTAAAAGGACACCTTGGCTTGCTTCCTTAGGGTGAAGTGGCTTCAACTGAATAGACAAACTTTTCAAGGTGAAACAAAAGCTGGATGACAATGCAAAAGATTTTATGGTTGTTGGTAAATAGAAATGTTACTTTTGTAGAGGAGCTTGCATTATTTTAGTAGGAGTACTATGCTTATTATGTTACATTTTAGTACTAGAAATTTTATTGAGTGGTGCAAGTGAAAGGTTTGATATATTTTTTTCCTTCATATTATATAATGATTTTCTCAAAACGCATCCAGCTTTACTTTTGTAAATGTGCAGATACTGAAGGGGAAACAGTGATTTATTGGCTTAGATTAGAAATGTAAGATAATTTTTTGTGGTTAAACTCTTCCCAGTTTCTAACCACTCCTACCTCAAACATGTAGTTTATCATTGTTGTATTCAGCTTTGACCAAAATTAGGCCACACAGGACTCTGATGATGACCATATTGCTAAAATCATTCTAGTTATGATGGATTATTCTTCTCTGCTTCCCAACAAACTTCTTGCATGGTTTGAAAACCAGCTTCCATGATTCTTGACTTCTAGGTGGGAGGGTGAAATGTAGATTGTCTAACAGGGACAGGCATTAAATGTACTACTCTGTTCTTTTGGTTTCCAGCCTCATGGACTCTATTATGGTTAAGGAACAGAGATAGGTACTGAGCAGAAAATGCCAAAGGAAGGGGTTTCTGTGTGAGGGGGCTTTGTGATAGTTATGGTCATGTAGTTATGTCTGCATGTTATGGCAAACTGTGTCCCAGAGGCTGGTTAAGTGCAGTTGACAGGGAGAGCTTTTAAACTAAAAGGAACTTTTACCCTTCTCTAAAAGCCCCAAAATCAGATTCTGTCATTTTGTTAACTTGTGAATTTTTTTTTATGAGCTGGACAACTTCGTCCAGTCTCTTGCATGACTACCTTGAGAAGTTTCCTGCATGGTCAGTAAACAAAAGTTAAGCAAGATGCCTGTGAGGTTTAGAGCAGGAGCTGGTGTTGGGACTAGTGTGAAATTCAGTAGCAAAAAGCAGGGATTATTATGAAACACCTAACGAGTGGAAGCCCAAGAAACAGGGTAGATCATCATCTAACATCCAGCAACCTGATACCCTCTTAGCAGAGTGGAAAATGCTCTAACATTCATGAGCTTAAAAGAAAAGACTTTTCACCTAATGAAAAATGTTTAAACTTGCAGCAGGCATGAAACAAACTTGACTGCTTTCCAATTTTGTTTTGGGTGCCCATTACCCTCTGTGCCCAGCTGGATTGTTTTGTCAACAACTGACAGAAAACTGCTGGAAAGAAACCAGTGCTCCTGGTTCTTGTGTCTGTGCATCCCACCTGGGCACCCACTGCTCTCCTAGAAAAGTACTACAAGGATCCAATCAGGAAAGAAATTTTTCTATAGGGTTTTCACAACTCTATTAAGAAATAGAATTTATGTTTTTTTTTTCTCTCAGAATACTCTCCCTTCAACACTTCAATACTGTGATGTTTTGTTTAGTCTAATGGAGGTTTTTGGTAGTATCTAGTCTAAAAATGAATCTAATTAAGAGATGAGTTTAGGAAATCCCTCCTGTAATTTAGCAACTAAATGAATAGGGGATATCTGTATCTGACAACCAAGTTCCACTTAAGGCTAATGTAACTATTACCTCATTAGTACAAGTTTCCACATTTCAAATAAAACCTTTATTGAATTTAAATATATATTTGACGAAGGACTAGCTGAACTTATGTGAAATTGGCTTTGTGAAATTATGCTGCCTTTATTGATACTGACTAGCTTTATAAATGTTTATCTTAATTATGTTTTATTGTGATTAAAAAAAGATTGCAGATACTCTGCCATTTTTGTAAAGTGAGCTGCTGGAGCTTTTTTTTTTTTGAGAGAAGGATAGGGTATGGAGAATAGTCCAGCTCCAGAGAGGAGGCCCCTCACAGGCCATATGAATCCACTTACATGTAAATTGCTTGTCTATATGAATTAAGGTGAAGGTTATGAAAGAACTGCATTTCTGTGTTTATTGTAGGATTTTTGACAGTCTCTTTCCTCTTTCAAGTAAATTTGGCTTAAGTCCACAGTCAGTACAGTTTTAAGTAAACTCCTCTTTTGTTACATTAACAAGGTTATAACATCACTGAGGCAGATTTCCAGCTGCATGAATTGAGGCTTGAACATGCAGACTGAGGGGATAATTAAAACCTTAGGGTGAGTGAGTGAAACTACCAGCTAAAATAGGATAAAAGGCTAATTGCCCATAGCAACATAGTGCATGGTTCTAAATATCTGTGAAATAAAGATAAATAAATAAAGATAAATATTTTTAAAGATAAAAAATTTTAATTCCTTTTTAAATGCTCAGATTCAGATTATATTTTAGAGCATAACAAAAGTCAAGAGAAAGGAAATAGAAGGACAAAGAATTATTTCCCAGATATTTTTTTATTTTAGTCATTAATTGAAAAACAGAAGTCTTTTGAAGACTTCAGTGATTTTCTGACTTTCTTTACAGTTCAGGAAGCATTTTTGTGTAGGAAGTATGAGCCTCACTGTGTGATACAGTATATCAGAATGGACTGGTCGGTGCTTTGTCAAAATTTGTCATATCTCTTTTTCCTTCCTCCTTTTTTTTCGTTATTGAGAGTGGAGTTACATACCTTTGGTGACCCTCAAGAAGATGACATAGAGTCAGGCAAGATGATACATTACCACAAAGTTAAAAAAACAGAATGGGCTGTAATGGCAGCTTGTACTGAACTAAATGAATTGTGAAGGCCCATTTGTTATTCATTAGGAGAAGCAGAGCAGATACTGTTCTGCCTTCATAGGGAGCCTTTAAACTTCAGGTCATTTTACACTAGAACCCTTGTGGCATGGACAGCATTTAATACATTTTTAACAGCTTTTACATTTCCATGGTTTGCAGCAGTGCTTGTTGAATCATTTCTCTAATGAAGGTGTTTTAAAGCAGTTTAGAGTTACTTTGGGGGAAAAAACAGGGAAAAAAAGAAATAATTGGGTTGATGAAGTGACTTTATATACTAAAGACCTAAGCAGGCAGAACATATTGCTGTAAAGTAATGCACGCTGATTGTCCCTGCTATGGAAGCACAGCCCTGGGGAGCTGTGCTTTTTTGTTGTTGTTGATTTGCTTTGGGGAGGGCTGTTTTTTAAAATGTAGGTAGAATTAAAGTTGTGGTTTTCACAGTGGTCATTCCACTGGGAAAGGAAGGTCTGAAGATAAAAATTTAGGCATATTTTTGAGCTGTGTCTGAGTTGCTCAGGAGTGTGACTGAGAACATTCAACATTGTCATTTTTTTGGGAAAGTGCATGTAATGTCTATCATAATCCTTGATCTGGGCATCTAAGGAACACATCATAAAATTAATGTGGAATGGAGGGTAGAATTTTACTGATCAAAATAAATATTGATTATTTCATTGACTCTCAAATGGTTCAGTGGTGATGTGGAAAGTCAAAGCAGAAGGGTAGGTACCAATATCAAACACTGTGAGAATAATTTTTTGCAAAAGTGCTGAACAATTCTAAAATTTTATTAACTTAAAGAATGATTTGTAACTCTAAATAAAGGTTTAATAAACCGAGCTAAAGGAAGTAATCATTTCACAAGCTCACATTTTATTTTAGGCAATAGCCTTTCATATTTACTACCTTCAAATTATGTTGTGGATTTAGCTTAGTCAAGACCTTATTTCTGTTCAAAGTATTAGAACACAAATGGTGTACTGAATTTCAAGAATTGCTTACAAATAAACTTAATTAAGAAAATGCTAACTGAAGTGTAAGAAGGATTTTCTTCCTGAAACCAATCCATCCTTTATTTTCTTTAGATTAGCAGCATTCAGTCTTTGCTTCACTGCAGATGGTTTTCACCAGAGTTTTGAAATTGGCTTTACTATTTTGTGAGGATAAATTCTGACCAAGTGGATGTGGATCAAAATCGGCATTTGAGGAAGAAAAATGACTTATTGTTTTGGAGTAGAACAGGGTTTTTTTCAGAGATTTTGAGCAATCTATATTTTAACATTGAAAGGCTATGCATTTTTAGAAAGTAGCAAACTTTAAATGACATTATAAATGCAACTATGATTGCTTTATTTAAGAAAAGAGAGCCTATAATGTAAGAAGCTGTGAACTCTAAAAATCTTGTTTTCAATAAAATTAAATTCTTTTTATGCAAGTTTAACGTTCAGTAGCAGCAGTATTACTGACTTTTCCTCTAAGGGAAATATTTATCTTTTACCTTTTCACTAGCTCCATGGAGTCATTGGTGGTTTGTGAATTAAAGCTGTTTTAATGAAAACTGCTTTAATCTCTTTAAGGTTTTAGAAGTTCTTCGCACATTTGAAAATACAGACTGGCATTATATGTCCATTCAACATGTCAAGAGTAGTTTCATTTGGTCAGAAAATGAACCTCATCACTTTTGTTATTCTAGGTATCTGAAAATGCAGTGGAGGGACTGTTATCATCCTGTGTCCAAATGATACCCTAAGAAAGGCATAGTGCCACTTCTTTCATTTGTAAAAATTATGTAAAGAGAATATAAAGAATTCTGTGGAGGCTGGGCATACTTACCCTAGGAATTCTAAACTAGGATATGGTATGAATTCAATTTATTTATTATTTTTCAAGCTAAATACATGTAATTAATGATAGTCATACAGCATGTGCTGAAACTGTTTATTTTAAATTTATGATTCCTTACAACTTTATTTTCATTACTTTAACTTATTTATCAGAAATGTAATATGAAGAAGATCCCTGTAAAAGGAGATTAACTACCTAAGACACTTTTTGGTGTCCCTTTAGGATAGAACTTTCTCTTAAATTGAGGATTTTACTCTCCCCAGTTCTGAAGGCACTTCTGGTACAGTCCTGACTCAGACACATCTTGGATTGCCATTGCTCAGGCATCTTATTTACATCTTCAGATTCATTTTGTAGCACCTGGGATCAGTAAAACACGAGGCAGCCAAAACTGTTCCTGAGTGCCTCCAGAATGTTCTCCGCAGTGTTTGCCATTGGGATGGTCCCTGTGACAGTGCTGTGCCAGCTGGGGCTTTCCTAAAACAATTCCCCATGTTTATTCTGCCACTGGAAAGTGCTATATTTAGTCACATGTTCTGACTCAGGCAAAAGTTCTGGAGTTTGAGCAGGTTAAAAAGCCACAACAAACCAAAGCAAATGAAACAATAATGATCTCTCGAGCACTGGCACACATCACAGTTCACAGTAATGACTGTTGAATCAAGTAGAGACACAGGAGGAGAAAAATCTTTTCTAGAAGGGGTTTTCATATTAACATCCTGTTACAGTGAACCTGTTGAGACCTTCAAAATTAAATTAATATTCACTAAAATAAGACGCTACGTTTGTCTCAGCTGACTTGCAGTTATCTTTGAGTTTTCCTTCTCTATGTAGTGTAAGAAGACCCACTAAATTTTTAGCTTGTTTTAAATAATGGTGACTGTACATGTGCATCCTTGACTGAAATTTGATTTTAAAAGTTGTCTACCCCAGTCTCTGGAAAAGCATGTAAAAATCCCAGACACAGGTGATAGGCAGGCTGACTTTTATAAGAAACAGCTTTTTTCCTACCCTGCATTTTTTAAAAGTAGTTTTGAGATAGTGGAAGTGTACCTATGGTGCCTTATTTTCTTTGATCCTATGCAAGTCAGCCCCGAGTGATCCAGTGCATCCGGGCAGACTGACAGTTTTACCTCTTGTTCAGAATAAAGTGGCTCCTTTTGCTGTGTCACAGAAGAGATGTGGTGTGGTAGGATTTGTGGGAATCTGCTAATGGTTAGAGGTTTGCAGTGTGCCTGCTTCCATGTAGGATAGCTGAATCTAAATCTGTGCAAATAATCAAATTTGACTGAATAGTTATTAGGTATTATGTAAATATATTAAAAAACATATTGAAAGGCTAGATACATGGTAATCCACAGGCAAAATCTTGCAGTCATTGTGGGTTTTTTCTGTGTTATTCTGTTATCATAAAGCAAGCAGGGAGTTGCTTTAAAGAAAGTGTAAGGAAAATAGCCTGATTTGGAAGATTCAGTAATGTGGTAAATCTGGTCAGACTATGAGAGGAAGAAAATCTTCTTCATTTATATTCCTACAAGTGACTACACCTCTGACTGATGAGAACAGTGGCAGATTAATTGACCACCAGGTAAAAGATCCATGTTGAGAGCAGATATCTTGCCTCGTGAAGGACTGAACTGATCTGTGTACCAAATGGTTCTTTTGACACTGGCAATTGGAACATGTTTTGTAGATGAGAAAGACCATAAATTCTTCTATGTAGAATTTACATGAAAACAACATGAATGCATACAGAGCCTAATCCCAGTGCTGCTGCACCCCTTGTTTCTGAATCAGTTGAACCACAAAGCAGTCAGGTTGGGGTCTCCAAAAAAAAAAGCAGATGTTGGTAATATAGAGTATAGTATCAATCCTGTGTTTGTATAGGCAAGAGTTTATGCTGGCTCAAGCAGATTCCAGGGTCCTACTTGCCAAATCTATGGAAAGCCTGGAAAACTCTATAGTTCCCTAAATTAAGGAAGCAGTACTGGGAGAAGAACTGAGCTCAAATGAGCTGCACAATATTGTATAGTATATTCTTTCTGAAATGATAATGTACTTCACTTTGTAGGCAGGTGGTAGTAACAATCAAAAGTCAGTTATTGAAGTCAAAGTCAAGAAAAGGAAGGTGGAGACATTAAGTAATTAAGATGAATAAGAGAGAAAAGCTTTGGCAAATCCAAAGGAAACACTCTCCAGTGAGAAAAAAGTATTTGTCTCAAATCAGGTACAAACCAGTTTTTCCTCCATTGGAAGGGAATTGTCTATGAAATTTCAAGACTGAAGGGTTTAAGCTGTATCAGCTTCAGAGACTTTGACAGTGTGACTGGCTCCCTCAGAGTCACTGCTGGGACATTCTGGGGGTAAAAAAGCATGTTTTCTTAGGAAAATAATAGAGGTACTAGCTGTTGTTAGGAGCCATCATGTCAGTAACAAGTGATGAATAAACATGGTCAATAATGGTTACCTTAAAATTCCTGGTATCTGAGATGATTTTTTTTTATGATTTCTTTTTGTTAGTGGAAATGAGTGATCTGACCTTCAGCTAGTTTATAATTAGAGTTTAGATTTCATAATACAACAAAACAGGCTGGCAGATTTCAGTGGGGAAAAGCTCCAGGTTAAATGAAGTGAGCTGCAAGGAGCAATAGTCATGACACAGTTGGGCAGAGACAGATGTGCAGATGAATAAGTGAAATTAATGGCAGGCACCTTTAGAGGGCTGGTTAATCTGCCAGGAGAGTCTGTCTCTTTTCTGCCCACTAGTACATGACCTCATAAAAAATACAAATGAGCCCAATAGCAGCAAGAGCCTTAAGATCTGCTTCCTCATTAGTGCAACTTCAGAGAAGCATTTCCTATGGCTCTGCATCTTTTTCTTCCTTTTAAGCAAAGTTGTTAGTCAGAAGTAAGAGGACTGAGTTCTTGGGGGAGTGGAAGAGATAGTGGTGGAATGAATCAATAAAAATAAGAGTTTATCTTGAATTACTTTGGTAAACAGTTATTTAAGGGCTTTAATGATGAAAAATATATTTGAAAAATTGTTTTTGTATGCTGGAGATGGACTGTCTTGTATGGTTTATATTTTTATTCATGTTATAGCTGATTTAGAGCAGCACTGTTAGTAAATAGTGATATTGTGGTCATTCTGAGCTATTAGGATAGCAAATTCTCCTGTTATGCACAGCTAGGGCCATCCTAAGGAGAGGTGATCCAAGAGTGTCTTTTCCTGACAGCATGGAAAAGTTTATGAGCTGTAAGTTGTGTGTATAATGTTGAAAGAAAAACAAAATTGCCAGTTGGGGTGGGAAGAAATACCCTTTCAGAAAGTGAAAATAGAAAAAGGGTAGAGAAGGCTGAGGGAAAAAAAATCTACCAATATTCCTGCAGTTGTGGAAAAGCAAAAAAAAACCCAAAAAAATGTGAGATTGACAAGGAGAAAGAAGAGGTCACTGGTCAAGAGGTACATTAGGGGTTGTTCAATTGTAGTGATAACTGGAACTGATAAAGTTAGCCAAGGGGGTTTCTAGGACTGAAAAACTCCAGAGGATGTAAACAATTTTGTTCCCTCTGTCTTCCTTGTGAAATTGCCCAGTGAAAGCTAGAGCTTGCTTCAAGCACTCTCTCACAATTTATCTTCTCTTTGACCTTTTGTTTGCATATGCTGCCTAATATATAGCAATTACCTCAAAGCTATTTGTAGTCATCATTTGGGATCATGTGGCTGGTTATGTGGACTGCTTTTTTTTTGAAAAGTTGGAATAAAAATTGGTCCAGGCAAAACAACCAAAAAGCAGAATTGTAAAACTGGTTGCACATGTGTTTAGTATAATGAAATTTATGCCTGAACCTTTCCCTAATGCTACATAATAGATCATGATGATCTTATTTCTGTACAATGTTATCTTCTGTGTTTCTGGGTTATCTGACTGTTCCACTATTGTTCAAATTGATTTGGGTGCTTCTTTCTCTCCTTTTCTCCCTCATAAAGACTGATCATGTGGACCCACATGTTTCTGTATTTCTTTTAATGACCTAGTTTATGCTTATCAGCAGCTCTTATGAAGGTTTTCCTGTACTTCCCTAAATTGACATGCTCTGCCCCAAGTTCTTTGACTGTGTATTTATCCCCAGCCATGTTTAGAGAAAAGGGGCTCCAAGCAAGAAAGATGCAGCAATAGAGAGCAATGATCCACGTTTGAAGTTATTACAGTGATGTACTGACTTGCAAACCTGTATGATTCACTTTTGAATTTTGTTCATTTAGTTTTACAACTTTTATCTTTGTCAATTTTTCTGTGCCTGTCTACATCTAGAAAACACATACATGCACACACATTTTGTATTGTCAGTGATGTGAAAGACCCTTTAACCCCCTTCTGCAGTCTAATAGGTCCAGGAATTACTGCTTTTAAAAGCACTTATTGACCTGATGGAGTCAGGAAAATCACATACTTCTAAAATGCAAGGTTTTCTGTGTCAGGAATATTATTCATTAGCAAAATTGTTCATTTATCTAAATTTATCCTTAGCCTATGCCTAAGTACTTCCTAGAGGTCTGTAATTACCAGCTGACATGCCAGTTCCATGCAGACAGAGTGTCAAGGGATTCTGAAGCTTTGCTCCCTCTAGGGAGCTTCAGAGACCAAGAAACATATTAGCCATTTGGAACAAAAGTAGTTTACAGCATTTATGAAATTACTTAAATTATTCCTATTTAAGGACAAAAGCATTTGTGTTTCCTTACCTGCCTTTTCTGCACAACAAATATGTTGGCTGCCAGTTTCATACAGGGTTTGTTTATGTTTGACACAGTAGGGATGGCCTGCACTTTCTCAATCATCTGCTGTATTTGCATAACCTTGCAGAGTTAATGGCTGCCATTCTGACAAATTAAGCTGGTTTCCTATGTCTTTAATGGATTAAGTCCTCTTGGACAAGTTATACTTTATTTTAATCCATGAATAGTGTTTCCTAAGTGTTGTAAATAATACATTCATTTGTTTAATTCTATTGTCTTTTGACTTGTCCTCTGGAAAACATATATGTGAAGAATGCTAAACAAATATGGTACAAAACAAATTATTTATCCCTATAAAGATAGAATTAATGATTATCAATGCTTAATAGAAGAAAAAAATCGAGTTATGCTTTAATTACTGTCAAATATTTGAAAACATTTTCGCTGTGAGGGTATTCATACTTTTAAAGTTTTGATTTCATTACAGTGGAATCTTAATTCCTGATTCCTGAAAATGACATAATTTAGACAGTGTGCTCCAAGTGCAGCAGGAACATTGCAGCATATGGATCATATGATAAATGAGTTCCCTGGCAGCTGCAATATACATTGGAGTTGTCAATGTGTGTGAACAGGTTAGAGGCATAATATCAGAATGGAATGCATGCTAATGTTATAAATTCCTGAAAATGTCACGTTTTGCAGGTAAGGTTGTGTTTAAAAGTAACAATCTGTGGGAATTGAACAGCACTGAATCTGAGGCAAAATCACCTACCCGTTTATACAGCAATATTTTTACAATTCATAAATGATCTATAATGAGCATATTCTTGAAGCATCCTGGTATGGTAGAGGGGTTGTGCTTCTGCAGTTTTTACTCTACTGGAGTTCTGGAGGTATAAAGCTACTTCTTCTCATATAAGTGAAACTTTTTACTGGAGTTTTTTTCAATGTGAGCATTAGGAAATACACTAATTTCTAGCTACTTCAGGCTGTGCATTTCCTGCTTTGCTGCCTGTGCATTTCTTCAGAAATATACCTGAGTGTTAGGAATGCAAATATGCATCTCTGTTCATGACACTGGCGTACATTTAAATAAATGACATTTTCAAATTCAACAAAATTTGTGATATGGTGCTTGGATTAGAACTGCCTTGTAACAGAAATGTTGTATTTAGCCACACAGTAGAGCTAAGTGCAGAGGAACTGAACTATTCCTGGCTACCAGACCTTCACTCAATTCATTAGACCACACATACACTGCACTGATTTTTTTTTTTTTTGGTAACGTGTCAAATCTCTGGCACTGTTCCTAAATGCTCTATGTTTTGCATGCACAGGCTTATAAGCTAACTCTTCTGTGTAAGCAAATCTGAAAATTCTATTTCTTCCATATAAGTCCTAAGAATGAGCTCTCTCCATGGACTGTAGAGCAAAACAATGCTATTTGTGAGATATGACATAACAACAAAATATTAAACAGGAGCTTAATTCTCCCCATCCTCCTCGGGACCATGACAGTGGGCCTCCTGCTGGGAAATACAATGATCTATTATTAAAATGACAGCCCCACCTAGGGAGACAACAGCCCGATTCAAAGGACAGAGCCAAAAGCATCTGCACTACCACCATCAGCAATTGGGATCAGCTGGTGCACTAACAATCCCTGGATTTAAACATCTGGTGGCAGGGCTTTCTCAGTGGAGGTCTGTTGACTGTGGAATTCTCTTACACAGACACATACATGGCTTAACAAAGCCAAAGTTTTTTTATCCTCGGGGTACAGTGTCAGGCAGTTTCCTTTCCCAGGCAGCAGCGTTTGCTGATGGTTCCACTGGCATCCAGGGCTGCATTACAAGCAATGGCCTGGAGGGACGCAGCCAGAGGATGAGCTGCTCCACAGTGTTTGTTCTTCACCAGCTCTCCACAGCTAGCAGAGCCCTTGAGGGACTGCAGTGTCACAATCTCTCGTTCTTCCATGGGAATTTGTCATTTTTGCACTTTGTCTCAGTTTTACACAGCTGGGAGCTAGGAAGTCAGGATGTATGTGCTCTCCTGTTCTGAATCCTAGAGCTCAGGTTCAACTGCCCAATATCCCAGGGTGCTTCTTTAATTAATCTACCAAAAATGGGAAAACTTCATTTTTGTTTTGCAGATATGATTCTGCGGTGCTTTTTCCTCTCTGTATCACATCCATAAAATATGTCTGTGTTTAAGACAAAATTTCAAAACCACTTGATGTTACTGTAAAAAATAACCAAGCAGCCAGTTGCAGTGGCAAAGAGAAAACAGTGAATTTATCTTGCAGCTGTGGCCTGTTGTCAGTCCTCATGGAGGAGGGGTTGCCATTCTCCTAGGTTGTCTCTGGACACTTTTTTCCTAAAACTTGGGTGTTTCTTTTAGGATCAGCTGAAATCTGCAATCACCATCATTTATTTGCTACTATTGTTCATATTCAATTTATGAACTCCTATATCAAACATAACATGATTTATTTCCCATCATGGTTTATTTCAGGGTGCTAGGAAATTAAGACCACACAGTGGGAACAGTACTCAGCACAGAAATGTGAATGAAGAAAACTGTGATGGAGGAATGAATACATATCCATGGGGTTATGATGTAGCATGACAGAGGAGTGTAACACAGCACTAAGTGCTGTAATGGAGATACAAAGCAGGACAATTCCTCCTCACTGCCCCCAAGTCTTCTACTTTGCTAAGTAAACATAAGAAAGAAGTTTAGTTGAAGAAGATAAAATATGTGTACTGACTTTTGAGTGGTTTTCAACCACCTTTTAGCTGCTTATCTACATGATGAAAATTCATTGTGAAGCCTGTGATAAGGAGATGCTGCTACTCCTAAAATGTCTTTAAAACTAACTGTAGTCTAGAATAGTGCATTGCATTGGCTTTCACTGTGAAAATGGAAAAGAAAAAGCTTAAGTGAGGAAAATTAAAAATGTCTTCTGTGCTGTTTTAACTGGCCTTGATTTGAAGACTGTGGTAGAAAGGACATGCAAGTAACTTTTCCATATCTCTCTTAGCTGGTTATAAAAGGGAATGACAGAGGCCAGGACACCAATACATTTACATACAATGCCCTTGAAATGATGATTAATTGACATTTATTAATTTCAGCAAGTCAGTTGAAAAAATAGTCTATTTTTAAACTATTTTTGTAGTTTTCAGTTTAGTTTCTTTAATTACTTTCATGTACTTCATGTAGCTCAGTTTACACACATTGTTCTCAGTGTAACTGCTAGTTCATGTAGGAATAAATATGCTTTTGTATATTAGTGTAGAGGGAAATATACTTAACAATACTGCAGAACATGTGTTGTTGATGTTGGTGGAAGATAAACACTTGAAAGACACAGATGTATACTCTTCATTTAGATTTTTTAAAATTTGTTTTAGACTAGAACTGACTGGCCATTAGTATTATTTTTAATTCTCTTTTGCCTTTTTCTTTGATCTCAATTCTGTAGTTTTGAACAAGAGAAATCAGGGCAGGGTAAAAATTCAGTTTAGTTTTGTATTTAGTGTATAGAAGAAGGACATTTATATATTTATGTGAAAAATTATGTTGATTTTTTTGGTATTTGAGATAATACTGTGTTGATTTCAGAAATAAAAGATGTTCAGGCTTTAAAAGTGGGATAGAAATTAGTTTTAGGAGCTTCCACTCAAAGCCCTTATTGAATATACGCAAGTAAAAAAAAAATCATGCAAATAGCAGAATCCAAAATATTCTTGAAGTCATATTAGCAAACTTAACTAATACCCACTCTTATACAAAATAAACACCAAGCTTCACCACCTTCCCTCAGGCATAGTTAAGAAGTATTGGAATGTTGTTCCAGAATGGCACGTGTCTTTGCAGTTCTAATATCATCATTATCCAATAGATGCTATCCCACAAGTGGGAAAACAAAAATGTATTCCAGAGCCTTTTCTGCTTCTACATGTGTGGTAAAAAATTTCC
Source organism: Thryothorus ludovicianus (assembly GCA_013397245.1). NCBI lineage: Eukaryota > Metazoa > Chordata > Aves > Passeriformes > Certhiidae > Thryothorus > Thryothorus ludovicianus. The sequence goes on along the minus strand of VZTB01007834.1, from coordinate 71,409 downwards.
ATGCACCACATGTCTCTTCACTATATCTATATGGTGTCTGCCAAAATAAATATTTTATTCCATTTATTTTCAGTTGGTATTGCACAGGTCCTTCTAAGATTAAACAGTCAAAGGTCAAATAAGTTGAGATGAACTATAGTTTTAAAATAGCTGTGCTGCTCATAATTGTGTGTCTAGAGGTTTATAGATATGTACCCATATACGTACATACCTCTATAGATGCACAGACATATTTGATTAAAAGCTGAGGATGTTTGCTCAGCAGAGAAGCAAAACCATCATTATCTGATTGTACATGGAATCCAGTGGCTGCTAATCAAACCCGGGGCTGCATCTGGTTAAACATACTTGGCATGGACTTGTTACAATTAGAGGTTTTGCCATGTCAAGGGAATCTTTCACTCAAAGCAGCGACCCATATTGTACTGAACAAACACATGAGTTTTTAATTGAGAACAATAGCTTAACAAACCACTTCCCAGGACCACTGAAAGAAAAAAATGTGCCTGTGGCAATTCTGGCACTGGATTGTGTTTATTTGAATCCATTTATTCCAAGCCAGGGTTCAGAATACCAAGCAAATAAAAAAAAAAATTAAAGTCAACATGGAAAACAGAGTTAAAGTGAGAAAAATATAGTATGCTGAAATGTAATGCTAATCTGTAAATGCAACACTTGTGATTTAGAAGATCTCTGTGTTTATACTTGTGCTCTCTACTCTTATAACTTTTAAACTTGAAGATCTGCACTTAAATTCTTTTGTTTCATATGTGTATGAACTTCACAATGTATGTACCTGTGATGCAGTATGTATTTACATTATAAAGTGAGCACTGAATATGGCTTTTGTTATATAGAATTTATGCTGCATCTGTATTTCACAAAACAACTTGGTATAAATTATTGTATATTTAGAAATAGCTGGAAATGGTAACGAGAGCATAATAAACAGTGAAGTACAAAATGCTTAGTTTGGGGGTTAGGTGTTATATACACTAGCCAGTGCCCCAAATTTTTAACTAGTACATGTGGTATTCTAAATTCAATAATATCTAAGGTGTGAGTGTATTTCTAAAGATATTAGATAGCCCAAGGTGAATGACTGAAAAAGAATAGCAAAAAATTCACACAGTATTTATATACTGGAATAAAAATTAGAATATTTTAGTTCTATTCTCTGTTTTTCTACAGCTTTCTCAAGATTTTGAAGTCACAGTTTAACTACAATTTTTCAACCCAATGTTTCCAGTAGAAAAATATTATCATCTGCTGATTACATGTAGCTGTGGGTAAAGTTGGGTACTCAAAGAAGGAGGCAACATGATTAGTAGAGATTTTTAAAGGTTCTAATTCTGATTTTTAAGGTTTGTCATCTTGACAGTTGGTCTTTTACTCATTTTTTCTCCACTCTGGCACCCTGTTGGTTAAGTTTCTGAGTCATGAGTGGAAGGAAGCAACTTCATAGGTAAAAGGAAAAAGCGGGGGGGAGAGTGAAGGGGAAAGGTAGCTTGGACTGGAAGAGGTGTGTGCTGTGGTCACTGTGGACATGGCTCAGTCTGACTGTGTGAGACAGCTCGGGAAATGTTAGTGAGGGGTTCAACATGCAGCATAAAAGTGCTGTAGGCAGTTCTACAGAAGATGGAAACTGCAAGTGTGGCCAGTAAATCTGTAAGAGTAAAGGAGCAGAATCTCACAGGTGAGTTCACTGTCATGGAAATGCAATGTAACTTTTGTAAAGGAGGATGTGTGTATAGAGGACATGGAGTACCTGTAGCTGTGTGAGCTAGTGACTCAGGGAGAACATTCTTAGGAAGTTCTGCCAGTACAGAACTGATTGTGGAGAGATACATAATCCCAAAATTTTTTATTTTGAGCAGGAATTTGAGACCGTTTTACCTGGAAGCAGCATGGCTCAATCTTGTTGCAGTTCTTTATCAAACTTGGATTTTTCTTTCAGGAGAAGTGTTTCCTGAAAGGCAGTTTTAGGGGAGTTATTAACAGATCAGTAATGTTAGTAAATATGAATTCTGTAGAAGCTTACTCTTGTAGTTCTTTTTTTGGAAAGCAAGTTGCTTTTGGTAGACCCCATTCTACATCTGATATTATCTGAACTGTATGACTTCTGTGCTCTGGCATCCAAGAGGACAAACTGTACTCTGGGGTGCATGAAACACAGTATGAAAAGGTGTTTAGAGAAGAGTATTGTCCCATTGTATCCAGCATTGTTGTGACCCCACCTGGAGCACTGTGGGCAGGTCTGGGACCCACCACTGAGGTCATTAAGGTGTTGGAGTGCATTGAGAGGATGAACGGGCTGGAAGCTGTGTCCTGTGAGGACAGCCTGAGGACTTTTGACTTCTCCAGTCTGGAGAAAAAGAGACTTGGCTTCCTACAGCTTCCTGAGGCAGGGAAATGAGAAGGGAGGTGCTGATCTCTTCTCTCTTGGATCCAGTCATAGGATGTATCATGTGGGAATAGCTCAAAGCTGCACCAGGGGATGTTTAGACTGGACATTAGGAAGCATTTTTTTACAGACAGGGTGGTCAAACACTAGGACAGGCTTCCTAGAGAGGTGGTCAGTGCCCATCCTTGCCAGTGTTTGAGGGGCTTGGACAATGCCCTTAACATGCACTAACATTTTGTCTGGCAGTTGGACAGCGTGGTCACTGTAGGTCCATCCCAGCTGAACTATTCCATACAGGAAGCATTTCTGTCCTCCTGCAGGTAATTTAAAATTGGAAGAAACACCCTCTTTTATGATCAGCTGTTGTGATAGAAATATATTTATTCACACTTCAGCCTTTTTGCACTGCTGGTCTCCAACGCTGCATCTGACACTGCACAGATCTTTGAGCATTGAGAGCTAAAGGGTTTTGTCAAAACAAGGCTAAAATGTTTTCCTAATCAAGGAAAACTGCTTTCTTGTATCATAATCATGTGTTTGTGATTTTGTATCACAAGTGCAGTTTCATCTCGTTATTTTTAGTAGTATTATGTAACTTCTGTGTTAGGGTCGTTTTGATGGTGCTGCTGATGTTTACATTGGACTCTACTGCAAACAGTGTTGCTTAAGCTTTGTGTTGGGTGATTGGCAATGAAAGCTTCTTGAACCAGGGAGTGTGGGTTTTTTGTCTTGTGAGCACATGACACCTCAGTAACATGGAAAGAGTAACCTAAGAAGTAAATTACTTGACTGGATGTTGAAAATTCAATATTGTTTTATTCTTCTATGTAATATTGATAATAAGATAACCCTGAAGCATGAATTCATTCAAGTAACACAAAGTTTGTGCAATCCTGCTGCTCGCAGGCTGTCACAGTAAGTCACTGCAGCTTAGAATTTTTTTACTGATTTCCTGAAGACTTATTTCATCACTGGAATCTCCTCCTGGCCATAGCATAGCTTTTTCATTACTGTTTCTTTATACATTTGTCCCAGAATAAATTCCAACTTGTTGACAGCACAGCCTTGTACTAACAGAGTAGTAGAACTGAAATATTATTATGATAAAACTGCCAAAATGAAGTAGAGGGACACACTGACTGATTTTTTTTTAAGAGATGGCTTATCTTATCCATGTTGGGGTTTTGTTTATTTTGAATGTAGCTGGTTTTTAAGTTAGTCTGAAAATGCAATAGTCAATGGATTTAACTTTTAACTTTGTATTATAATATCAGTGGATGGAATAAAAATGCTGCTAAATTTTCCACAATTGATTTAACTGTCCTGTGTGTCTTAGCCTCCATTCATACACCCTGTTCTGGTAGCAGCTGAATCTGGTTATGGTGTTACCTCCTCAAATTCAGCACTTCACATTTATATGCTGCTAGGGATGGTGGTGGTCCTTTGTACTTTTATTTTTTTCTGTCCTAGTTCTGTCAAAATGATCTAAGTTATGTTAAATTTTTTAATAATGAATGATTCTTCTAAACCAGATAATTTTGATAGAAACATATTTACAATTATATTTGTTATTTTACTATGAAATCTGAAGTGATGGGGAAGTTCCCTCACGTGATATTATGGGTTGTTGTGCTGTTAAGATTTAGAAAAATGGAAGTTGGGCGTCTCCATTTTGCAAGATCTTCAGTGCTGTAGCAAGTGAGGCTACTGGTGAAAGTTAGCAGAAAATAGGGATTCATTTGCCACATCAATATGTGGGTCTGCCTGTACTCGTGAACATTTGAAATGAAGTTGTGGTTAGAGTTACAAAACCGTGAGCTGATAAACCCCTGTATTTACTGATTATTTATTTATTGACTACTCTGCCAATACAAGGTTTGGGCCATTGTCAGCAGCACAGATGGACTCATCTTTTCCTCCCGTGTACAGAAGAGTGTCACAGGATGGTTAGGATTTTGGATAGATTAGCAGGAGGAAGGAGGCACACTCTAGGAAAGGAGCAATTGATAATTTTTAGATCATTATTTATTTGCAGGAATACTTTGAGCCAGAGTAGTGTTCCCCAATCCCATCCAGGATATGACTTGCTCATTTACTGTAACCAACTGTCTTTCTTGTTTCTTTCGGCATCATCAAAAAGGACTCACATTTTTTCAAATAGCACCTCCTTGCTCCATCCACAAGCTCCTAACTTCCTAACATGCAGTAGGGATGGAAGAACCTCCCTCTGGTTTCCTAATGGCAGCTTAGTCAAAGCAAGTTAGTGCAAGCCTAAGTGAGCCAGGGTGCTTTGAATTGATTTTTCATGCCTCAGTGAATATCAGTTTGTGTAGATGAGATAAAATTATGTAACTGTTATATCCAATTACAAGGATAATTTTCTTGTTTCAAATGATTGTTGGTTCATAGGCCACTAGGCAGTTTGGCAGCATTAGCATGAGAATTGTAAGCCATTCAAATTCTAAGAAGAGGGGTTTCAAAGCATTAATAAGAAACTTAGCGTCCTTGAAAACGGCAGTTTGGAAATTATTTTTTCTTTTTCAGGCAGGATGGTATCTCTAGCTTTCTCTAGCAAAATTACAGGGCATGTCAATTAATAATATATGGTGAAACGTGTGGAAAACTTTCATTGTAGTCTTGTTACTTCAGTGTGCACAGATGAGCTTTTCCTTGGGTTGTTGAGAGCACATCATTCATCACATCTTCTAATGGAAGTCATATGTTGTGGAAATGTACTTTAGCTGCTCCTATCTGGGAGAAATAAATATACATTGAAAGGTACAGTTATCATTTGGAGATAACAGAATATAAAGGAGCTTTCAGTCATTCTGGAAAGAGTCATAGGCTTTGCTGTAGCTCTGAGAATAAATTTTATAGAGTCCTTCCAGCTGCATTAATTAAAATTCATCAGAACTTGACGAAGAACTGAAGAAGGAAGATTCATGGTGATACATAGGCATTAGAATCACTGGCACATTTTTTATGTAGTTATTTAATGGTATATCATAAAAAGCAAGAGTTAATTTATCTTCATGCATTTAATGCGCAACATTGAATCACATTTTATTTTAAAAGAGGTTTCTGTTCTACTATGATGGATTCCACAGTATTCCTTGTGTTAAGAAAACATTAAAACCCCCCAGCCAAACAAATAGTTTTAGGTACTATGGGTACTGTAATGTAATCCAGAAAATTCAATAGGAGTAAAAGCATAAGTGACTTTTATTTAATGGCACATAAAGGTAATTCTTTAATCTTAGTAAAAATCATATTAATGTTACTAAATATTAATACTAATGGTTTTTCTACTTTTTTAAAATTTCTTGTCTTCTTGTGAACTCTATTAGTTTTAAAATGAGTGTTTTCTTTAAGCTGAGAAAAAATGTATTTGTGCCTCAGTTAGCAGTGTGTTGTACACTGTACAGTTAGATGACCCAGAATGTGAGACTTAATGGAACATAGCTGGAGGTTATGGTTAAACTCACTTTTATTATAGCCATTTTATACACTGTTAGGATGATTTAATTAGCTAATAAGCAAAGGAAGTTATTTCAACCCTCATCTGTTAAGGGGTTGAAAGAATCAGATGGTCCATATGGCTGCATTTAGGCTTCCTGTTGTGTTTTTTTTTTCACAGTTCAGATATCTTCTTTGTATTAATCTGGGGGATCAAATAAGCCAGACATGCCTTAACTGGCACCAACAACAAAGACAAACGCCTTGTAGCTGTGAGACCTCATGAAAGCCAGACTTTGGTCTCTTTGACCTTTTTAATACCATTTACACGTGTACAGAGTCTATTAGTGACATTTTTCCTAATGTGGAATTACTCACCTTTGAGCTTAGTATAAACTGAGAACTGAAGATTAGGTATTTCATATGGCACAAAGTAGATGATGATAACACAGGTTTTACTGAATGCATGATGCTTACAGAATATTTAAGGAAATAAATTATTGTAGAATATGCACGGTTCCTGTTTCCTTTGGAATTTTATTTCACTTAAGATAATCACTAAAAATAACGTACTATAATGGATAAATAGCTCTATAAAGCAATCTTCCATTCAGGAAATGACTCATTACATGTAATTTTCAAGTTCAAGAGGAGACCAATGTCTATCCTATAACAATACAAATAGTGGGTCTACCACACAGTCTGAATTCCAGCACATTTAGCAGTCTAAATAATCACTATTCAGCTAAGTAATGAATTACTAAAAAAAAAGTGGAAGTGATATGCCTGTAGATTTGCTACGTGAAGAGGAAGTTGGCTACCTTGACATCTGTTCCCTGGAAGAAGAAATAGTCTTTCAGTTACTAAAATTCACATCTCTAACATTTTGGATAAATATTTATGAAGGGTGCCCTGCACAGTTTCATAGAGAATTAAGAAATATTGGCAGTTTAACTGATGTAAATCTACAGAGGACCGGAGACTTTTCTTTTGATCTCTGTCTTACTAAAACCCTGTAAAAATGACCAGAACCTGATAGCACAGTCTCATCTCACAGAGGCTGATCTGCTGAAGTCCTGTGGGGCATGGTTTTACTGAAGGGCAGTCACAGGTCCTGAGCACGTCACAGATACAGGTCTCTACTTTGCATTTATCCCATGAAGCTTTTGCAATTGCTTTGTGAGAATATATTTCTTCTAAGAAATTAATTTATTCCCCTGGAAATCTTGATGAACCATGAAATCTCAGCATAGCACTGCAGGTTTTTTACTGTTCCCTTATAATATTTTAAAATACTTTAGAAAAGTAAATAAAGATCTGTATTTTGCCTTTCATAGCCATATATCCATAAAACAGAAGCAGTCAGTTTTGCTGCAGCATGATCTTCAGCTGTTCTTTAAAACCTGTGTAGGCTAGTAAAGCAGTCTGTGTTTACCTGGTTTTGGTAGTTGAGAAATCAACATTTCTTTGTTCTGACATTCTCTGTCTGACTTGAGAAACTTCAGTGTTTGCAGTATATCTTGTAGCTACATTGGGAACACAGGCAGAAAAAGTCAAGCTGCACGAGTCCCACTCAAGTGGGAATAAAGTAATGCCCTGAGTTCTCTGTTACAATTTTGTATGTGAAAGGCATATCCTGTTACATCTATTGAACATTGTGCAGACAAATTTTGTTATCCAATCCTTGCCCATTGTCTCATTTATTAAGCTATACTTTTGTGAACTAAACCATGGGAATCCTTGCTTCCAGTGCTGAAGCACGCTGACTGACATGTCTTCGTGATCTCAAGGGTAATCCTTAATCGTAGCATTGCAATAATACAGGATGGAGGTCAAATGGAGTGATGACCTGCAATTTTTCAGCAGCAGAAGGCTAATACAAGCTTGCTGTAATGGCAAATGAATTGCAAAGTGCAAGCAAATTCAGCAACAGGCAAGAATCAAAATTATTTTGGTAAAAGTGTCAGTGTGTGACCACGTTTTACTAATCAAATAAGCTTTCATATTTAGATCTATGGAGTTGTTTTGCAGTTTGTCCAGTGATGGGAGGAAGAGGTTTCTTCTCAAAACAAGGAAGATTTTTTTTGTTTCACTCCTTCAGTCATTGTAGCAGAAAGAAAGGTAGTGTTTAGCTTTGCAAAGAAGGGTACTGATTTAATTTTAATTGATGAGTTGTGGTTGAATCCACATGCTTCATCTGCCTGGAAAATGTAACCTGGTGACTGGCACCAAGTGTATCTCTTGATACATTTGCAATAATGATGTGGAAAGAGAAAAGAAATACCATTCTGTTTATGGAACACCTGGATTCCAATCCTTGTACCAGTGAATTTAAAGAAAAAAATCCAAAACATTTAACTTTGATCCTTCAGTTACACTAATTGTTTTACTTGTGTGAAAAAAATTATTTTTGTTTTCTTTGGATTGATTTATGCTCAGCCTTTTATCCACACTTCTTTCTACTGGACTAAGATATTGCAAATAAAGGATACTGAGGTGCTGAGTTCAATTTCTGTTGCATGGCGTTGCATCTCATCAGCATAAAAATGACATTTGAGCTCGTTGCTTTTATGATTTTGTGGGTTTGTCACTGAACTGCACTTTTGTGTTGAGCTCTACCTTTGAATTAAAATGAGAATTTAGTCCTGTTGCTGGAAACCTCTCTGTTTTAGGAGTCTGTATATGTGCACAAACCTGCACCCCTGGGTTCGTGAGGACAGACTGGATTTCCTGGGTTCTTTTCTAAAGTTTATATGAGGAAAAATCAAACTGTGTTCAATAATGGTGATTTCTCTCATAGTTCAGCACAAAGGCTTAGCTGCAATCTTAAGAACATCAGCAGATATTCAGGGCTGACATATGTATGGTTTGGGTCTGTGGTGTGTTGTGTGTTTGTGGGGGAAGCATGAGGTTGTAATTAAGGTTTTACATTGTACTGTGTGGAAAGATTAATGTGTTTGTCTCTAATGTGTTTCTTCATCACCGGGGAACAGGGGAAGTTCTTAATAATGATGACAAGCCTGTCACAGAAAATATGCCATTTGGGCACTGGCATGAAATTAAGTATTGTCCCATAATTTGTCATATCCTGGGTTTGCTTTGTGAGCGATGGATTTATTATTATTTTTTTTTTCTGTTAACATGGAATTTTTATTAGGAAATTTGGCGCTGACATGGCGGAAGACTAGTACTTCTTTCATTTTCAATTTTTGTAACTGAAATTTATAATGGAATATTAATTTTGAGAGTGCATAAGAGACATCCTTTTTGATATGCTTGATCAGGAACTGCTTCCTGTATTCTGAATCTCAGATGTTAAAAATGGAAAATAACATGAAAATATTTATTTTCTTTTATAAATCCTTTAATTTAGTTTATAAAAGGTACTTTACAGAATGTGTTTATCATCCTAAACAACTGTGCTTGACTTTATGCTCATGGGCAGCACTCTGAAAAGCAGGCTGGAAAAAAATATGGAAACATACAAAGCATATCATGACTAAATTGAAATTCCACTGCTGTTCAATTTAAATGGTTGGAAGTCCTGAAGTAATTCTGTCACACAATAATTAATTGAGGAGGCAAGAATTGTATGACAAAGTTTGCTTAATAAAATTTTGTAAGTTTTGTGACTAAAGATATTTGTTTATTTAGGAAGTGGAGTAAATGTTGGTGAAAAGGTAGCTAGTGAAACGTGTCCCTGTCCATGGCAGGGTTATAGCAAGATGGTCTTTAAGGTCTCTTCCAACCCAAACCATTCCATGGCTCTTTGATAAGTTTGTGATTTTAGAATGTTAGAAAATGAGAGGAGAAGAAAAAGATTAGGATGAGTAAATTCTTGGTGGTTTGTATGGAAAATGGAAATACCAATGATATAGCTGAATCAGGGAGGAAAATACAGGAGAGAAAATAGGTTAGTAGGGAGATGCTGGAAAACAATTAGGAGAGGCAGTACTAAAGAGCAGCACTGTTTCTATATAAGTGCTTATTTTAATGTAAAACGTTTTTAAACCAATTTTTTTACCTCAGGGACACTTTGTAGGTAACTGTCATCTTTTCCCATCAGTGCTCTGGACTGATGCAGAGGTATTTTACCAGTTAAGTACTTGTGGAAGTTGTTTCACTGCAGGGTCTTAACATACTTCTCAACTCTGGGTCACCAATAAAGAACCATATGTGAGGTCACTATTTCTCATGTGATCCTGTTATGATTTATAAACAGTGTAATTTTATTTCCTTTTAAACATGTGGCCTATGGATTTGACACAACTGGTACCGAATCCTCCATCCCACAGAGAAAACCTTTGTGGTGCAAGTACCTGAGCTTGGCTGAACCCTGAATGCTGGCTGGACTGCAAGAAGTTGGGCTGCTCAGGAGACACAGCCCCTGGCTTAGATTTGAGAGATGAGTGTAAAGCAGATATTTCAGTCCTCCATCTCCACTCCAACTGTCCTTCTCCCTCTTAGTGGATTCCCACATCCTCCTGTTCCTTCATTGGCTCCAAACACCTTGGTAGCCTCCTTGCACTCTGCATGATGGATTTGTATTGTGCCCTCTGGAGATGAAGGGTCTCTCTTTTGGAAGGATGTTTATATTTCAGCTGGCAGTGTCCAGAAGGATGGATGCCTGGGAAAGGCAATGATAAGGGAAAAAGCCTTTGCTAACAATCGTAATGGAATGACAGAAAGCGATCTATGGAGGAATGTGGCAGTGAGAGCAGGGTACAAATAATTCAGCAATAAATTTCTGTGTTTCATTATACACAGATTCAGACCACATTTTTTTCTTCCCAAGCATGCCTATCATGGGAGAGATAGCACTGTAGAGGCTTAAAAGGAGGAAGTTTCTCATGAGTTTTGCTGAATTAGTGAGTGAACAGTGCTTTAATACACCAGACCTCTCTCTGAGTAAGAAATATTGCAATAAGTTATAAACTTAGTTCAGCTCTGAATTATGCATTGTGTACTTAGGCTATGCTAGACCTGTAGTATGTTTATCTGTTGACTTCCACTAAGATTTAGGGTCTATTTTGACTTAATAACTTGCTTTATTTTGTTTGACATATATTTTATGTCTTCCATGTGCATGGATACATAAGATACACAATCGTGGGTGAGGGTCTTGAGAGAAAGTACAGCACTTTAAGTGCTAATAATAGTGGTTGTTGCATAAAAAATAACACATTGCTGGTTTTTTGTGAGGTCTTGTCACCCCTTAACTGGTGGAGAAGCCTTAAGAAATGGTAAGAAGCAGAAAATAAAGCTGTCTATAATGCTTTTATTATATTTTACTTGGCAGGTCCAAAATATAAAAGTATAAATAATTAAAAAAATAAAAATTAAAAATATGTCTCCTATCCTACTGGCACACAACTATTGTGTTCAGTGAAAATATCATTCTACAGAGTATATTGATAATTGACATCCTATTCTACACCTCAATTTTTCTTTCTGTTCCTAAGAAAGATTAGTGAACAACTATATGAACATATGGAGTTCTCTTAATTTTAGGTATGTTTTATGATACAATGCAGATTAAATTGTACTTATTTGGAAATGGTAAGAATACATATGTTTAGAAAGAAAAAAGTTTTCAGCAGTTTGATCTTTGTTGTTAAATAGAGAAAGATTAAAGCTAAACTACCGTGTCTAGAAATTCTTGTACCTTTTTTCTGTCTTTTAGCTTTTCCACATTTGCCTCCCTTTCATTTAGTGGTTTATAAAGGAAGTCAAGGGCAAACTGCTGTTGTTATGGACCCTTCATGTTTCAGAGCAGAGCTGAAGCTAATAATTGCCTTCTTTGAGATGTATATAAGAAGACTAAATAAAAAAAAAAATTCAACTTTTAGTGGAGGAAGTATAATCCTCAGGGTTTTTTAAAGTTTTAACCGAGGTGACAGGGCAATCCTTGCCATTTTGTCAAAGATGATAGAGGAATAAACAAAAAGAAAGAAAGTTCCAGAAACAAGCCCAAAACAAGGAAGCAATCTATCTAAAGACAACTTTAAATTCAGTGGAGTTCATAGGGGAAATTAGGAAACTTGCATTGTCTTTTTTTGGTCCTGTTTTTCTGGCATGTTGTGCCCTTCCAGAAGTGCTGGTAAAAAGCACTGGTGAGATTCTGTGTGGGGAAGTTGATTTTAGTGTTTCTGTGGGCATGCTTTGGCTGTTTGATATATTTGAGAATTTGTCTGCTTTCCTGTCCTCCACCACAGATGAGCACTCTGGATGCAGGGCTGTGAGTGTGGAATTGTCAGAGAGCTCTGGGGTGTGTTTGTCCACCTGGCTCCTTTTTATTGAGTCCATAGGCATCAAAGGACAGAACTTGAAAACAGTGTTGTGCCTTTTGGGACCATCCATCCAAGGTCCATGGAATGCTATGAAGTAAATATTGTAAAATGTTTTATTCTGCAGAATAAATTTCATTCTGTACAGAATGGGCCTTCTGCTGTGGGGTTGAAATAATTGTTGATATGGACATTAGCAACAAAAAGAGCTTATAAGCAGGTGATTCTGCAGGGTGGGGATTTTTTAATTAAGATGATTGACATAATAATGAATAATTCAGACCAGTCTTCAGCTGAGAAGCTTTGGTTTGTGCATTCTGGTGTAGAAGACAGATGTGAGTGATTTTTTACAAATGCTGACTCAATTTTAATGGAAAGCTGTTGGAAAGGTTAGCAGGAGTGCAGTGTCAGAAACACTTTTTAACTGAGGATGATTTTCCTGTTCTATAGAGCAATATGAGTTTGAATTCTAGGAATTCTGGAAACTGCAGCAGTACATCACCATCTGAAGCAATTAACCTTGTCAGCTCTTGTTAGCTGGGATGCAGCTCTGAGCCAAAGGAGCTGGAGTCCTCATTCTTTGGAGTTATTTCATTTGTGCTGTGTCAGGGCTGCACACAAGCCCTTTGAGCCAGCAAACCTAATGTGAGGCAAGATAGAGCTCACTGCCATTCTTGCCTTTGCCCAATTTTTAACTGCATTACCTGTGGATCTTGGTTTACAGAGGGAATTTCACCTTTCTGTTGCTGTATTTGTTGTATTGCCTGACACTGTATCTTTTGGAAAAAGCATATCTGGAGAATACACTATTAAAACACAACTATTTGTGGAGATTCTGCAATGGAAATATCATTTATCTTCCTATGCAGTCATTTCAAGATCAAGCTGAGGGCAGTGTTCCGGGCAATGTAATATGATTATACTTTCCTTGGGAGCTGGACAATATATCCTTTTTGAAAAATTATTATATATTGATGACTGCAAAGGAAAACTTGACAAACTGCAGTGAAAATAACATCCCCCTTGAGAAAGTTTGTTTAATAAAATTATGACATCCCAGTATAAATTCACTCTTGCAATTTTTCTAAATTTTTTGATCCTTGGGAAAAAATATCTGTGATCAAATAAAACTGAAGTGTTGAAAGTAGAAAGTCTTCCTTACCTAATATTAAAACTATGACTTCTATGATTTCAGGATTTTGTCCAATATTTTATTGTGGTTTGTTTTTAATATACAAAATTAGCTTTGAACTTCTGTTCTCCAATAAAAGAAAAATGAAGTTATAGGATATGTATTCATACATAAACTAGAAAAAATTCTATTAACGCACTCCTGAGTAAAGATCTGTTAATTTTTCTATTCTCTCTTTGTGTTACATTCCTCCAAAAAAAGAAGTGAAGGAAGGAAGTGTTTAAGAAATAGTTCTAAGTAATTTTTTTTTTTATTTTAACAGAATCAAACTATGATCCACCCCTGACAATGTTTAAGTATTACTTGATTTTTAGAATGCAAATACTTTCCCAGATTTTTGTTGTGTGCATTTGTAACCACTGCTGGATGTTCCCAAATGAGAGCTGTAAATTACATTATTAATACAGAAAATTATGTTTAATATGTCTCTGAGAAGAGGAACAAAATTCAGAGTTGTTTCATGAAGTTAGTTGAGGGAGCTTTGAAATATCTGTTGAAGATGATGTAAAAATTGAAACTGCTCAAACACAGACTTACATATATAGTTTTTTAAGAGGAAAGGCCTTTTCCTGAGTGAACAGGGACATTATTTATTGACAATATATGTCTGCACAGTGAGGGATAATAAATCTACATAGAAAAGCAGCCACAAAATAATTTTACTATTACAGTTGGTGTCCTGGGCCAGATTAATCCCTGTTTTTTTTCTGGTAGATCCGCAGAATGGCACTAGGGATTCATTTATCGCTTATAAAAACACCCATTCCTCAACTGCAACTCCCAAAGCCATCACCTTCTCTTGTATCAGAACGTAGCCAAACGTTGTGTATCTGTGTACATGTATGCTGATTTTACGTGCCTTTTGGCAAGAGTTACCATAACATACCATTGCTCATTCCAGATGTTGTGAAAAATAAAACACTTAAGCTGCAATTGCAAACAGAGAAGAGCTGGCGCTTTGGATATTTTCACATCCCTTGATATCTGAGTGCCTTGCGTTGCAATCAGTCCTTCTGGATAGGGGTTTTTGAAAGGAAGATTTTCTAAGTTCTCCAAGTTCGATAAAGTTTTTGCAGTTGCATAATGTTTAGTGCTAAAGCCTGGTGTTTCTGGCCTTGCTGTATGAGGAGCCAGCACTGACTTCTAACGGGTGAAAGCTGTCTGAGCACATATAAGCATGAAAAGGTTGCTGTCTAAATTAGTCTCTGTGCAAATTTTTACTCAGGATTTTTTGAATTTAGGAGGAGGAATAAAAGTGTGTTTCCTTCGGGGAAAAAAAATTGTTTTAAGTGGCATAATATCTGTATTTTATGTACATTCATCACCCAGGTGTGTTTACATCTAAGTGTCATAACAGCATCACGTGATGTTCCTAATGTGATTCTTATTTGGTAGATTAGAGTTGATATAGAAAGAGACAAGCAGATTTGAACAATTGTGGATATATCTACACAATTAAGTAACAGATCTTCAGTATTTTCTAAAATGACAGGGTGAGTGATGGAAGTCTTTTCCCTGACATGATCTAGAAATATTATCAGCACTAGCTTCTGTGATTCATATCTTGGGGAACCTGAGCAAGTTCCTATAGAAGATCAATCACTAGATATAAAAGAGAGCTTCATGAAGGTTGGTAGCCTTCTTTTCTTTCCTCTGGAGCAGGAGTGTCTTCATTACTCAAACTCTCAGGAATGTTTGATAGAAAAGGTGTGATAAACAAGGTGTATCACTGTGTTGAAAGCCCATGGGTTTGCAGCTCCCCGATGGTGATTTCAGATGTAATTAGCAACATTCTGTTTGCCACGGGTTGGTTACTACTTACCAGGGTATGTTTTTCAGAAATTCTGTTGAGTTTCTATCTATAGCTTTAAATATTTAAATACAATTTTTTTACTAAAAAGAATTTTTAACTTTTTTTTCCTATTTTTTAAGTAACTTTATCCAAGTGATTTGTAGAACCTAGAACACACGCAAGAGGCATGTAATTATCTCATGCCTGGTTCTCTAACTGTACTGGGCTGTTATTCCTGGGCATTTTGATTCTGGACTAGTCAGTACTAGACATGAAAATGTGAAGCTGTGTTCTGGAGAGATTGTTAAGAATGCTGTGAGCATGTAAGGACATCAAAGGTGCATGACAAAATTCAGTCATTGTGCCCACAGGCACATAGCAGCTCTCTTTTATATTGTGCATATTATGTTAACAGTTCATCTTTCTCTGAAAGGCCTGCCCTGCTTGCAGCTAACAAAGATCCATTACCTCCACTCCAGCATTCCATGTCTGCATGGCAAGAGGTGCTGACTTTTCTTCCTGTTTTCATCATCTGCCTTCAGAAGTGCCTGATGCATTGCCTGTTCACAGTAATTGTAGCCTAGATTTCTTTTGCATACGTTAGCACAGATATAACATTAAAGTATAAAACTCTATCATCTTATATAATGTCAGATTCTTCAGATAACATTCACTTATGCATCAACATTGGAGATGAGAGATGTATGCATCCTTTTGTGGAATTATTTTTATGATTGCAACATGGAGAGAGAGTGTATTAATATTTAAAATTTTCACTGGTAACAGTACAAAATTTCCTTGTGGTGTGTTAAGACATTAATAATGAAACTGCTTTAAGTGTTAATTCACACAGGATCATTTCAAGATACATATGTTAATGAGAGCAGTCTATCACACAGCTTGGAGGAGTTTATTGAAATTCAAAGTACTGACAGGCCAGTTAGTCAAATTTGTGTCCCAGAAGTGGTGAGCTGCACCTAGATATTTGCTCTTACTACTGTGCATTAAAATAATTTCTCAAATGTTATGCCACAGTTCTTTATTACTTAGCATAGTAGTGAGGAATTTATAGATAAATAATAACAAAACTCTTAATTTTTTGAAAGTAGTTTTTCCTGAGAGAAAAATGCAGAACAATGAGTATCATAATTCTAGGTCTTTTAAATAAAGAAACTACCACTCTCTAATATTTAATTGGGAGAAAATTAAGATAGATAACAAGTTTTTTGTTAATTCACATAGTTTTTGGGTTTTTGTTGTTTTGGTTTTTTTTTTTTTTTTGCTCCCTGTCTGTGTTTTGCAAAGTTCAGTAGTTGAGAATGACTTAAAAAACAGTAAAGTTCCCTTAGGGACACTTTGGGGATTAGAGACATACTGTAGTAGAAAATGTAAACATGATAAAGCAAAGAGCAAGGTCATGCAGAGCACTGTCTGTTAGCAGAAGATCTTAAAATTGATTCACTGCTTCTCTATAAATTCTCTCTGCAGAAAAATACTGATCTCTGACACATAGACTGGGTGATCATTCTTGCAGGAAGGTTTTGCATAAAGTACAGTTTCTTAAGAAGACTGGAAAGATGACACTTTCAAATAACCAGTCGTGTTATTGCAGTCTAGAATTAATGGTCTTAGTGTAAAGGCTTGTTAGACTTAAAAACTATCAAAATAAAGTGAATTCCTGTAACCTAAAGTTCCTAAAGGTGCTAGGATTAAAGATTTATATTGTGCTTTAAAGAAGGACATAAAGTAAAGCCCATGTGAGGACCAGTGCAGTATAACTTATCTAAGGTACCAATAAATCCCAAACTCCTCAAACTCAACTTTTGGCCGCAACATCAGAAGGTACCATTTATTTTTAATATGAAATTTGTTTTTTTAGATGTATTGCTTTTTAGAGCAGTCAGGTATCACCAGTGTTGTGTGTGTTCATCACCTCTTGCGAATCATTATCACCATGATATTAGTTTGGAACAATATTTCTCTTACTGTTGCCCATATTTTTGGAAGTGATAGTGAGCCTATCTCCTGTGGGCAGCACAGACAAGTGACTGACTCTTATATAGGTCTGAATTACCATCCACATCTGATTTACCTGTGAGAAAGCACATGCTGGAATGCTTTAGTGAACAGGAGCAGACTACTCTGTGGCTTTCTGGACTTGACCCTTTCAGGACTTGACCCTAGCAGTCAAGAAAAAAATTCTCAAAGGGATTCTGTAGACTTGGAGTATAGTCCCTAATGGTGAGTGCAGGTTTTTGCCCACATCTTTGTACCCCCTGACTGGATGAACACTCACAGTCACTTGTGCCTGTTAAGGCTTCTTTATATGTATGCATCTCTTTTACAGTGTTTCTTGCTTTCCTTATAAACTGTATCTTCAGTAATTTGAAAAATTTCTTTTACTCGTAGCTCAGTAGCACTGTATGGAAATTTTTCATTGTTTGTTTAGCAATGGGCATGGGAGGCACTTCACATTTGGGGTGCAGAGAAAAGCATATTTAATTGATGTATTTCAAATATATTATACTAGGAAATAATCATTATCCAGAAATTCTAGAATAGGGAAGTGATGGAAATTCTGGGTAGAGGTTGAAATTCTGGATAGGAAAATTATTATGGCCGCTTTGATTATGGTGAAAAAACCCTGATCAGTACAAAATCATTTTTATAGTTCTCAAGTTTTAGATGGACCTCTTCATTCTGCTGCAGTTGTATGATGTTTCATTTCTTTCTGTTAGAAGTATTGATTTTAAAATGCTCATTTGAAGTAGAACAGTTGTTAGTCTAACTTCTGTAATAAAGATTACATTTTATCTATTGCACTTTTAAAGTAGAATATGCAAATATATACTTTGTCATTACATGATTAACTCATAGCACAGAATCAATAGATTTGAAAAAAGGTACTGTATATAAAGCAAACCTGAGGATTTAATAAGTTTTGGAGGTGAACAGCTATTTTTAGTGCATTTGGCTAAATATATATATTTTGCTAAATAGTGGGTAAGAGTAAAGAGGGTACAGCCATCTTACATGCATGAAATGGAACTTTTAGATGATTTTGTGTTGCAGATTAATTAGCTGCACACAGGCTATGCAATTGCAATTTTAATAGCATGATCAGCTTTGAAAAAAAGCAATCAGCTGGATTCTTGATCTCATTGGGGAAAGAATCTGGAGAACACCTGTATAAATGGGTGAAGAAAATACCTGATGCTCTTTTTCGTTTATCCTAATCTGCCTTTTTCCCTGTTATCTAAACCCTGTTTGTCTGAGACATGTACCTGATCCTGTTGGCATTAAACAAAATGAATTTTTTTCCTTTTCATTGCTTGCTTAAGTAACAGGACTGGGTCTCCTGAACTCACTTTTGCTCTGTGCTTCAGTCTCCTTCCCTTGTAAGTCATTCCATATGTTTATTGTACGTGTCAAATTGTTCAAACTGTTATTTCTAGATTGTTTTATTTAAGATTTATTTTTAAACTGGCAAATACAAATTTAGTGAGCCTGCCTCTGTGTGGGCGAGTGTTGACACCCTGTGGCTAACCAGATTAAATCACAGAGGAGTATTAACAGGGGCATCCTGAGGGGCATCTCCCAGCCTCCAGCCACTGCTTGAATACAGTAATCTAACTGAGCTGTGTACTAACTGCACAGCAGGCTTCTGCTCTCTTTTCCTTGAGGGAATACGTGAAAATAGTGCAATAATATATTGAATAACAACTGAATTTTATGGCTGCTTTTCCATATCCTGGTTCGGTACCTTGTAACTGCTTCTATGCTAAGGGAAGAGCTGGATGCCACGTGTGCAAAAGCATTATGTGATGTGTGTCTTTCAAACAGTCATAAAATCAGTGTTCTATTCATTGGCCATTCCAGACATTCGGTTACAAAATCTCTAAGTCTTTTTTATTGCTGTTGTGAACGTGGCCTTTCTCTAGAAATTGTTGCTTTGTAAATTATTTTATACTTGAGTGTGTTTCTTTACACTAACTGGAGTGCTTCCACCTTAAAGCAGCAAATTGAGAGCAGCACCACTGAATTCAGAGACTTAATCAACTGAGAGTAAGGTACACTTTAAGCACTGATAAATATATGGATTTTAATAGCATAAATTTGACTTTTACTATGGATTTAAGACATGTGAAAATATAAAGCCTTGATATGATTTTTTTGTTATTTAACTATGTAATGGTGGCTTTAAAAAAATTACGTACCACTCAAAGTATTTTTTATCATTCTTTAAGGGAATGGTACAAGTGAAGCCAAGGAATAAAGAAAACCTCAGAATAATTTCACCATTTATGAAGTAAAAGGCTGAATTTTTGCAGTAGTTAGTGTGTTCATGGAGTAGTCATGAGTAGGAAATCAGACCCTCTTCAGGCACTCAGGTGATGATCCTTTCAGCACAACCTCATGGACTGGTTCATATCAAGATGTGCAGTGTTTTTACTCATTCCTTTATCCGTATTCCTCTTTCTTCCCTGCTGCCTCCAGACACTCACACGTCCATTGGGAGTGCTCTCACACCTGGTCTCTTAAACTGCCCAACAAAAAGGAAGGGAAAGAGGGAATCTTCCAAGGGATCAGGTGCCAAGCCATTTAAGACTTTGTGAATCAAAGCTAGAACTTTCAGTTTCATCCAGGTGTTGGCAGACAGCCAGTTCAGATCACAGGCTATTGGTGTAAAGACCTTTCTCTAAAATCCATGATTTGCCAAATGGATTACTGCTTCTGCATTAGCTCAGATCTCCCCTTGCATCAACCCTGGAGTTGCTTCATGCTGAGCACACCACAGTAATTAGCCCAAGAGGGCACTTTAGACTAAATTCTTACCTGACTTTACACTTTCTACTGTGCCGACCATCCCAGGGTATATGGTATCTAAATCAGAGCAGTTATGATATTATTTGTTGAACTGGCACCACTGTGAGCTGCTTGTTCTCTATAACTACTGACTAGAAGCTTTCCCCTCCTCCTTAAATAAACTGTATTCAGCCTTTTGGGGACATTGTACCCACTGAGACACATGACTTGTGTTATCTATTAAGAATAATCAATAGATCTGTTAAAGCTTCTGTGATTTCAATTTTTTTAATATCTAAAGAAGTACCAAATAAAATCTATATTCTCAGGTTAACTGAGGAGTTCTGTGGCAGTGTGTTTTTGGAAAATAGCTAGTCGAGCCTTTTTTCCTCCCTGTCTCTCCATGGGTAATTCACTGCACAGGTCCTTGAGGTAAAGTTGTTATTATTATATGGTCTTTTTGCTATTTCTCCTTTCATTTTGACCCTTAAGGCTGGGCAGATAGCTGCCCCTCTGTGGGTCTCTGTGGGTCTCTGCCACCCCCTAGAAGATTCTTCCACTTTAAATAACACTACACTCCAAAGGGCTCTGTCACTTCAAATTTATGCAACCCATGCTGCTTTTGCTGTACTGAAGGTTTTTTTTCTTATGGTTTTGAGGGAGAACAGGTCTGCCTTGTGAGCTTTCCACCCTATCTCCCTTTAACCTCTCAAATCTCTTTGCCTCGTTTCAAGTTTCATTACTTATACTTTGACCAGCTTTACTTGTTGCCAGTTTTAGACTTTTGCATTCCAGTTATTATATTCTCTTGGGAATAAGAGCTTGGTGTGCTATAAATTTACTTTTCTTTTACAAGAAACAGAATATAGTTCTTTGGAAGTTAATCTATTGTCCCCATTCATCTGATAACCTTTGGGCTGTTTTTTCTTTGAGAAAGTGAGTGAAAACATATTTTAGTGTTCTAGTAATAAAGTATTTTAGTATAAGAAACCAAAGTATATGGATTTACTGTCTTTTAATGTAGTCTGTAGTCTTATATGCAAGGATCTCAAAGTCATAGCATTTAGAAATTTTTAGACAATGGACAACAAATTTCACCAAAGCACAATGTGGATTCTCTTTTAATTTTTTTCCATATACCATGGGAAAATGTATTTCATTTCTCTTTAAGTGTTTTAGTCTTAATAATCCTCCATAAAACTTGAAAATGTCAGTCATCTAGATAATTGAAAACATATAATAAATGTAATAGTTGTATAGTTGTTAAATTAACTACTGAGTACATCTAAAGACAAAAGTTTATAGCAAAAAAGGTTTTTTCCCAAGTATTTTATGCTTCTAATTATGCATTAAGGAAAAAAATTGATTTTACAGTTAGTGAGGTTAAAATATTCTCTTCTGTTTAGTCTTTCATCTTGAGTTTTGAGAAGATGAACTACCATGTTTATCATACTTATTTTGACCTTAACCTTTTTTTTAATGAAAGAGACTTAAAATGTCCCAGCTGGCATGTCTCCCACTGTTGTGAAA